>CM053773.1:236961662-237027344 GCA_028658325.1 Potorous gilbertii
GAGAGAATGGAAACAATGGGGGGCAGGATAGGATGGAGGGAAGTATGGTTAGTCTTCCACAACACGACTATTATGGAAGTCACTTGCAAAACTACACAGATATGGCCTGTGTTGAATTGCCTGCCTTCGCAAGGAGAATGGGTGGGGAGGGAGGGATGGGGAGAAGTTGGAACTCAAAGGTTTAGGAACAACTGTTGAGTATTGTTCTTGCTACTAGGAAATAAGAGATACAGGTAATGGGGATTAGAAAGTTATCTGGCCCTATAGGACAAAAGAGAAGATGGGGACAAGAGAAGGGAGAGATGATAGAAGAGAGGGCAGATTAGTGATAGGGGAAATTAGAATGCTCAGTGTACTGGGGTGGGGGAGGGGACAAGTAGGGAGAACATTTTTGAACCCAAGATCTTGTCAAAATGAATGTAAAAAGTTAAATAAATAAATTTATATTAAAAAAATAAAAAATAAAACAGGAAGTTGCCAAATGTCAGACTCCCTTCTCCTCTTGTCCTACCCACTCTCTGGGAGTAGCTACACTTTAGAAGATCTCATCTCGTGACCTGACCTAGACTGACCTTTACTGCCTCCAACTCCCATACAAGTTTCTATGGAATCATTCCACAATCCCCACCCTTGGGACAGTGCTCCAGTCCTCCAGGTCATCTTGTGGAGCCGAGTCAGGTGTTCAAATTCCTAGTTACAGCTCTGGTACGAGGCCTTATTTGTATGACCTTCTAAGAGGTAAGCAACTGAGCGGGGCGGTTGTGTCATTTTTATAAACTCTAGGAATAACAGAAATATGGAGGAGAAAATGAACTAGAGATAGAAAGAGACAAAAGGAAAATATATGAAATAGAAAGAGGATGAGTGACAAGATTAAGTCAGAGACACAGAAAATCTGGAAGAGACTGAATGGGACCAAAAGATAAATGCAAGGAAAATCTGACAGAGAGAGAATCACAGAGAAAAAATGAAAGAGAAAGGAGAAAGAGGCAGAGACACAAAGAGAGTGAAAGAGACAGAGACAAGGAGAGAGAGAGACAGAGAGAGAGAGAGAGAGAGAGAGAGAGAGAGGGAGAGGGAGAGGGAGAGGGAGAGGGAGAGGGAGGGAGGGAGAGGGAGAGAGAGAGGGAGAAAGGGAGGGAGAGGGAGAGGGAGAGAGAAGGAGAGGAGAAGAAAGAGAGATACAGAGACAAAGAGAGAGAGATAGAGACAGAGAGAGACAAGGAAACAGAGAAACAGAGACAGGAAGAGAGAGCAGGTCCACACTGACTTCAGCTCAGTGAACCTTTCTTTGCGTTCCCCCATCCCCAGCAGCCTTGACCTGCCGTCATCTGGACAGCTGATGGCTGTCCAGCTGGGATACTCCAACTGTTCGCCAGGCTCCTTCAGACCATGAGCCAAGGCTGTAGACACTGTAATGAGCACCCCAAGGCTTTGCTTAGTGGCAGGTAAGAGAAACCTACAAATGCAGGTTGTCAATCGGTGTCAGATTCCCACCTTCTGCTCAGTGAGCTGGCCGGCCTCCCTTGCCTCTGCTTCTGCCTCCCCCCTCTGCCCTACCCCCTGCAACCTTCCTGCTAGGCTCATTCAAGCTGAGAAGGAGCCGTTCTCGAGATCTGTCATCACCAGGCAGTGGAAAACTGTACAGACACAACCAGGCTCCCCTTTACAAAGTGAGCACCCAAGTGCCTGGAGGTCAGGGAGGCTGGGGGCCTGGGTGTGTCTTCAAATCTGCTTGGAAGTGAGTGACTTCAAAGAAGTCTATGGTGCCAACCGCTACCCTGCTCTTTTGGGACTTTCTGCTTTATCATGAGCCCCAAAATTGGTACCCAGAATTCACACAAACCCATAGGATATTAAAGCTGGAAATGACTGAAGAATATTAGAAAACAGAGTGTAAAGCCTATGATGGAAAAGTACTATCTGAAAAAAAGAGAAAAGAAGGAAGGAGAAAGGAAGGAAGGAAGGAAAGAAAAGGAAAGAGGAAGAGAATGAGGGAGAAAAAGAGGGAGGGAGGAACTGGACATGGTGTATTTCTGATAACCAACTTGAACCTGGAAAAGAAATGAGAAAGTGCTCCACTCCCTCTTCTTGATTACCATGGAGGACTGTGAGGGTACACCAGAGATGAAACTATCAATACCGCTGCTCAGTAGATATGTTCATTAGTTTGACTGCACTGATGTTTTTTTCCTCCTATTTTTAATTCTTCATTAAAAGGTAAGACTCACTGGATAGGGTAAAGGAAGGATTTTTTTTAATGAAAGTGTTTGTAAAAACAAAATTAAGACACATCCATGTAACCCACATATTAAACAAAGAATGGCCATGCTGAAAGGAGACACCATGGAATGACTGAGATAGGAGGGGCTTGACTAGATAGATGTCACCATAAGAGAGAAGAAGCCAGTGCTGGAGCTGGGAGGGGCCTTAGCCCACTGAAAGGTCAGAGCTTGGAAGACACCTCAGAGATCACAGAGGAGCAACCTCAGAAATGACCTTACGTAGAATGTGGGTGGTGGAGGGGAAGCAATTTCAGAACCCAGACGGTCAGAGCTGAGGGGATTTTCACATAGGAAATGGCAGAGCCTGGGAGGGTCTTAGGACCTACAGTATCAGAATAAGTCACCTGTTTCATCAAGATTAGGAAAACTGAGTCTGGGAAAAGCAAGGGGAGGCCCTGAGGCCATCTGGCCAGCTCATGGTCAGTCCAGGACTAGAAGGCAGCCCTTCCTCCTCCCAAATTGGACCTCCTTTAGACTCTCCCAAGTTCTTGTTCCAAAATCTCCGAAGTCGAGAACCAAGGCGCGACTGAGATGTCTATTTAGCCTAAACAAAAGAGTCTTTTGGTCTCCAGCCTCCCCCATTGCCCTCTGACCTCTGCAACATCTCCAGGTTATATTACAAGGGCTCTCTTGTGCGAATTCAATTAGAAAACTGGTTTGACCTGGCTGGGAATCGTCAGGAGAAACAGAGGACGTTTGGTTTGAGTTGGGTAGAGACCAGTGCCATCCCCATAGCCTACCTCCAAAGTGCCAAGGGAGCTTGGGAGCAATCGGATTCTCCATGCTAGCCCACCTACTCCCTTCCTTGACTGTAGCAGCCCAGAGCCCCCAGGGGAGTGGACAACTGGCCAGGGTGGAATTGAGGCAATCTTGAGCCTCTCTGTGCTTTGGGGCAATGCTGACAGACTAGAAGGTACAAAGTTCAGAGGCCTTCCTCATGCTAATGAAATCACAGTTCTGTCCTGTAGGGAAAGCCCTGCTAAGCTCTGTCCTGACTTTAGAAAGCTTATATGACTGCTGGAGGTGTGGGGGGTGGTTAATAGGGACACAGAGATGTAAAAGAAGGAGTAAGCACTTAGCAAGTGGGAGCTTGGAGAAGCTTTCCAGAAAAGATAACTCATGAGCAGAGCCTTGAAAGGAGTTCTGGAATCTAAGGGTCACAGGTGGGAGGGAGAGCATGGCAGGCATGGGGCACAACTGGGGCAAAGGCAAGGAGGCAGGAAGTCAGGTCACATGCCCAAGTGATACCACCACCTGCCTGGCTCCCAGGGCTGCTGGGGATCCAATGAACTAACAGACCCTAGCGGGCTTTGTCGGGCACCTCACCCAAGCCAACCTGAGACCCTGAAGCTTGTGTTTTCTGGTCCTTCCATCTGCCCCATTCCCTGTCTTTGTCATCTTATGGCAGAGCCCAGACCTGGGAGAGAAGGAATCTCTTTGTGCCCAACTAGGGAAAAGCCTACAACATCAAGACCAAAAGGAAAAATAAACGACAACAGGGGAAAGTTTTCAGCCAGAGGATTTCTCACGTCCACCATTGTGCAGCCGAGGGGAAATGTCTGTCTGAGAGACCACCTGTTGAGAAAAACAGTCTGTCTCAGCATTCCCCTCAGGTGTGGCTTCAGCCAGCAGATTCAAAGTCTGCAACACACACACACACACACCACATACACACACATTCTGTCTGTGTGTATCTCTGTCTCTCCTCTTTCTCTCTTTCTCTCTCTTTCTCTCTCTCTCTCTCTCTCTCTCTCTCTCTCTCTCTCTCTCTCTCTCTGTCTCTCTCTCCCTCTCCCCTCTGTCTCTCTGTCTCTGTCTTGCTCCTCTCTATCTCTCTGTTTCCGTCTCTCTCTGTCTTTGTCTCTGTCTCTCTATCTCTGTCTCTCTCCATCTCTCTGTGTTTGTCTCACTCTCTACTCTGCTTCTTTCATCTCAACCTCTATATCTCTGTCTCCCTACTCTATTTCTGTCTCTAATTCTGTCTCTGTCTCCCCACCCATCCGAATATAGATCTCTTACACACACGTTTTATGTCTTTCTCTCTCATGCTGTTTGTGTCTCTTTCCCACTGTCTCCTTTCCTTCTAACTCATTATCTCTCTGATTCACTCTCTCTCTTGTCTCTTCTCGTCCTCTCTTCTCTATTCTCCTCTTCTCTCCCTTTCTCTCTCTTCCCTCCTCCTCTCCTCTCCTCTTGTCTCTCCCCTCTTTGTCTCTCACTCTTTCTGCCTGTCTCTCCACTTATCCAACCATTCTCTTTCTCTCTGTGTTGTCTATCTCTGACTCTTTCTGTATCTCTTCTTGTCTCTCCCTTCTCTCTCTGACACACATACACACACATACACACACATGAATACACACACACACACACACACACAAGCACACTTGGCCTTCTTGACCACAGCAAGGCTCACTTTGAAAAGAAAGCTTTCGACCAGGGAATAACTTCCAGCCAGCTCTAAGATTTCCAACCTTTGAGAGTGCCTCTATTTTTCCAGGCATTATGAAAATAAGATTGAGGGGGGAAAGGCCTGTAATACGTTCACTATTTCCTGTCTCCAAAGCCCTGCACGTCCCTCAGGGGCGCGGCCCAAGTGGAATTATCTCTTCTCTGGCTAGAAGTGAGACTTGAAGGCCAAAAAAACACCACTCCAGAAAAAATATGGGGTGGGGGGAGACAGAGAGAGAGAGAGAGAGAGAGAGAGGAGAAAAGAGAAGAAAGGAGGGAGAGAGGAGTAAGAGAAGAGAAAACAGGGGAGAGAGAAGCAAAGTAGGAACTCCTCAGTTACAGCTAGAGAGTGCTGGATCATGGTTTGGATGCAGGAAAACCATCTAGTTCTTCCCCACCGCCCCATGGTAATGGTGGTCCTCTCCCACCAAGAGTTCTGATTCTACCTCCCCTACTTAGGAAACTACTTGAAGATCTGCAGTCCTTTGTGTGTGAAGCCAACAGATCCCCCACCAGAGAAAAAATCACAAAAATGATGGGGGTGGGAAACAAAAATACTACTTTGGGGGGGTGGGGAAGAAAAGGGAAAAAGACAGAAAACACAACATTCCCACCATGATTGCAGGCCCAACTTTCCCTTTGTGACAACTGTCTTATTTTCCCAGAGGCACCAAGGATATGTTTTTCTGGGGCAGAAATAAAATTTTTTATGTCAGTTCTGCAGAGGAAGTCAGAGCTGGAGGGGACCTTAGAACACAGAACTCTCAGAAGCCAAACAGCCAAGAGGGTGCAAAGAAAAGTGCATCAGAAGAAGAGCCCACCACACTCTAGGCCTGACTTTGTAGGTAAAGACTATGCAGATGCTGCTGACTCATTTCCCCTTTGACGGTATTAGCTTCTTAATTTTCCACATGAGAGAATTAGAATAAATGGTGTCGGTAACAACCGTCTAGGTTCTAAGTCTTTCCTCCCAACCGTTCTAGGTTCTGTTGTTCAAAGGTTCCTGCTAACTCTGTGTTTTAAGGACCTTTCTTTCTCTGGCATCCTGGGTTCTAAGGGTCCTCTGATATGTTCTCTCCCTCAATCCTTCCCAACATTGATATTGAATGTCCTCAGGTCTCTCCCAGAAAGGAACTAACTGGTGCAGTGGGCAGAGTTCTGGGCACAGGATCAGGAAGGCCTGAGTCCAAATCTTGCCTCAGATACTAGCTGCATGACCCTAAGCAAGTTGTTTCACCTCTGTCTGCTTCATCTTCCCCATTTGTAAAATGAGGTGACTGGATTCAAAGACCTCTAAGGTCCCTTTGAATTCCAAATCTGTGATCTGTGATCTTATGGTTCCCCCTCTGGCATTAATAATAGCCAACATTTAAATGCTTACTTTGTGGCAGGCACTAAGTGTTTAAAAATAATATTGTCTCATCGAATCATCATCAGCCCTGGGAGATGACGGCTGTTATGACCCCCATTTTACAGTTGAGGAAACTGAGGCAAATAGAGGTTAAGTGACTCACCCAAAGTCACACAGTCAGGACGCGTCTAAAGCCAGATGGTCCCCATTTTACAGATGAGGAAACTGAGGCAAACAGGGTTAAGTGACTTTCCCAGGGTCACCTGGCTGGATTTGAATTCAGGTCTTCCTGATTCCAGGTCTGACACTCTCCTCACTACATCACCTAATGGCCTGCATGCTGGGTGTGTCCTAAGGTTCCTCTCGGCTCTAATGTTTTGCATGAGTTCTTAGGGAAGCTGCCAACCCTTGATCAGCTCTGGTTTCCAACTGGCCTATTCTCATTTATTATATTTCACATAACTGCTTATGGAATGGCCTTATTCCCTTATCTCACAGGTTAGGGGAGGGAAGACTGAGGCTTACCTGACTCAGGTCAACCAGCAAAGTGGTGTCCTAGCCAGACCCTGAGCCCTGCGAGATGTCCCGCCCATCTCTTTCAGCTTAGGCACACTCTCCTCCAGTCCCTGTTCACAGTTAAGTCTTTAGGGTTGTTTTTGAAGTTTAAAAAAAAAACAAACCATTGCTTAGTGAGTTTTGAGGTCAAGAATAGAAAAAACATGAACTTTGAAACTCATCTCATTTTAAAAATATATATTATTGTTTTAAGTAGCTCAAATTGGCAGGACTTGCAAGCCTGCGGCCTGATGGAGAATGGATCTTCTCTGATGCTTTCCAATAGACACTATTTGGGGTGGGGTAGGGTGGTGAGGGATAGAGGTGAGGCCATGCCTGGCCAGCCTGGCCAACCCATGTGGGTATTTGTGCCCAGGATACAGATGCTGGGCTGGCCCCTTGGAGGGAAGACTTGACAAGAAGAGGCTGGCTGGAGGAGGATGTTCTGAGTCTCATCTGATTCTGTTTTCCTTCTTCCAGTGACCTGGACCTCCCTGAGGGCCATCCCCTCCCTCCCCTGGGTATCAGGGCCAGAAGAGCGTCATGTCCCAGACAGAGGCTTCTCGTTGTCTGCTAGCATCCCAGCTTGCTCACGTCAGCCGAGCCACACAGAGGTAAACAGCTCGACTTCGCTTTCTCTGCCTCCAGCTCCCTGTGACTCACTCCATCTCTCTCCCCTCCCTCCTGTTCTCCTTTTCTCATTCACCACCTGCCCCTCCCTATCTCTCCCTCCATGGGAACCTCTCCTGAAACGATCGTTCTCCCCTTTTGTCTCCCCTTCACAGTCACTTTCTGCCCTCTCCTTGTTTCTACTCTTTCTTCCTCCTTTCCATTTCTAGGTTTTGCCTCCCTTTCCACCCTTCCTCTCTTTGATCCTCCTCATCCCTTTCTGTCTCTTCCAACTTTCTTCTCTCTTTCCATATTTCTTTCTTCAATCTCTCTCTCTATCTCTCTCTCTTTCTCCCTCTCCCTCTCTCTCCTTCTTTCTCTCCTCTCTCTATCCTTTCTTCTTCTCTTCTTTTTGTTTCTGTTTCCATTTGTTCATTTTCTCTCCTTTCTCTCCCTCTCTTCTTTCCTCTGTTTCTCTTTCCATATCCCTAGAATCATAGGTAGATTTAGATTTGAAAGGGACATTAAAAAATCATCGACAAACTTCAATTTAATACAGATAGCAAGAACGGTTATACAGCCTGGGAAGAGTCACCCAGCTATATTCAATGTCTGAGTCAGTTCTTCCTGATTCCAAGACTAACCGTGTATCCACTGGCCCACCTAGCCACCAAAGGCCTGCACTCAGGCAAGGCCATATTAAATGTTTGGTATTCTATCTACCCCAACTGACATACTCAACCTCTTCTCATAAGTGCTTCCATTGAGAAGGAATGAGACGAATGATGACAGTCATGTGATCCATCAGAAGGGGCACCGGCTTGGGAGTCAAAGGTCCTGGGATCAAATTCTCCCTCAACTATTTACATCTGTGTCATATTAGGGGGATCACTCGAGCCTTGCAGCTCTCAGTTTCTTCATCTGTAAAATGAAGAGACTGGATGACTTGACTTCTAAGGATACTTTCAGCAATAGATCTATGAACCAATTAATTTTACAGATGTAGAAATGGGTGTAGGGTGGCAGAAGTCAGAGTAGTAACACAGCATTTTTTGCATGGAACTCAAAAGGATTTGAGAGAGTGCTCATGGGGAGTACAGAAGCTATGTCCCTCCCTTGGACATTGGGAGATTCTAGGCTGTTGAACAATAGACCACTGCTATGAAGATGAAGGTTAAGAGCCAGAGCTGCTATCATTTGGAAGGACGAAGAGACATCAGGACAATTTTGGCCCATGGGGGCAAAGTCCTGATGGCCTCACCCTAAGTACATTTCCAACAGTACTGGAACAAACCTGTAGACCTCTTAATACCCAGCAGAGAGCTTTTTTGACCATGCCACACTTACTGCCTGTTTATTCCTTCTGATTTGTTTTTTCCTCATTTTCTTTCCTTTGTGATTATACCACTCTCCATTCTTCCCAATCTTCTCCTTCTCCTTTGCTTTTCTCCCTCCTTTCCTACTCCTCCCACACTCTCTCAAGGCCCTAACTGGTCACACTTAGTCCAAAGTTCCCCAGAACAAGAATCTAACAGTTGATTCATTGATCCAGAAAGTGTGGATCATGGCCAGAACCCTTTGAGGTGCCTGGAGAGAAATTTTCTGACCTTTAATCACAAGTCCAGAATAGAATTTCCACCAACAGGATCAGTCATTCATTCAATCAATAGACATTTATTAAGCATCTACCATGTGTCAGGTACCATGCCAATGGCTGGGGATACAAATAAGAAAAAAGGATAGTGTTTGCCCTCAAGAAGCTCCCAGTCTAATGCAGAAAAGAGCACCAAAGAAAGACAAAGAGAATGAAGGAAGGAGAAGGGACCCAGCAAGAGGGAAAGAGATACTCCAGTCCATGGAGGAAGAGCCAGTGGGATATGAAAGGATGAAGAGTTGGCCGGTGTGGGAACCCTTCTCAAATGGAGGCTTTCTAAGGAGTTCTTTGCCCTGCCCTCTAGTGCTCTGATTGGAGAGACAGAGCAGAGTTGTTGTTTTTACTAAGAGGCTACACATCATCAAAATTGGAATTGGTGAGTACTCTAGAACATAGAATGTCAGAACTGGGAGGGCCCTTGGAACAGAAAAAAAAGCTAGGAAAGGCCCTAGAACAGTGGACATCATAGGTGGGAGGGGCCTTAGAACAGGAGCTGTCAGGAATGGAACAGAGAACATGTAAAGCCAAGCTAGAAATCATCTTAGAATATAAGGCATGCATTTCCACATTTGGAAGGGTACATCAGAGATCATTTATTCCAACTACTTATCTACAGATGGGGAAACAAAGGCCCAGGAGTGGTAACTGACTAGCCTGAGATCACTAATAGTTATCAGTAAAGCTGAAATTCAAATCCAGACCCTGTGACTTCATAGTGAATGTTCTTTTCTACTCAGTCATGATATCTTCTCAATTCCTGGTATCTTGACCAAAGTAAGCGTCTCTTCCCCATCCCAGGTGGTTTCAATCATGGATAGTTGAATGCGTCTGCTTTCAGGCACTATGATTAACCATCATCTGGTCAAATGGGGCCTCGTTGGATGAAAACGTTCCAAGGTGGCCAGAGAGAGACTTTGTACATCATCCCAGCCAAGGTGCTTGATCGGCTTCAGACATCAGCCAGGGGCTGGTGCAATATTGACTTTCTGGGCTTAGCATTAAATAAAAAGCATCAGTATCATCCAGAGCTGGAGCCAGAACTAAGCTCATGGTCTGGCAATAGGAAAGAGCTGCTGGGGAATGCATTAGGGATCACCCTTACGCTTCTGTTCTTCTGGCTAATCACACGTCCAGCCCTTAGCACCCAAAGGACTGGGAAGAGATGATCACCTCCGTGTGAATTCCCAGAACAATTGTGTATATTTTACAAGGACCTGGAGGGTGCCATCCAAGATGGCAGGTGTCTATGTCATCAGTGGATGTGCTGAAGGAACAAAGATTGTTGATCCTGGAGAAGAGTCCAGAAATCCAGAGAGATGTGTGAAGGACCATCCCATGGACTTCCATTTGTTCTGCTTTGCTCCCTACCCCCATCCTGACCCTGGAAGGGGGGATGGGGGAGTGAAGTTACAAAGAGGCAGATTTAGATTTGATTTAACAAAAACCTTCATAACCATGAAACCTCTCCAAAATGGAACCCTCATCGGGCAACCTTAGGAGGTACTGAGGTTTTTTTCTGGGTTTGAGGACTTCACCAAAAACCTGGTCAGTCCCTTGTCTCAGCTGTTTTAAAGGAGATTCCTGCCAAAGGGAGATAGAGTCCATGAGATCCTTTCTGCCTCTGGGATTCATGAATTCACTCCCATCTCCTCACTCCTCCCCTGTTGGATAGCTCATGCTAACTATAAAGTGTCTTGGTTTGGGGAGGGGCCTAGTGTCGTAAGCCTTTGGGGACCACAAGACTTGGTTTGGAATAAAGGTCCACAGACCAAGTGGAATTAGAGAGGTCTCCCTGTCTATACCCCTCCAAGAAAAGTGTCTTCCTTTCTTCTTACTACAAATGAGTAGAATTCCATTTGGTTAAAGTCTAGTTTGGGGTGTGGGGTGTCTATGGGGCATGAAAGGGGAAAGGAAACTTTATGCCAGAGACCTCCTTCAAATATCTCCAAATTGGACATTTCTCTGTGTGTGTGTGTGTGTGTGTGTGTGTGTGTGTGTGTGTGTGTCTTCCTTTTCCCTAAGCCAGCTCCTTAGCAGACAAAGAATAGTTTGCTACATTCCTAACAAAGCTTCTTTTAAGATAAAGTGGGGAAATGCAGAGACAAAGGAGGAGAGGGAGGTAGAAAGCAGGAGGCCCAGAGACAGAAAGGGAGGGAGAGAGAGAGAGAGAGAGAGAAGGAGGAGGAGAGAGAGAAAAAGAATGAGAGAGAGGGGGGGGAGAGAGAAAAGAGAGAAGGGGAGAGAGAGAGAAGAAAGAAGGGGAAGAAAGAGAGGGAAGAAAGAAGGGGAGAGAGAGAGAGGGAGGGAGAGAAAGAGAGAGAGAGAAGCGGAGAGAGAGGGAAGAAAGAAGGGGAACAGAGAGAAAGAGAGAGAGAGAGAAGGGAAAGAGAAAGAGAGAGAGAGAGAGAGAAGGGGGGAGAGAGAAAGAATGAAAGAGAGAGGGGGAGAGAGAGAAGAGAGAAGGGGAGAGAGAGAGAGAAGAAAGAAGGGAAAGAAAGAGAGGGAAGAAAGAAGGGGGAGAGAGAGAGAAGGAGAAACAAGAAGAGAAAGAGAGAGGGGGGGGGCACATTCAGTCATTCAGAAGCTGGCCAGTCCAGGCCAAATTCTTTGGGAGTTGAATTTCCACCGGGGTCAGCTTTCCTGCTGACTCTGGCCACCTAAAACAAGCAGAATGTAACCGTATCTGGGGCCCTGGCCCCTCGCCTTAGCTTCACCTGGTGATAAAGCTGCTGCCTGACTCAGACTGTGGCCCCCAAATATGGTCTGCATTAGGGCGCAGCTGACATTCAATCTCAGCTGGGGGTAAGGGAGGGGGAGGGCCGGTGGACGCATACTTGCACACTTACTGAGCAGGACCCCTCTCCTTGCTTCCTGGGGGGATGTTGGCGGCTAGAGCTCAACCTGAAATAATATCAAGCTGTTGAGAGCACAAGGAGGAAGAAATGTGAGCACATCTGAAAGGAAGGGCCTCCCAGATGGACTTGCGGGGTGCTTGTGGGGCAGTGGGAAGGGCCTTGGTCTGGCGATCGAGAGATCCAGCCTACCTCTGCGACCTCGGGCAAGCTGTTCTGCCTCTGGGCCTCAGTTTCCTCATCTGTAAATCGAGGGAGCTGGATCAGATATAAAGTCCCCTCTCTCCAAGCCTCACTATTCTTTTTTGCTGTGAGTATACAGTGCAAAGAAGTGGAGTTTTCTAAATCCTATCCCTACCTAGAGAAGGGCTGAGAAAATACCCTGTTCTCACCTTGGCAGAGGCAGGAGGCTACCGGATTGGAACTTTGACCCTGCTGTCCTTAATTGATGTCTGTGTTAATGTCCCTTTTAAAAAATTAGTTTGCTTTTAAAAGACTCTTATGAGAAATGGCTCGCTTAAGGAAGGACAGAAATTGAGGTGACATAAAACAATTAAAAAACTAATTTTTAAAACGTGTCCAACCATAGGCCAGAAGGGGATGGAACCATCCCCTTCTGCAGGGCATGAAGATGCTTCTGTAAGGCATGGATCCTTTCTCCCCCAATTCCCCCCAAAAAAAGTAATTGTAAAAATGAGGCAGAAGCAGCTTGAGGCTTATTTAAGGAAAATCTTTTTAGTCAGTGGAACTATCCTAAAGAAGTAGATGCCTCAGGAGGCGTTTGGGTCCATGTCCCCAGGAGCTTTAAGGAGGAACAGGCTAACTGTTAATCCAGGATACTGGAAAGGGGATTCCTGCTCCACAGATGAACTGAAATAGATGGCCTCTCAGGTCCCCTCTGACCAGAGGCTCTAAGGTTCTATGCCCATTCAGATGGGGTGGCCCGTCCAAGTCCAGCTGGGGCTCCCACAAAACAGGCGGCCATTGCTTGCTGGAAAGACAGCACTGGGCCAATCTGTCAGTAATTACTAGTATCCTTCCTGGAGTCTGAAATCACCTAGTCTTGTTACTTGAGAGCCACGGAGTTTTGAGCAGCAGGAGAGGCCGGGGCTGCTGCCCACTGATCCTCCCTGGGCCCCACACAGCCATCCATGGGAGTTCCTAACATCTTGGAGTGCCTGGTGGGGTCTCTTTTTATCTGCCCCTTTTTCCATCTCCTCCAGAGCCCTCAATCTAGATCCTTTAGTCTTCTGGCCTTCTTCCATATCCTTTTTAGAATCAGAGATGTTACATGTGGAAGGGACCTTAGGGATTAGGACATTGAATTTAAGACCTGGGAGGGACCTTAGCACAGGGAATGTCAGAGCTGGGATGAAACTTAGAAATAGTATGTCAGAGATGAGAGGGGTCCTTAGAGCAGAGAATGTCAGAGCTAGGAGGGGCTCTAGAGCAGGAAATGTCAGAGCTGGGAGGGGCCTTAGGACAGAGAACGTCAGAGCTAGGAAGGGCCTTAGAACATAAAAGGAGAGAACTAGAAAAAGTCTTAGAACACTGTCAGAGATGAAAAGGTCTTAGAACAAAGAATGTCAGAGATAGAAATGAACTTAGAACAGGGAATGAAAGAACTGGAAGGGACCATAGAACACTGAAGTTAGAGGTAAGGGGGATCTTAGAACATTTAATGTCAGAGCTCAGAAGAACCTTGGAGATCATCTAACTTATTCATTCATTCCAAGTCTTGATTGAACACCTACAATATGGCAGATGCTCTTCTAAGGTCTGAGGATGCCGAGATAAACTGAAACAGACTCTGTCCTCAAAGACCTTACTTTTCTATCAGGGGAACATATATGTCTACATATATGAGTAAAAAAAATAGAAACGTACAATGAAATATGAAAACCACCATATAAAGCAAAGAAAGGGACAGCAACTCCCTCACTGTACAGCCAAGGATAAAGGTCTGAAGGAGCTGCCCAGTCACTCTGAACCCAGGTGGCCAGTACCCCAGCTCATCCTCATTCTTTCTGACTCTTCCCAGGGTTCTTCTCCCTGGTCACATTTCTCTCCCTGGAGGCAGTAAGGCACAATGGAAAATGTTCTTGCTTTACACGTAGAAGAGGCCTGGGTTTGAATCCTGATTTTGAAACTTCTCAGCTGAGGAACACAGGGCAAGCCCTGTTTCTTCTTTGTGTTTCAGAGTCTGCTTCCTACATTCATGCTATGGGACCCTGGGCAGGTCATTTAATTTCTTTCAGCCTCAATTTCTTATCCATGTTATTGAGTCATTTTCAGTCATGTTCGACTCTTCATGACCCCATTTGGGAAGTTTCTTGGCAAAAATACTAGAGTGGTTTGTCATTTCCTTCTCTGGCTCATTTTACAGACGAGGAAACTGAAGCAAACAGGGTTAAATGACTTGCCCAGGGTCACACAGCTAGTAAGTGTCTTGAAGTCACACTTGAACTCAGGTCTTCTGCACTCCTGCTCTCTGTGCACTACAGCACCACCTAGCTGATCCTCTTTGTCTGTAAAAAATGGGATATAATAGGTCCATGAGAATTAAATGAGATAGTATTTATAAAGTACTTGACACAGTGCCTGGCACACAATAGGTGCTTAATAAATGCTTATTCCCACAGGTTAATGAATCAGGCTTCCAGAAATGTTAAAGAATATTTAATATTCATATAATAAAATTAGGAAATAAGCATGTCATTTGGGGTATAATCTGGATGTCCATTCATTACTGGAGCAACAAAGATTATAACAGTAACACTGATAATTCATATTTCTCTACAGTTTTACCAACATTGTCTCATTGGATCCTCCCAACAACCCTGGGAGGTGGGTGTGATCATTGTCCCCATTTTATAGTTGGGGAAACTGAAGCAACAGAGTTTAAATGGCTGGCCCAGGGTCACACTATGACTGAGGCAACTTCAGTTCTGTCAGGCTGGATCCCCAGAGAATCTTCTCTGATTTTTAGGGATAAACCTGATGGGAATGAGTTTCTAGATTGTCATTCAAGAGCCCCCACTGGTGTGCTCCCCATTAATTATCAGTCAAATAACTTGCGTTTAGAAGAGGAACTTACTAAAATGACATAGAAAGGACAACTGGTATAGAAACATCCCCCAAAACCAGGAACATGCTTTCCCTTTATAATACAAAGTCCTTGGGGACAGTGGGCTCAAACACAGAGAACATAATTTGTAAACTTGTAGCTCCTGGTTGTTGGAAGTCCTTTCTGCCTTAATAGAGCCTTTAGGTGTAACTCTTTGCTGGGCTCTGAGGGTCAATGTCTTTGTAAAATCCTGAGGTTACCTGTCCTAAGTGTGTCTAGGTTTTCCTTTTGTCTAATTTGTCTTCAGCATGTTTCTTAGCTCTAGATGCAGATTCTACCACCCGTCACTGATACTCTGAAGACACCACCAATAACACCAATGGACAATGGATATCAATAGGAACTCTAGATCTTCCAGGACTTCTGAAGTTCATCTGACTATTTGGGAGAAGAGATGGTGAAATCTCTCCTCCCCTGCCCCCTCCCACCACAACCACAGGTACCTCCTTTTCCAGTCATTCATTGTTAGACTTCACTACCACTCAGCTTATTTGCTCTAGACAAACTGACTATTTTTTCTGGCTCTCTCTGTTCTCAGCCCCTCCTAGATCTGACATTCCATGTTCTAGAGTCTACAGAGGCTCTGGCATTTCTTTTTGATGCACAGAGACAGCAAGCAACAACAGCTAGGATGCTAATTTGGAAATCAGAAGACATAGGTTTGAATACCAGCTCTGCCATTACTACCTGGGTAACTTTGACCTAGTTTCTCAAACTCTCTTGGCCTCACGGGTGAAATGAGAAGTACAGACTAGAATGACTTACAATGAAAATTTTTTCTAGCTCTAAATCTTTGATCTCATATTAAAAGTTCTGTGTTAGCTCTGAAATTTTGTGTTCTGTTTCAAGATCCCTCACAGAATGTGGTATCAGGAGACAATCAAAAGTCTCTTCAGCCCCATCCCTCCTGATTCCCTCATCCCTGGCAGGAAGGAGTTAACTCTGAAACTTTTCCAAATTAAATCTCTCTCTCTCTCTCTCTCTCTCTCTCTCTCTCTCTCTCTCTCTCTCTCTCTCTCTCCATTCAGTCCTGAAGTCAAAACACATGGGGAATAGGAAAGGAGGGGGGAGGGAAGTCAAGTATCCCCTCCCCCCAAGCATCCCTCCTCCCTGCTCTGCTTCCCTCCCCTACCGCCATGCCCACCAGCCTCTTCTGTCAGATCCTTTGTTCTTAGTTTGCTGTGACAGAATGTTGGGGAGGAGGGTGAGCTGGAGAAGGGCTCTGGGCAGAAGGCAGACTTGGATTCAATGGCTGCCCAAAGGAATGTCCACTAGAATCCTCCTTCTATGAGGGTGAGCAAGCACACCCAGGAGTGGTGGAAAGAGGCTTTAGAAGTGATAGAAACTGAGTTCTAGTCCTTGTTCTGTCATTCCCTGGCTGCGTGACCCTGGGCAAGTGATCTTCCCTCCATTGACCTCAGGTTCCTTCTCAATAACAGTGTTAGACCACAAATCAAAAACTGAAGGGATCTCAGAGGCCATCTAGTTCATAATCTCAGAAGAGAAACTGAGGCCCAGGGAGGTTGCAATCTGCCCAAGGACATAGAACATTAGAGGCTCTCTTTGAACCTGTCCTCTGACTTTGAGCCAGTATTATTTACAATTTCCCTCATTGTCCCCATAAGTGAATGATACCCCAAATTCCTTCCAACTCTAAAATCCCCTGCATGTATTTATGAAAAGTTCTTAAGAAACAATAGACAAGAGAGAAAAAGGCAGAGAGACCGAGAGGGAAAGAGGAGAGGGGGAAAAGACAGAGAGATTCAGAGACAAATACAAGCAGACAGCCAGAGACTAAAAAGAGATAAAGAGATAGAGAGACAGAGACTGGATTCACTGTCTTCTAAGGCCTCCTTCCACTTCTACATGGAGGATTCCATCATGAATCACAGACTTCTGCCCCAGAGACCCTGCCCTTAGAGACCATATTGTCCAGAAGCCTTCTGGAAACATAAGGCCTTAAACCAAAGTCTTCAATATTAGAATGAGAAACACAGAGAAAGCAGCAGATCTGCCAGGGAGATATTTGGGAGGGAGGCCATCTTTTCAGGGTCCTTCAGCTTAAGAAAAAAATAGTAAGCTACCTCATTCTATGCCTCCACATAGGGATGCAGGTTTTGGAATACAAGCCACTGTCGAAAGTTCTCATGGAGGAGATGGGACATCCCCAGCTCGGACACTTTGCTGGATCAAATTCTGAGAACGAGGTGGTTAGCCTGACTTCATTTAGCCCACCAAACTCAACCCACGCATCCGATTATGATGTCATAAGAAGAATTCTCGCCAAACCAGCTGAAATCATTCAGGATCCTTGAGTGTTTGGGGGCCAGGGGGAAGGGGGGGAAGGAAGGAAAAAGGGGGAGCGCAGGGGAGAACCAAACCTTCTGTTCAAAATTGCTTTCCTTGGAAGACAACTTGTTCTTGGAACAACTGTTGAGAAATGAGGATGCTAGTGCAGAAGAAAGGGGGAGGTTGGGCTTTCCACCTACCAAATTTGCTAAATCTCAACTTCAAGGGCATTTCTATGGGCCTGAATGGACATGGGCAACCATCTGTACTGCAATTCTGGATGTTAGGAAGGGAACCTACTGAGGAAAGCAGAAGGGAGAGAGTGAAGGAGAGAACCCAGGGCTAGGAGTCGAGAATCTGAGGACCCAGGTCAGTGTCATCCACTGTGTGACAGGAGCCAGGGCTTTCAGGGTTTCTCTCCTCTTGTAACCTTCTGTTTCTAATATGTAAAGTGAAATGTGGGAAAAGAGGATCTCTAAGGGCCCTCCCAGCTCTGACATTCCCTGTTCTGAATCCCCTCCCAGCTCTGACATGTGATCTAATCTCCCTCTCATGCCTAACATTGAATGCTCTTATTTCCCCTTCTACCCCTAATATTCTATGTCTTATCCTTTATCCCAACTCTTACATTTGCTTTTCTAACATACCTTCTAGTATTAATGTAATGGAGTGGAGCCAAACCTGTTTCAGACTTTCCCCAGTGAAATTGGCTGCCTAGCAGATATACTGTGCCCACAGGGAACAGTGGGAGAAAAGTAACTAAGATCCTACTGTACAAGAAGCATGAGCCTATTCCCTATGTAATTACCTGTCAACGAAGCACCCCATCATCCCCCTCCTCCCACTGACACTATGTGAATTTGCATAAGTGTGTCTAAGAATCATGGGGGGGGGCGGGAATGTTGTTATACGATTGGTTTTACTACACTGTTACATAGTAAATACCTTCGCTCTAAACTAATTGTGTCTTCTGTCTGATTGTTGAAAGCAAATGCTTTAGTAGGGGCTCATATAGTTTTATTCAGACCCATTGAGTACCTTCAACCTGGAGTAATTAGCCCCTAAGGGATCTCACAGGTTAGTATGAATTGGGAAAGTATCCTAGAGGAGAAACCACAGTAACATTGTATGATTTTGTGACTTGATACAATGGGAAAACATTATCAGTTCATCTCTCAGTCTGTCCTGAGTTTTAAGCTTGAGTAGAGAATGATAGGGAGGGAGGAGGGATGCTGAGATAAAACTATTCTTGAGGAGGGAGGGCCCTTGCTCTTTCTGAAGGAACATAACATAGCATGGACTTTGACTAAAGCAGAAACTAGAGGTGGTGGAGGCTACAGCAAAGCATCTGTCAGTGGCACTGAGGCATTGGCAGTCCTGTAGCCTTCGGAAGCATGATTCATCCCTACCCTCCATGTGCATTGGGCAGCTAGCTGGCACAGTGGACAGAGTGCTCGGTCTACAGTCAGGAAGACCTGAGTTCAAATCCAGCTTCAAATACTTACTATGTAACCTGAGGCAAGCCACTTAACTCTGACTCAAGTCCTTCATCAGTAAAATGAGTTCAAGACAGAAATGGCAAACCACTTCAGTATTTTTGCCAAGAAAACCCCAAATGAGGTCACAAAGAGTCAGACACAAGTGAAATAACTGAATAATAGTAACCATGTACATTGGATACACCTGTTTCCTCTTCTTGAGATATTGAAGTGCATCTACACCCCTCACTGATCTCAAATTATTGCAAGAGGGTCTATCCTTGGGTTTAGAGTGGGGAAAATGTTTTGTTGCCATGTATCAGTAAATGTCTTTGTTCTGACCTATTCTTTTTTCCTGTGATTACTATTGAGAAGTAACACTGATGGGGGCTTCTATTTGTCTCTGGTAATCCCTTGCTTTCTCTAAGACTGTACTCAAGCTCCATCTTCTAAACGAGGCTCTTCCTACTCATCCCCAGATAACAGTGCCTTCCACTCATCCCTCCACCAAGTTTATACTATATATTGTATCTGTGTTATATGTAGTTTTTTTTAAAATACACCTATACTTGTGCATGCTGTCTCCCCATTAGGATGTGAGTTCTTTAAGGACTGGAACTATTGTGCTTCTGTGTTAGTATCTTCAGCACCCAGCAAAGAGGGAACTGAGCTCATAGAATGTCAGAGCTGGGACAACCTTAGAACAAGATTGTGCTTGATTGGAATCATGATACTCTCTGGAGTGTTTGGGGTAGGAGTGCCCACTGTAGAAGGTACTTCTCTATCTTCTCCATGGATGGGAGTTTTCTATCCCTGCTACCCAGAACGAATCCAGACAATCCCACACCCCATAGCCTCCATTATGAATTGTGAATCCAATGGTCATATAGCTGAGAAGTCACGGAGATGGGATTAAAACTCCAGTCTTCTGAAGAAGGGGCTAGAAGAACCCAAAAATAGAGTTGAAATGGTGGTAAGTAGATGTGGATTTTTGTCCTGATTCTGCCACTGACTCAATTTGTGACCTAAGGATGGTTATTTCCCTTTTCTGAGCCTTTGCCTAAAATGAAAAGATTGGGAGAAATGATCTCCAGGGTTCTTTACAGGTTTTTCTCTGTTCTGTGTCCTAATAGTCTATGTTTTCCCCAAAATGTTCTATGTTCCTCGATCTCTCCAAGCTCTGGCCTTCTCTTTTCTTTGTTCTGATATTTTATGTTCTAAGGTCCTTTTCCAACTCTAACAATCTGTTCTACATCCTAACATTCAGTATGCCAGTGTTCTGTGTTCTGTGGTTCAGTTCTATCTCCTCTTTCTAGGCTAGGACTAGATGCCTTAATATCCTATGTTCTAGCATTCCATTTTCCAAGTTCTCCTTTCCATCTCTGTCAGAGTTCAAGGATTCCTTCAGGCTCAACACACCAAGGCAGCTAATGCTTCTTCTGAGTCCGACAGTCTCTATTCTATGCATTATCATTCTATGAATTTAAAGCCCTTATTGTTCCATGATTTCACTTCTTTGGATGGCATTTGCCATGACACTAATTTAAACTAATATTTGAGGACGTCCTACTTAAAAGTCACCTGGTTCAACACTTTCATTTTACAAATGAAGAAATTGTGAACCCAAGAGGGAAAGTGACTTGCCCTAAGAGACACAACAAACTTGGGGTTGAAACTAAAACCTAGTCTTCTACCTCCCTCCTCAATCTCTTGCTTGTCTTTTGTGTCTTTCCGTTTCCCTGCAAAGCATATGATTCCTAAACCTATACCTCCAGAGTCTGTTTACCTGGAAAAACTTGACCCTGGCAAAGATTCAGCTGAGCAATTTTAATCATAGGCCATTTGATGCAAGAATATCCGTTTGACCACAGAAGGAAAAATAATAAGATGGAAAAAAACCCCACAATCTCTTGAGGATGTCTCTGGGAACTCAGATGTTATTGACCATGGAGACACACTCTTATTAGACTCAGTTGGAGAAAGAGACTTAATGAAATTATCATAAATGAATTAATAAGAGAGGGCATTCCACTGCTGAGGTCATCTCAATTAACTAATGCGATCTTATTCCGTTGTAATGTAATTGTGTCTATATTGGGCTGGGTCCCCTACAAGCTAATGCCCATTACAATATGTTGTCTTTTTCCTTTGCCTCTCTGTGGTCTTGGGCTGGTTTTGTCATGAAAAATGATGCAGGCGAGTTTTCCAGAAAAAAATTCAAGAACTCTATAATAGGAGAGAATGCAGGCATACGAGCATCTGGCTCATTTAAGTGTCATAGAACCACTGGATCTGGGGATCTTACTTCAAAAGTCAAAAGGGTCTTGAATGTCCTCAGTGTGGCAGCACCTTTCCCCATTGTAGACCCCAGTACATCTCTAATCTATTGACTCAGAATGTTAGAACGTAAAACACAGTAAAGTCTCAAAGGAAACTTAGAATCACAGATCTATGGAATGTAAGGCCCTAGGAGGGCGGAGACTATCTTGTGCAAGGGTGAAGAACCTGTGGCCTTGAGCCCACTAGGTCCTCAAGTGTGGTCCTTTGACTGAACTTCACAGAACAAATCCCCCTAATAAAAAGAGTTGTTCTGCAAAACTTGGACTCAGTCAAAAGGACCAGACCCAAAGACCTAGAAAGCCAGAGGTTCTCCATCCTTGACCTTGTCCAACCCTGTGATGTACAAAGATGTTAAGTTAAGGCAGCTTCAGATCTAGAGCCCACTTCAACTCTCTGGGCCTCAGTTTCCTCTTCTGTACAGTCTTCCAGCCATAAATCTGTGTTCCTCCACTGTGCTATGTCCTCTCCCTTCTGTTTTCCATTTAGTTCCACAAAGTCATGTTAGGATCTCAAGTCCTGGGAAAAAAGATTTCCTTTTTAACTAATAGCATCTTTGGGGAGTTTAAAAACAGGGTCAGAGGTGTGATAGCTACCAGTGTGCACAAGCCCAGAAGGCCCTTTTCAGCTCTTTGTAGTGGGGAGTTTATTTTTTGTTAGTATTTTCACCCTGCATGGTAAACTTTACAGAAGAGCATTCAGGGATCAGATTGAGGGCGAATTTATAGCTGTTTATTTCTCCCCTAGCGCTAAGCCAATGTTAACAGAGAATCCTCTTGAAACACCAGCCCAATCTGTGGTTTAAAAGATCAGCCTAGGCACCCAGGGCTGTGCTTTGTCAAGGAGATGTGGAGGGTAACCTTCTAACACCCAAGCTCTTAGTTTAATGAGATTGTAACTTCACTTATGTTTGATCTCAAGGCCTTTCAGAGACTCAGCCTAGGAAGAAAACAAGACCTCACTCAGCTGTCCCAGGCTCCTGGGGAGGCATTGGCAGTCTGGGCCCCCTCCCATATCCCCTCACCCCTTGCTCCAGCCCAGGGCCTTACACACACACACACACACACAGACACACACACACACACACTCGCACGCATGCATGTGCACACACACACACACACACACACACTCGCACGCATGCATGTGCATACACACACACACACACACACACACACACACACTGCCTCTTAATCCTGTCTCTAACCATGTATACCACAAGTATTCAACAACATACAGGCTTGAATGGATCCCCAAGGAGCCCAAGCCTGGTGGTGAGACCTCAGCGGGGTTCTGCCCAATTTCCCTCATTAGCCGGGGCCACAGGCCCTAGACAGAGTCTCCCCAGAGAGCTCTCAACTGCACTCTGGTCTAGGGAAGCTTTAGCAGGGGGAAAGCCCCACGGTGTGAACACCTGGGTGGTCTGGATGCTTGGTTGTGGCTGGACCCCAGGCCTGAGGATGCCACAATGGTTTGTAATGTCTAAGACAGGAAAGAAAGGAGGTCACTCTCCTTACAGAGTGGCAAGAGGCCCAAATCTCATCTTTTCAACTCTCCATGAGATCTGGTTCTGTGGGAAATGAGGAAGGGGCTTCTGTCCCAAGCTCACAGGGAACAGATCTTAAAGGTCATTTTAGCCAATAGCCTCATTTACAAAGGAGGAAATTGAGGTCCCTAGAATGTAAATACCTAAAGTTTCAAAAGGAGTAAGGGGCAGAAGCACATTTCAAGCTTACTATTCACAAAATAGTGACAAAAGGTGCTGCAGTGGATAGAGTTCTGAGTCTGGAATCAGGAAGACTTTTCTATCTGAGTTCAAATCCTGCCTCAGACATTTCCTAACTGTGGGGCCCTGGGCAAGTCACTGAACTCTGTTGACCTCAGTTTCCTCATCTGTAAAATGAACTGGAGAAGAAAATGGCAAACCACTCCAATATCTCTGCTACAAAAACCCCAAATGGGGTCATGGAGAGTTGGACACGATTGAAATGACTGGACAACAGGAATTCACAAAATGCATTATTCTAGAGTTGGAAGGAACCCCAGAAGCATCTAGACCTAGCCAAACACAAAAGGAATCACTACCAGAACGTATTAACAGATGATCATTTCTGCAATGCTTGAAGATCTCCAAGAAAAGGGAATCCAGCTCTGGAGACAAATCCAGCCCTCTGTCCACATTCCTATCCCGCCATCCTCCTGACCTGGTTTGGGGGGGGAGTTAACCAATACCTAGAAACACTTGTCTACAAGGTGATGAGTTAAGTGGTGGGGATACAAAAAAAAGGCAAATAAATAAACAAAAAAACTTCCTGCTCTCAAAGACTTTACATTCTAAGAGATGAAATAACACAGAAAGAACTAGGCTTATATAGAGCAGATGGAGACAATCTCAAAGAGAAGGGGGTTGAGAAGAGGGAAAGAAATGGTGTTAGTCCTGAGTCTGCCATTATGTTAACTGAGCAATGGGTCCTCAGTTTAGAGTGGACAAAATGGTCTTTAAGACCCCTCTCAGCCCTGACATTCCCTGTTCTAAGGGCCCTTCCATAGCTAACATTCTAATGACTAAACCCCAACCCTCCAGCCTCACATGGCTCCATGAACTAGAAATCTCCTCTCTCATGAGATCCTCAGCACCAGACTGTCAGTGTCCCTCTGACAATGGTGGCTTGTGATCAGCCAGGTTTCAGCAAATAGGGCCTAGCCCTCCCATTCATTCATTTCTCATGGCCAGACGCTCCCAAAGGGGATTCTCCACACCCTGCTGATTCAGGTACAAATTTGCTATCAAGTGTTCCTAGCTCAAGTAGCAAGACAGCCAAGAAATTCTCTGGGGAGACTGACGGAGAGGCCCAGCCCCCAGACCCTTTCATTTCTGCCTCTTTCCCCAGAGGCTTGGTCTGAAGGGTGGGGGGGCTTCCAGATCTCTGAAGATCAGTTCCAGCTGAGCAATCTGCCCAAAGGCAGTGTGAGTCTGGGTCACTTAGGCCTGAGCAGGTTTGGGAGAGGTAAAAGTCTCTGGCTTTTCTCTGTGTGCATATTTGGGCTAGCTCAAAGATCACAAGATTATGGATTTTTGGTCCCATTTACTCCAGACTCTTTGTTTTACAGATCTGGAAACTAAAGCAAGGATGGTTAAATGATTTGGCTGCATAATATACCACATAGTAAAACTCCCTCTTGGTGGGATTTGAACCCAGGTCCTCCGCCTCCAGAAGCAGTGATCTTTCCACTGTAGGATACCATCTCATCGTAAACACTTGGCACAGGACCCTGTACACAATACGTATCCAGTAAATGTTTATTTTCTTCTTCTTTTAGGGAAAATAATAAAAGCAAAAAGGCAAACTGTGGTTCTGTGTAAGGGGGTAGAAATCCTTCCCATTTACAGTGGCCCAAAGTTGAATGGGCTATCTAGTGAGTTCCACGTCACTGGAGGTATGCAGACAAAAAATTGGCCAGATTGACACAGAGGAGGTTGTTGGTCAGGTACAGATTAGATTATATAAAGTCTAAGGCTCCCAGTCATTTCTAGAATACTATGATTCTGTATAAAAATGCCCCCCAGTCTTCTCCTTCTCCTCCCCCTGCCCCCAGGACTTCCTTGCTGAAATCCCTATTTGTTAAATGTGTGCCTTTCACCATAGCTCAGACAGCTGGCTGTGAGGTGAACTTGAAACATCCTGAAATTTCATCAAGTCGTCCCCCCTCCCCCAGGAGACTTCTCTCCCCCCTCCTCCTCCCTCCCTCTCTCTCTCCCTAACAGAGCCCCCTTCCTGCCTCCCTCCAAAGAGGGCCATGGAGGTCACTGGAGTTGCCGGGGAAATATGTTCCCTTCCTCAGCCCAGACCAGTCCCAGCTCCCAGCTCTCTAGGTCCAGGCAGCAGCATTGGCTCGGAAGGATCCTCAGTTCACTGAATAGCCCTGATTGGGGCGGGGAGGGAGGAGGGGATGGGGGACTGGGAGGGGACACCACCAGAATCTGCCACACAGACTCCGTCCATGGAAGAGGAATTAGGCCTGGTCTGCTTGACCCCAGACCACAGAACAAGGACCGATGGTGGGAGTCAGATATAGGGAGGCAGATTATATATCAATATACGTAAGGAAAACTTTGTTTTAAAAAAATCACATCTGAAATTCAGTCTAGAAGCCATCTGGACTACCTGCTCTTTTAGAGAGGAGGAAACTGAGGCTCCTAGGGCTTCATCGATCTTATTTTAGAGACAGAGCCATTTGGAGACACGCCGGGTCTGGAGTCAGGAGGACCTGAGTTCAAATCCAGCCTCAGATGTTTCCTAGCTGTGTGATCCTGGGCAAGTCACTTCACCTCTGTTTGCCTCAGTTTCCTCATCTGTAAAATGGAGCTAATAATCGCACCTGACTCTCAGAGCTATTGTAAAGTGCTGGATATACGCTATTATTTATTATTAACAAGTTGGGAGGGATCAGGACAGATCTGAGCCAGGAGCTGAATCTCGATGACCCCGAGCTCCCATTTTTTGCCTCTCCCAGAAACTCTTCCCTGTCCACTCTGGTCCAGTGGAAAGAGTCCTTGATTTGAATTCTAAGAATTTGGCTTCTATTCCCACTTCTGTTACTGATTGACTGTGTAACCCTGGGCAGGTCATCTGCCTCCTCTGGTGGTTTCTTCAGCTGTGTAAAGAAAGAGTTGGACTAAATGACTTTTCATGTCCCTCTCTGCTCTAAATCCTGAGTTGGCATCTTAGTGGAATGGAAATCTCCTGAGATCAGGGACTCATTCTAATTTTCATTTGTTACCCCCCAAAATCCAGCATATAATTCACATTTTGACAGGGTCTGAAGATTTTCAAAATGCTTTGTCTACACTGGAATATAGATTAATGATTGGAAGGGACCTCGTTAACCATCTGATCAACCCCCTCCTTTTAGAGATGAGGAAACTAAGGTTTAGGTGATTTTCCTATGGTCTCATAGCTAATATCAGTGGTAGGAATTGAACACACTTTTTCCCACTTTCAGGTCCTTGATTTTAACCACCACCCTACACTTCCCTCATTACTTCATTCCCACGACAACTCTGGGAGGCAAGCTCCATTAGCATTTCCATTTCACAGCTGAAGAAACTGAAGATCAGAGATGAGGTAATTTACCTAAGGTCTTTCCAGGACCAAGAGTCTGTGGTAGGATTTGAACCCAGGGCTTCCCACCTTCAAGTTCAAACCCTATGCTGGTTGCATCCATTAGACTTTCCCTATCTAGTAAGCATTTAATAAATGCTTTGCTGACTTAGTAGGTTCTATGGCTGCCCTAACCCAGAATGAGCTGCCCACACAACCAATCACTATGTGCCTTCTGGGGTTCTATGCCTCACCTCTCCCCACATGGACCTTGCCTGTGTCTGGTGAGGTGGGAGGAAATCCATAAGTCAGCCCAGGCAAAGGAACCCCTTCAGTCAGGGAAACATCAAAACAGATATAAAGCATTTCCATGTGCTGCCATCCCACTCTGGGTGTGTGTGTGTGTGTGTGTGTGTGTGTGTGTGTGTGTGTGTGTGTGTGAGTCTGAGTTCCTGACTCCACTGGCCAGTCGGAACGCTGCTGTCCCCACTGCTGTTCTTTCATGTTTGACCACAATTTCAATGTCATCACACAAAATCAAGGGTAATTGTGAACAGATCCCAACCTCCCCCCACTCCCTCCTCTGCTTTCCCTTCCCCCTCCACATCTGGTTTCCACAGCCTCTCCTGGGTCTCCCAGACCTGCCCAGAGCTCCAGTCAGGCCACAGGCCTGCCAGACAGAATCTCCAAAGAGCCCCACTCAGAATTAAGCCCCATCTTTTATTTTCTCTTTGCCTACCAGGACACCCCACAACACCTCCATATTTTTATTTTATTCTATTTCATTGTCAAGAATAAAACTTTTATCCCTTCACTACTAACTCTCACCAAATGAATGCCAGAACCCTGAGAGAGTCAGAATTCCAATCCAGGAAACATATACCCTCCAATCAACTGAGTACATTCTCCCCTGTCCCCACCCCACACCTGTCAATCAGGACCTCTTTCAAACACTGTCTCCTGCTACATCCCATCATAATACATTAATACCCCCTTACTACCTCTGAGACTATATTAGTGACATGTTATCCACAGTAAAGAAAACAGAGGGAAATATTTGAAGCTGATAAGGCTCTCTGGGCTGAGAAATGGAATTCAGTACCAAGAAAACGGCAGCACTCCAGTGTCCTCTGGGAGCCCCAAATAAAAATCATTTGCCATTAGCTAGTTGAGAGAAAGAAAAGGAGGCAGAAAAATCCAGGAATTTCCTCAACTGTCAAGGAATATACTGTGTGAGCACCCCAAAGGATAGGAAAATTAGGAACTCAGGACAAAGCATCATGAGGATCCCGAGAGTGTGAGTGAGCTAGTAGGTCCATTGAAGGATCTCTGGAAGCCATCTGGAGCCTAGGCATTTAATACATACTGGAACGGAATCAATTAGAATGGAATTGATCAGAGAGAGTTCCAGCAATCTCTGAGATCCTAAGTCAGGTTAATGAGTTGACATTCCTCATTCACTCCATATCTATTAGACTTGAAGACCAATTCTACTCTGGCAATCTATGATTCTAAGTTCTTATTGGACTTCTACTGGAAGCCAGCGATGGTGTGTTTGGGTTCATAAGACCTAATTTTGAGTCTCATCTATAAAAGGAGCTCATTGGACTAAATTGTTTCCCTGCGATGGTCTAGAGTAATGGGTCATATGTAGGCTAGACAGTGAGCTTCATTGAGGATTCCTAAATGCTGCACGTTTAACGGAGCTCAAGGCTTAGCGTAACTATCTTAGAGTAATAACTTAACAATATGTGACTCCAGCCCCCATTCACTTACTGCATTGCTGAGTCCTATCAGAGATAACATAAATTCAGTAACAAGAACATTTGATTAAGATATGAAATTGTAAATCAGAAGGGAAAATAGTCATAAATCATTCAGCTTCTAAAAATAGGTTATAACTCTAAGAGAATTACTATCTTATCCCTCTTGAATCTCTCTGGCTGTTCAAAAAACTAAGGTAGTCACTCAGAAGCTCAAAGTCCCAGAGATAAAGGCCTGGAGTGTAGAACCTTCAGCTTCTTATTTCTTAAGGTGTAATGGGTTCCCTCCATTTGAAACCTTGAATCAAAATTTAGTTGACCATTTTTCAAGTACATGATAGTCCATGTCACAAGGTCAGCATAGTAGAAGTAGCATGTGAAGGTTAGCATCCTGGAGTAAATGGCAATATGGTCCTTTAAGATTTACATGTTAATTCATCATAGACCTCACAACAAACCAACATGGAACCATGGAGCTCCCTTTTCTTTTAGTCCTTAATGACTGTGGGGGTCTTCATCATGGCAGGACATGAGATTTTCATAGTAAAGTCAATATCACATGGGAAAGAAGCTTTGAAATGATATATTCCACCTCCCTCATTTTACATGTGTCACCCTTCATGGGACCACTTGTCCAATTCACTCTACATAGGCATAGAAGGACAAATCTGAGTTGTTATGATGACTGGGAATCATTGGTCACTCCTCCCTGCACACATACACACACACACACACACACACACACACACACACACACACACGGAGACACACACGACCCATTATATAAAGATGGGGAAATGACTTGTCCACAATTATGCAGTGAGTAAGCCTCATAACCACCTCTTTCTGACTCCAAATCCAGAACTCAGGACTCATTTGGGGGAAGTGGGATTTTAGGGGCTGCTTTAATAAGATGGAGAATAGCTAGAGAAGGGTAACCAGAGAGATAAAGGACTTGGTGACCATGTGGTATGAGAGTCAGTTACAGGAATTACAAATGCTTAGCCTGGAGAAGTCTGGGATAGAAGTGAGGGAAGGGGAGGTGAGAGCTGAATTCAAGCATTTGAAGGACTGTTAGGTGGGACAGAGAATTACGGCCAAAGTGACTTTGGAGAAGTCACTATAGTCAGCTAGGTGGTGAAGGAGATAGACTTCTGGACTTGGAGTCAGAGAGATCTGAATTCAAATGCTCTTTCACTTACTAGCTGAATGACCCTAGGCCAGTTACTTATCCTCTGTCTACCTCAGTTTCCTCATCTGTAAAATGGGGTTAATAATAGCACGCACCACCCAGGATTGTTGTGAGTATTCAATGAGATGACGTGAGTAAGTGTGCTTTGCGAAATTTAAATCACTCTGTAAATATTGTCTGTCTATATTGTCATTATTCACTTACTGTGACTAAGTTTACTGAGTTGTCACAAGAAAGGGTCAGACTCTTCCAGTTTTAAGTCTGTGTTCTTATTGGGTGGAAGCACAGGTGATGGAAAGAAGAGGAAGAAAGTGGCAAAGAGGCAGATCTGGGTTCCATATGAGGAAAAACACTTCTTAATGATTGGAGCTGTGGCAAAGTGAACTGGGTTGACTCCAGGATTCATGAATTCCTCCCCACTGGAGTCGTCTGAGCAGAAGCTGGACAGCCACTCCTCAGGGGTGTTTCCGAAGGGATGGGTTTGAGGGGTTGCATTGGGTGAGGTGACCCCTGAGGACCCTTCCAATGTCTAGCTTCTCTGATTCTGGAGTCTCTTTTTGTCTCCATATCTGCAGAAAGAGTCACCACCCAACCCAAACAACCTCCTTACAAACATGCGCACACACATACACACACACGCATACACATATGCACATATATACGTACACATACAGTGTAAACTGTGATGAGGCCCAGCACTGAGCTGTGGATAAAACCACGAGCTCTTTGTTCAGCATCTGGGTTGCAATGGTGCTCTCTACCCCCTGGCCCTGAGATCCACCCCCACTCCCCAGTACCCCACTGGAAAATACGGAACCTATTAAAGTCTCTTTGTATTGTTTCCGACCCGCCCTGTGTTTATGTTTGCAATAAAAGTGAACAGGTGCTGGCAATTTAGCTAATCAGAGACTATCTAAATCTACCCAGAATTGATTCCTTCTCAATGTGGTCTAATGGCTTCTTGGCCATCTCCAAGCAGGCGATTATCTAAACATCTACTGGCCCACATGGCTCTGATTACTGGCACAAGACATGCAGTAATCCTTTGGCCTGCCCAGGACGGGGAGGCCGAGCTGGGCCTCTCTCATTCTCTGGGTGGCCACATCATTTGACCTCTCAGCTTTCATGAAATGAGAGGGGAGGCCTGGATGATGTCTCAAAGTCCTTTCAGTTCTAAAAGTTTGTGAGTGTATGAGAGACTGCCCAAGCTCTGAAACTCTCCGCTGTATGATTCCTCTGCACTTTATGGGTATCTGTTCTAAGACCTCTTTTAGATCTAATGTTCCAGGCTCTAAATTTACCTTCTAGCTTAGGCTCTCTTATGTCCTAAGGTCCCTCCAGTTCTGACATCTCCTGTTCTAAGGTTCCTCCAAGTTCTGGAAACTTAAACCATAAAAAATGTCTTTAAGATCCCTATCTGCTCAAACACTCCCTATTCTAGGATTCCCACCTCAGCCACAAACTCTGATATTCCCTCATCTAAGACCCCTCCAACCTCTGATGTTCTATGGTTCTAAGATCTAATGGTCTGCTTTTAAAACTAGTATTTACCAAATACAAAGAACACAGATCTTTATGATTTGATGTTTGCCCTTTGGATCATGCAGGGAAGGTTTCTCTTTCACATATTCTCAATCAGGACCCTGAGGAATCTGAGCTAAAGCCCTAGATCAGGCACAAGTCCCAGAGTCTGGTCTCCTCCCTTCCTAGAATCTGATAGTACAGCAACTAAGGATTCCTGTGAATCGAGAGAAGAGCAATTGGTCGTTTTAATGTTCCCATTTAATAGAAGGGTAGACAGAGGCTCTATAGGAAGAAGAAGGAACATGCCTAAGTTTATACAGTAAGTAAGCAACAGGTTCAGGAGTGGAACCCATTCTCCTAATTCATTTTCTCTCTTCTCCTCTCCTCTCCTCTCCTCTCCTCTCCTCTCCTCTCCTCTCCCTCTCCTCCCTCTTCTCCCTTCCTCCCTCTCCCTCTCTCTCCCTCTCCCTAGTGCTGAGCTGCCTGTCTTCTCTATCCTCACAACCCATGTCTCTTTTTTTCCTTAAGAGTAGACATTATTTAACCAATTCTGAGTTGACCAGAATCCAATAAAATTCGGTTCATACAACATTTTTATTGCTAATTGGTTTGACTGGTACATTGTAAATGCACGAAGTTACTTTAATGATGGACAGAGGGGACCTTGTTAACTTTTAAAAGGGTCTTAACTCATTTATATGCCTCCTAAAATGTGTAGCAGCTTCTGCCCTGGCTACAGAGAGAAGTTTCCTATCCCCTGCTTCCCACTTCAGCCATGGTTGCTGCCTCCAGCATAGAGATGCCAAAATGCAAATTTAGAAAACATTTTCTGATGGAAGGAATGCCTGAAAACCTGAGTCCAAGCCCTGGGTGACTCTGTAAAAGACCTTACCTGTTATTTTCCTTGTCCAGTTGAACTTGAAAAACAGTAAGCTTGGTGACACAGTACAGAAAGTGCTGGACATGAAGTCAGGAAGACCTGAGTTCAAATCCAGCTTCAGATACGAGCTTTGTAGCCTGGATAAATCACTTAACAGTGGTCTGCTTCAGTTTCCTTATGTGTTATATGAGGATAATTACCTACCTCCCAGGGTTGTTCTTTGTAAAGCATTTTTCAAACCTTAAAGTATTTTATAAATGTGAACTTTTGTAATTGTCAGCTGACTAAGTTGGGCTATTTCATCCAGGAGTCTTCTTGTATGAGTCAAACAATCTCTTTCTCTCTCTCTCTCTCTCTCTCTCTCTCTCTCTCTCTCTTCCATAGTTTCATGTGCCTCCAAGCTATCATCTTCTTTTTTCTGAGGTCACTTGTAGCCTCTACATTCTGGGGCTCCTTTGGACTCTGACATTTTCTGTCTTAATATCATCTCCCATCTCTGACCTCCAGAATGGTGTCTCTGTTACTAGTGTGTAATCTTTTTTATTTAACTTTTTACATTCATTTCCACAAAATTTTGGGTTCCAAATTTTCTCCCCATTTGTCCCCTCCCCCCACCCCAATACACCGAGCATTCTAATTTCCCCTATCACCAATCTGCCCTCTCTTCTATCACCCCTCCCTTCCCTTGTCCCCATCTTCTCTTTTGTCCTGTAGGGTCAGATAACATTCTATTCCCCATTGCTTGTATTTCTTATTTCCTAGTAGCAAGAACAATACTCGATGGTTGTTCCTAAAACTTGGAGTTCCAACTTCTCCCCATCCCTCCCTCCCCACCCAACTAGTATGTATTCTAATTGACACAGATACCTTCTTTGGACAAAGGGCTGAGTCTGGAGTCAGGAAGGCCTGAATTCAAATCCAGCCTCAAATACTTACTAGCTGTGTGACCTTGGACCAGTCATTCAACTTATGCCTCAGTTTTCTCACCTAGCATTTGAAGATTCTCTCTACCCCCTATCCCAAGTGGATAGATGAGAACAATTTGTTGCAATAGCCAAAAAGGCAACTACGGAACGCTTAGAGGTTGATTGGACACTGAAAACGCCAAGGTCATCCACTGCATCCCAGGCCATTTCAGTTATCTTGACTAGACTTCGATGACCCTGGAAGACAGAGTGAGGTTGATGACTTTGTGCAACTCTGCCCCACTTACATCCAATTCACTCACAATTCAAGACATCATTGGTCTTCTTCAAAAATGAAGGATGAACAACCATAACAATGGAGTGGGCATTGCTTCAGTCGAGTAAGACGTAGGAAAGACCTTAGCTTAGAAAGACCCCATAGCATCTTCCTGGGCCATCTCCTGTTGTCCTGATCTATAGTTTGCCATTGGATCTAGATGGCTGCCCTCCCTCACTTAAATCCAATTCACTAGAAAGTCGTGGCATCACCTTCCCGAAGTCATGTGCCAACAAAATAAGGATGATATAGCATCTACCTCCCAGGGCTGCTTTGAGGATAAAAAAGAGATAATATGTATTAAATCCTTTGTAAATCTCAAAGCTTATATAAATATTAGTAATTATTATTCTAGTGTGTTTGAAATGGGACATTGACTCAGTCCTCCCCCACTGAGCTAAAGCGAGCATAATGGTGGATGTTTGAGAGTCTTGACTGAAGCACTTTCTTCTGGTTCTAAACAGAGCAGGACAAGCCTCATTGAGAGCTGGCTCAGAGTCTACCTCCTCAGTGATGCCTTGGCTGAGCCCCCCCATCCTACCTGCCAGGGCCCACCTGAATTATATTGCTTATATTTATTCCTATGCATACATGTTGTTGCCTCCAAGAGAATATAAGCTCGCAGAGGACAAGTATTTTCAACGAATCAATGGATAAATATTTATTAAGTACCTACTGTATACAAGCCACAATGCTAGGTCCTTTCAAAAGAATGAAATAATCCCCACATCCAGGAGCTTACATTCTATTGGAGATAAGTACAGATATTTACATACACAGAATTAACATAAAAAGAATCATTATAGTACAGTTAAATACAAGTTAGTTTGAGAGATGGTGTTAGTAATTGGCAACATCAGGAAAGACTTCCAAGTCATAGGGGCTTGAGCAGCATCTGAGGATGAGAAGGTGTGTGCGCGCGCGTGTGTGTGTTCATCTTTCGTCACTGAAGAAGACCATGCCATCAGAGAAATGATGACATGACTTGCCCTTGACTTTGTTTTGAGGGAGGGAGGGCTGTGCTTTGGTTCCAGGCATTTTCTCTGGCAATCCTGAGTATCTATAATATTCTCCCTCCTCAATTCTCCCTATGGACTTCCTCGGCTTCCTTTAAGTCTCAAATTAAGTCTCATCTTTGACAAGAAGTCTTTCTCAACCTACTTAATTCTAGTTCCTTCACTCTCTTTATTATTTCTGATTTATCCTGTATATGGCTTGTTTCTATCCATTTGCTTGCTCATTGTCTCTCTCACTAAATTGTGAGCTCCCTGAGGGATAAGACTTTCTCCTCCTTTTGTATCCCCAATATTTAGCACAGTGCCTGATGTGCATTTAATAATGTTGATTGATTGAGGAAGAGCCACCGTGAAAGCATAGAGATAGGCGTTAGTGTTGGGATTCCTCCTTACTGGGATAGGTGCACCTCAGATTTCTTCCAGATTTACCTATGACTATCAAAATCACCTCCACCCTTCCAAGACAATGAGCTCGATTTTGCACATGTTGAATTTAAGATGTCTCCAGGACATCTAGTTTGAAAGGTCCAAAAGGCAATCGGTGATTAGGGCTTGCAGTTCAGGAGAGACACTGGGGCTGGATATATGGATCATGTGCATAGGGTTATTTCATTTCCCCAGCACTTAGAATGGTGTCTGGCACAGTGTCTGACATCTAGAACACTCAATAAATGTTTATTGAATGTTGAACAAATGAATAAATCCTCTAAAAAAGAAGCAGGAAGGGATGAGTCCTTAGATCTTGCCTAGATTTTCAAAAGCACAGAAAGACGTTATCTTTTTAAGGTGTGTTCTTCCAGAGCTTTATTCTAATCATAGTATAGTAGAGAGCTAAGAAGACATCTTAGATTTATCAGACTTATCAAGGGTATATGTGAACCCATGACCCTTTCATCAAGCCATACATCTCATCCTACCAAGTTTCCCTGTCAGTTGACATCAAATTTGCCTCTTCAGGATTGTTCACTCAGCTATACTTGGTACCTGTCCCTATGAGTCCGTAGGTCTATTAGCAGGCTCCTCTTTTGGATTTTTGTTCCTATAAATTTCTAGATATGTTCCATTTATTCTTCCTAAAATGTAGCTATTTTCTATGGTATTCTAGTTTAGTGGGTATACAAAGGAAGTCTTCTTTCTTCCTATACTTTTACAATTTGAAATTTTGTTGATCAGAAGCAAAACTCCAGTTTAAAAAAACATTCTTATCAGCCCTTGTTAGATATACTTCATCCCTGACCAGTAACCTGTCATTCCTGTGTTTTAAGGTCTGACCCAGAGATTGAAATTCTGTTCTGTGATACCTTCTAAATTGGTTATTCACTTTCCAAATCTACCTTTCTTTTCTGAAACCCTGACTTTCAGTTCACTAAAAAATGATGAAAACATTACCAGTTGTCCTAAGGTTTTCAGTTTCTTTCCCAAGATTTGGAAATCTTTGGGAATTTTTTTCAAAGTTGCATCATCATCTGCCCCATGTGAATCATCATGTTTTAATAAAACTTAGGAGAGGATCTGTCACATCTTAGATCCAGACCTATGGAGGGCAGAAGTTCTTTCTACTCTTCTCAGGTCAAGAAATAGCTGATTTAGCACTCCACAGCAAGGAGTTACCAATCAGTCCACTAATCCCTCTTTCTGACTCCAAAGATAATGGAAGTTTAATCTGGGCATGAGGAGGAAATTGTAGGATCATAAATCTTAACCTATCAGGGACTTCAGAGGCCACTAAATTAAACCCCCACATTTTAGAGATGAAAAACCTGAGGCCCAGAGATGTTCGACGAACTAATTACCCAAAGTTACACAAGAAGTAAAGAGAAAAACCATGGCTAAAATCCATGTCCTCAAACTTCAAAACCTGTACTTTCTCAGATACATCACTTTATCACACTGTAGTCTCTTTGGGACGCAAACATTTTATTTATTTTTTATTTTAATTTTTTGCTTTGGAGTTTTACACACAGAGTCGAGCCTTTATGTTGCCATTCAGTCATTTTCAATCATGTCCAATTCTTTGTGATCCCATTTAGAGTTTTCTTGGCAAAAATACTGGAGTGGCTTGCCATTCCTAATCCAGCTCATTTTACAAATGAGTAAACTGAGGCAAACAGGGTTAAGTGACTTGACCAGGAGTCATATAGTCATTGAGTGTCTGAGGCCAGATTTGAACTCATGAAGTCTTCCTGACTTCCTTCTCAGCACTCTATCCACTGTGCCACCTAGCTGCCCCCAGAATATCCATAGTGGATCTTTATAAACACTCAATAAATGAGTTAATCCGTTGATTAATCAATGAAGGCTCAGACTTCTAGCTTATGCATCTGTTAAGACTGTTTCCCTCATATAATCACATTTTTAAAAGATTTTTCCCCTCTAGTCTTTGAATTGAGAATAGCCACCCACTAACATGAAGATAGTAACCCACTGAAGTGAAAATAACTACTCACTAAAAGAAAAAGTAGGAATGATGCAGTAGGATCCAGCCTGAATCTGGAGTGAAAAAATTCAGACTCTAATCTCTCCTTTGCCACAGTGCCTTGGAAAAATAATTTCCTTTCTTTAGATCTCAGTCTCCTTAGCTATAAATGAAGGGTGAGGGGTGGGCCAAATGATTCCCCCTGCCCTGCCACCTCTAAGTCCTGTGAATGAGAGTGTCCACAGACTAGCCATGACATCCTGAACAAATTATTTCACCCCTAAGCCTCAATTTCCTTCTTGCTATATGCCTGGAAGTATAGACCAGTTGGCTCTGGGGGTTTCAGCAATTTGCTGATGAAAGAGGGTTAGCTTTGGGCAGAGACAGAGGGTGCTCCTGAGCTTAGAACAAAGTCAGACCCACAACTGGAGAAAATATCTCAGCAGGATCATCATCCTTTGTAAAGGGTGACCTGCTATGATGAGATTCTTCCTGCATCTCCTCAATCTTCCTGCCTAGTATTCAAGGTTCTTCTAATGTGGCCCCACCAACATCTCCAGGTTTCTCTCCCACAAATGTAGGTACAGACAATTTTAAGTTCAATCTGCACTATTAAACGTTTCCCCCATCACATTATTGTTGAGACATTTCAGTCATGTCTTACTCTTCATGATCCCATTTGGGATTTTCTTGGTAGAGGTATTGGAGGGGATTGCCATTTTCTTCTCCAGCTCATTTTGATGTAGAGGAGACTGAGGTAAACAGGGATAAGTGACTTGTCCAGGGTCACACAAGGCAGTAAGTGCCTGAAGCAGGATTTGAACTCAAGTCCTTCTGACTTCAGGGCCAGTGTTCTATCCAATGTACCCGTTAGCTGATCCCATCACTTTCTTGAGTCCAGACAATCAGCAAAACAATTATCTCCAGTATTTGCTGATTTCTGAGGTAGAAATGTTTACTGCATATTTAACAGTCAGCTCTATTGAGCTGGTTCAAGTTGGCTTTTGCACATCCCTTCCTCTGTTGCTGTCTGAGAAGCATTCTGGGTTAGTGGATGGATAGTTGCCCTCAAAGCCCATAAGACCTGCCCTCGGGCTTTGCTTCTAACACAGATTGGCTGTATGACCCTGAGCTAGTAATCTCAGTGTTGGAGGCAAACTCTAAAACGAAGACAAGGTGCTGACCTCCATTGGTAGAGAGTGTCATGATCTGGGAACTTCAACAAAATCACAGGGCTAGTCTCTATCCCTGGGCTAAATGCTTGGAATACCAGGGGTCATTTCCAGCTATCCTGACCTACATCTGGTCACTAGACTCAGATGACTCCAGAGAAAAAAGTGAAGCTGATGACTTTTCACAGCCCTGCCTCACTTAAAATTCACTTACAAGTAATGACACCATCTTCCTGATGTCATGGTTCTCTTTGAGAATAAAACACAAAAAGCAACAATAGCTTGGAATACCAATTCAAGCAAAAAGAAAGTCCTGTCCTCAAAGAGATTAAGTTCTAATGGAGAAGACCACCCCTAAAAAGAGTTGAAAAGGGAGAGGTGGGAAATGCAGAGATGCTGACTGGAGCACCCTCCTTCAATGGAACTTCTGGGAGAAGTCTACCCTCCAGGCAGAAGCAGGGTCCCAGGAGAAGAGATGCCTTCGAGGAAGGAATTGGTGAGTTCTAGGGCTGCTCATCTTTAGAGATGAAGAGCTTTCGGAGGCAGGAGGGAGCAGCCCAGAGCTAAGTCATTGCCTTTTTCCTCGGGCCCCTGTGTTGGCAGAAGGGTTGCTATATTGGTTCCCTTTGCCCATGAAGGAAGTTCCATTCTCATTGACAGAAATAGTCCTTGGTGCACCTCCCTCTAATCTGGCAGGGGGATAGATCGAACCCAACCAACCCTGGACATTCCATTTCATTTCAGCAACCTCCCCTTGGCCAGAAAGGGGCTGGGAGCCCCCACCAGAGCCTTTTCTTAATTAGGGCCTCCAGGCAGACCAACTAACCCAGGGAAACCATGAAGGAGAGGAGGCTTGGGGCTAAGACGCTCCCATTCACCCATTCATGCAGCCTCTGCCTGCCTGCCAGCCTGCAGAGCAGGGAGTCTCTTGCCCATAATTGCATCTCAATGCAAATGGACATGGCAGGGTGAATATATTAAAAGCTACATCGTCAGCAATCAGGACCAAGGGGGGAAGAAAACAGAAAATACAAATGAGACTCTGGCTTATTACTTCATTTGGATGGTGGCGGGCGGCACCTTATTGTGTGGTGGAGATTTCTTGCTTAGTTAACAGAAAATGCTCACGATTGTCTCTGAACTCACTGAGGCCCCAGATTAATGCACATTAGAGGGGGCGGAGAAAGCTAGGCTCTACAGGGAGGGTCCAGTTTGCTTCGGAAGGCGTGGGGGACAGAATCAGGGAGAGGAGAGGGAGGACTGGAAAATATTTTAGTCACTATGAGAATGTCAGGACTGAGACAGACCTTCTCTAAAATACAGTCAGAACAGGAAGAAACTTTAGTCAGAGTTAGGATGTGCTTGAGAACAAAGAAGGGCAGAGCAGGGAGGGGCCTACAACACAGATCGACAGAACACAGGGTTTTTAGGACATAAAATATAAGAAATAGAAAAGGCCTTGGAACATAGAATATCAGAACTGGACCTCATTTTATAAATGAATAAAATTGAGAGTAAAGAGGGAAAGAGACAATCCAAAGGTTTCACTACACCCTTGCCTTCTGACCAGAAGATCTCACTCACTTTCCCCAGAATATGCTTATTGTTAGGCCATGGAGTCAGTGGCTCCTGCAGCATTGGCTTGATTTGTGTATGATAGCCTCCCTCTTCTCTTTTTTGCAAGAGAAGGAAAGGTCCCTTGGAGGGAGAAGAAGCCATACATCCCTCCAAGTCTCCCCTTACCCTTTGCCACCATGAACCAGCAGAGGAAGAAATTTTAGTCCCGAATAAGAAGATGGAGGTTAAGTGGATATCTCTCTCTCTCTCCATCTCTCTCTCTCTGCCTCTCTCTCTCTCTTTATCTCTGTCTCTCTCCTTCTCTCTCTCTGTCTCTCCCTCTCACTGTCTCTCTTTATCTCTGTCTCCCTTATCTCTGTATATCTCTCTGTCTCTCTGTGTGGGTCTCTCTCTCTTTATCTCTGTCTCTCTCCTTCTCTCTCTGTCTCTCTTTCTCTCTCTGTCTCTCCCTCTCTGCTGTGTCTCTCTTTATCTCTGTCTCTCTGTCTCCCCATCTCTATATATCTCTCTATCTCTGTGTTTCTCTGTCTCTCTCTATCTCTCATCTCTCTCTATCTCTGCATCTCTGTCTCCTTGTTTCTTTCTATTTGTCTCTATCTGCCATGATTCCAGATCCATTAGAAAGAAGAGACAAAAAGAGCTAGGAGGAGGAGTGCCGCTAGGACCGGCAGTCACACATTGTGCCTGAGCACAAAGCCATAGCAGAGTCTCCATCAGACACTGAGAATGACCAATAAAGGGCAGAAGAGACAAGCAGCCGCAGCTGCCGCCTTCTGGGAATCATGGGGAAGACGTGGGTTCTGAAGGCTGCAGCTTCGCTCTGCTGTCAAAGAGAGACCTTGTCTACACCTTCCCCTAGCAGACTGTGGGTCCTTTGGAAACCCTTGTTTCCCAAGCTACTCTGAGTAAAGCAGGGACTGGAGGGAGCAGAAGGGCACTGTGTTCGCTTGGGAATGTGTGCTAACATTGTTTTTGTTGCCTTACTATTTATTTTGGTTCCAATTCAATGTTTTACTCTTTAAATGCGCCACCTTGCTGTGTCTGCGAGGTTGATGGGAATGTTGGCTCTGGACTCAGAGGACCTGTTTGATATCGACAACTCACTAAATTGCCCTGGGCCTCAGTTTCTTCATCTGTAAAATGTGAGAGTTCAACTGAATGACCTCTGAGGATACCTCTAGAATTGTAATTCTGTGACTGAGAGATACTAGGCTTGAATTACTTTGAAAAGATCCCAAGCATCAAAGTGGATAAGATGCATAAATGACCACTAAAGTCCACACAATTTAAGCCTTGTGTCCATCAGAGTTCAGAAGGAATGGACACAGAGATTCTTCTCAGGGTACATCAGGTTCATCCTTCAAAGTCCCATTCAAATGTCACCTCTCCCAAGAAGCTCTTCCTGTTCTATTATAGGTAAACTCCCTAAAAGCTTCTCATCCTGCAAGATGAGATCCTGCCACATAGGTCTTCTTTTCAATTCCTCAAGCATGACACTCCATCTTTGGCCTGGGGACTGGCCATCATCCATACTCGGAATGCACTTAATCATTGCCCTTGTCTTGTAGAGTCCCTCTCTTCCTTTAAGATCTATGGGCACCCTTTGTTGAGCAGGAATCCTTTCTTGAACCCACCCCTCAACAACTGGTGCCCTCATTTTCAAAACACTTTATTTCCAACTGTCATGTTGCTGTGGTTTGTCCTTCCTTTCCAAAGAGGGTGATGTCTTGACTAGCCTATGAACTGGATTTAAGTGAGGCAGAGCTGTGTGAAGTCATCAGCTGCATTCTCTCTTCCAGAGTCATCCTAGATGCAGTGGATGATCTTGGTGTCTTCCAAGTTTGACCACACTCTAAGCTCTCCACAGCACCTGCTTCAGCTGCCTTTATGACTGTTCTCATTCTCATTTGCCCATTCCACTGGAGGATATCTTCCCATGCTCAAGGTAGACAGCCCCCCAGTCACTGACAGGTTTGAGACCCATCAGTTACCCTCAACCTGGTTTAGCCCATCTACAGAGATGGTTTTACTGGACTGTGGCTGCTGCCCATGCTATAGCCTCTTAGAGCCACAGGTGAGAGCTGGATGGCAGGTAGATAGATACCAAAGGTGGGTGAGCAGCCCTTGCACCAGAAGTGCTAGTCCTCCTGACCATCCCATACACTCCAACTACTTTGTATATATTTGTGTTTATTCAGTTTTTTTATTAATACTGTATACTTTTATATGTCCTTGTCTCCCCTATTAGAGTATAAGCTCCTCACCCATAAGGATTGTCTCATTTTGTACTTGTGTCCCCTGCACCTGGTATGGTGCTTGGCACATAGTAGTCACTTAATAAATGCATGTTGATTGATTGATGGATTGACTTCTTAAGTACCAACTGTGTACCAAGCATTGTGTAGGCACTAAGAATATGAGGGCAAAAAATGAAAAAGCAGCTGCCTTCAGGGGACTTATATTTTCAGGAGGGAGACATGTTCACATATGGATATATTCAATATATATTATATAATTGTTATTGTGAGTATATTACATATGTGTGTATATATGCATATGCGTGTATATACACATATGTGTGTATGTGTATATATATGTATACACACATATATATATATAAACACAAGGTAGAAGGGAGACACTAGTAGCCAGAATTTAAACTTATAGGAAATACAGGATTTCTAGGTCAGAAAGATGTCCACACTTAACCTCTATAACTGTTCTGGATATAGTGAAACTGGACTTTGACCTGTGATGTGCTGGTAAATGTTTAACAAATGCCTCTTTGTGGAGGGGGGGATGGAGGGTGGGTTACTTGTTACACATTTTAAGTTTGATCTTCATTATGGACATTTTTCTCCATCAATTTCCCGAGTCTCGACAGTCAGAAAAATAATAAATCAAGCTCTGATTTCTGAGCTGTAAATGCTTGCCCTGAAAATATAACAATCAGGCATAGTCCTGGATCTGACCCACCCTCCAGCCCAGAATGTCCAAGATCTGCGGACAAAATGTAATAGGCCAAAAGGACATATTAAACTAACTATAAATACGTAGTCCCTCAAAAAGCGTAAACAAATTCCTTGATTACATGAAAAAGAGAATGTGGCCATTGGCTGAGCAGTGACTAGCCATACTTTAGTGGGAAGTCCTTAGACATTTAACATGTGCAAGAGTTTGAGTGAGACCAGAAAATAGCCCGTATTAAAAGAGAAGCCCAGCTCCCAAGAAAAATGGTAGAGGAGACCCACAGCTATCTGTGGAGATAATAGAGTGAAAAGAAGCCAAGCAGATGTAGGCAACATCAGAAATGGATTCCAGCTCTCCAGAAAAGAAGGTAATCTACGGGCTAGATTAGTGTAGTGTATGAGGTGGGTTGGTTTGGAGGCAGACATTATGTCACTGAAACTGTGCCTTGCCTGCTCCCAACTACAAATACTAAGGTTGTAATTCTGTTTCCTCTTCCCCTTTACTCCCTCATAGGACCCTAAGGCTTTTCCCTCTAGGCAGAGGGACAGTTTGTTAAAACTGCATTTTCCTTAATTTGTTTTAAATGCTCATTTTTCCTTTAGAAACTATATTAGGGATAGGGATAGATCCCTTAGGTCCCCTGGACCTAAGATTTCATTGACATATGGAACTCCAGATAAGGGAACTCTTTGTGAAAGAAGATCAGCACCTTCTCTCCTTGTCTTCAGTGGCCACAACCTTCCACAACTGTCCACAAGAGTGGACAAATAATCCACAGGAACATTTGGAGTGGAGACCAACGGTCTATTCAGAGGCTTCACAAAGACAGACATAGGGGACTAGGACATAAAAAAGGTCAAGAACTCCCAACCAACTTCTCATTCAATAGATGAGGACATTGAATCTCAGAGAAGTTCAGCAATTTGTCCGAAGGGACACAATTAGTAACTTGAACCCACTTCCTCATTCCATGCTGATTCCAATGGCCAACATCATTTGGTGTCAAAAATGAGCTTTGTCTGCAAAATGATGGGGGTAGATTTTCAGGTGCAGTCCTAAAAGCCATCTCATAGCACACCCAGGGAAATGACCAGACAAATCTCTGCACTCCAAACTAATATCCAAATTACCCATTCCGTCAGATCAGCTAGTCTGAGTTAAGAAGAAAGTCATCTGCTTGAAGAAATTCACACCGGTGTGTGAATGACTGATAAACCTCTCACATCCCAGTGATGCATGTATATTAAAAGTGGAATTTTCTTAACGCAAGTCAGTCTCTGATTGGAGGAAAGTTAGTCAATCCAGACAGAATGAAGTGAAAAATTCTGTCAATGTGAGCCTCAGTTTTCTCTTCTATAAAATAGAGGTTCTGTTAGTCTAGGCTTAAAGATCTCAGACCTTTTCTGACAGAAATATCCCAGGTTATTTCTTCACTTTCAGCTTGTAATGTTAATGAGAGCTAAGGATCTTCTCCCAGCCATTAATAGGCCTCAGGTGGAACCCATTAAGGGAAGCTTGATTAGAGGAGGCTAGTTTTGTAGGAAGGCCCACATATTTTTGTTAATTGTTAATGAGGCACTGGATCATGAAGGTTGTGATGTCCACCAGCTCTGAAAAGTATATATGTAGGTATGGATGTGTGTATGGATATATACATATATATACACACATGTATATATGTGTGTATATATATACATACACACACACACATATATTCTTAGATGAAGTTTTACTTTGAGGGCTTGTTCTTTTGAAGAAGATTCATGTGCTAAATGAGACTCAGGGTAGCTATTAAGGAGCCCCCAGCTTTGAAAAACCAGATGTTGGTGCTTCTGTCTCAGATAACTATGTATGTATGTATGTATGTATGTATGTATGTAATGGTCAGACAGTTAGATCTGTCTGTTGATCTGTGATGTATGTATTTCTTATGTATGTATGTGACATATATGTCAGACAGTTAGAAGCTGTGTCTGTTAGTTTTTATTTCTCTGCTTGTATTTTCTCTGTTGATATATGGGATTAAAGAAGATTATTGACCCCTCAAAAGTTGCCTTCCTTTTAGAAAAGCAGACCTAAGAACCTGCTGCTGCATACTTTAACCTTGTGGTCTTTGTTCCCACTTGTATTAAATTCTCACACAAAACTACTATACTGCTCCCTGTGTCTCTAAGATCCATTATATTAATAATAAAAGCTAAAATGTATATCACATATTCAATTTTGCAAAGAATTTTCCATATGTTCATTCCGTATGTTCACCCTTGATTTTCGCATTTTCACCACTTTCCATGTCTGGAGCTCTCTCCACTGCACCACTTAGCTGTCTAAATGGGCAGTCTCATTTCCTGATTTCAAAGATTTCTTGAACCTAGTCTTGATTTATTGTATGATCCAGTGAAGGTGTTTTTACCAGGCTGCAGCAGTTACTTTAAAAATTGTTGGGTAATTTATTAATTTAATAAAGATTCCCATGCCTTCTTCATATCTAATTAGCCCTTCATTAACACTTTTTATTTAAGAAATGTTCATCACCACCTTATTTTCTTCCTCTTAAAAAAAATCTAAGCATTCCTCCACAATATAGAACATGATCTCCCTGAGGGCAGGAACAATTTTTCACTTTGACCCTGTATCACCAGCACCTAACCTAGTGTCTGGTACATACTAGGACTTAGGGGTGGGGAATCTGTGGCCTCAAGGCCACATGTGGCCCTCTAGGTCCTCAAAATGTCCTTGAGGAGTGAGGCCCTTGAAGGCCACACTTAAAGACCTAGAAGGCCTCAAGGCCACAGGTCCCCATCTCTGTACTGCTGCTGACCACTTAATGAACACCACAAACTACATGCTTTACAAGGAGGAAATGTATTTCAAGATGCTATGGAAAGCCTTGCCCATTTTCCCCAGGTCTCCTGCATGACCAACCAGGCCAGGGAGAAAAAGCCCCTAGAGTATAATTGGGTCTTGAGTGTGATGGCTCTCCAATACCAGGGATGTACGTGCCTTGTGCATTTCAGAAGACACAAAGCTGGTCTACCGACCCACCAGCTTGCTTTTGCCCTCTTCAAGCTTTTATGAATGTCTCCATTCCATCAGCATTTGCTGTTGCCAGAGGAGCTTTTTCCTAGTTCAGAGACACAAACACTTTTTTCTTGTACAAATAGTAATTGTTAGAAAAAGGCCTGTGGATAAACTATTATTGTGACCCTCGTTTCAGCTTGAAAAAACTTTTCCTAGCTGCCGAGCGAAAAGTCAAAATTTGCATTTAAATAGAAAACGTTAGCCAGAGCAGAAAACCAGCCTCATATGCCCAAGGAGGGCTTCTACCTAGTGGGAAAAGATGCTGCCACCACCCTAGACCCTGTGCCAGCTAGGAGAGAGACTGGTAACTGGGAGCTCTCGATGTCTTCTCTACCATTCAAGGCCCGTGCTAATGGGACTGCCATGAGAGGTACCGTTGTAGAGTGGAAGGAGTCAAAGGACCTACCTTTCAGTCTTTACATGGTTGCTCATAAAACCTGTGATCCTTGGCAAGCCCAACTCTCTGGTCCTCAGTTTCCTCCTTACTGCAATCAAGAGTTTGGAGTAGATGATCTCTAAAGGTTGTTACAGTTCTAAACCCTATAATACTGTATCCCTATAGAGAATTATAACTATTGTGGGACAGGTGGGGCTTTGTTCCAGGGTCTCAACTTCCTGGGAGTTGGGAAGGAAATACTACTCTTCATTGACTACCATCCCCAAAGCTTGCCAGATTATTCCTAGCCCTAATGCATTGCCACATGCCACTCATGGGGTCCCACCGCTATGATTTGCCTTTCTTGGGACTGTCTCCTTACCTCACAAACCCTACAGGAATACAGGGTAGATTGCCCAACCCCTAACATATTTGTACCAGTAGCAGAAACTCTCTTCTGCACTCCCATCTCATATATTTATGCCAAGTGAAAAATAAAATCTAGTTATGGTTCCTTTTTATTTTATTTTTTATTATAAAGAGATAGAGATATAAATATATAGATATGTTCATTGTGGTAATTGTTATATTAATTAATAGTGTATAACATTGTGATATGTAAATACTTGTATATATGCACACACACACACACACACTACATGCAAAAATTTGTGTCCTTCTTCTATCTCCTACCAACAAACTATACCTTAGAACAAAGAATTTGGGCAGGAGGGGGGATATTCAGAGCATTTCTAGAAAAGTAACCAAAAAAAAAAATCAAAAGATCCAGATCATTTGCACAATATTCCACCTCCAAAGTCCCTCCCTCTGCAGAGAAAGGGGAAATACGTTTTCTCAACTCTTTTCTGGGGCTATAACTGGTCATTTCAATTGCATTATGTTTGGGGTCTTCCTTTTTCTTTCCTTTCTTTTTCGTATTTCTTTCCTCATTCCCTTCTTTCCTTCCTGCCTCCTTTTCCTCCCTTCTTCCTTTTCTTTCTCTCCTTTTCTTCCTTCCTCCCTTCATTTCTTTTTCTTCCTTCCTTTTTTCTTTCTTTCTTTCTTCCTTTCCATCCTTGATTCTTATCTTCCTTGTTTTCTCCCCTCCTTCCTTTCTTTGTTTTTTACATTGCTGTAACTACATGTATTGTTCTCCTAGATCTGCTTGCATCCCTCTGCATCAGTTCATAAAAGTCTTTTCATGCTTCCCTATAGTCTTCATATTCATCATGCTTAAAGGCACAGTGATATACTATTACATTTATATACAACAATTTACTTAGCTATTCTCCAATCAATGGACATCTATTTTATTTACAGTTATTTGCTACCACAGAAAAGTAAATCAAGGAATATTTTCCTGTATGTGGAATCTTTATTTCATCTTTGATATCTTAGATTTGCTATTCCTATATAGAAATTTTGTACCCTGCTCTTTTACTGAAATTTTTGTTTCAATGTTTCTTTGATGATGTCCTAGGATTTTCTAAATAAAATGTCATCATATCTTTATGTCCTTAATTTCTTTCTATTTTCCTCTTTTTGTTACCTTCTTGAAGGAGAATAAAAAATCTGAAAAAAAATACTAAGGAAATAAGTGAGGGCAAATATACACTTAACTTTCATAACTTTAAAGATGAAATAAAACGAAAAACAAAAAAATTAGCAAAATTGTCAGGGGAACTTAAGCTATATTATATTATATTACATTATATATTATATGTATATATTACATAAACATTAGCTGTATTATATAAACTATAAGGTATATTGTATAAACAAAACACATCAAAAAAAGCACACAAAGAATCAAAATGAGAGATTGTAACAAAACTCAAAATTCACTAAGTGTTAGGTGAATTTTTGAAAAGGAGTTTCCATCATACTATCAAAGTGAAAAGAAAACATTACAATATCAATGGATATAAATAAGAAAATGACAGGGTGCCTAAAAAACTATAATGAGTAAATGTGAATATTAAATGAATATCACCAAATGACTTATCTACATTCATAAAGAAAAGTTAAATAAATTGCAAAAAGTAACACAACATAATATGAAACTTGAATATTCACTCTCAGAGTTGTACAAAGATAAATACCATACAGAAAAGAAATACAGATTGAAAAAAATTGTTGAGGAATTTTTAACTGAAATAAAGGGTGTCCCTAAAGTCTCAAGGCAGTTTTAAGCTCTAATAGGCTATCTATGTGTCTATGGTGTCTTTTGAATGGGAATATGAAGACTATGAGTATTTGTCCGAACCATTTGATTACTTCACTAAAAATAGAATATGATCTACTAGGAGGCAAGGAAATTATAAATAAACATTTATAAAGCCTAAATGCTAGATACATCTTTTGTAGATTATAATTAAATAAAAATGATCATCATTACAGATAGCATAAGCAAAAGTCATAGACTTAGGGACTTAATAACTAATCTCCTTTCATTTTTAATTAGCCAAAGTTGTAGGGCACACAGAGCACGTCTGGAAGCCAGAAAGATCTGAATTCAAGTTTCCTTTTTTTCACCTAGAAGCTCTATGACCTTGGGCAAGTCATTTAAATTTTCAATGTTCATGACAGCTCACCGAGAATTTAAACTGCAAAGAAGAATCTAACCTATCTTATTAAGGAAACTACTCACCTGGGAGTTCCCTATTCCAATGACCTCACAGGTCCACCCTTATCCTAACTAAAATGGTAGATTAGGAGAAGTCTACAGGAGGAATTTTTAAATCTCAACAAAGCAGTTGACAGCTCTCTCTTGTTTCTCTTTTGGGTAAAAAAAAAAAGTAGAAAGAAATGGGCTATGTGATAACAGTAAATTGGAATAGTTTAGTAAACTAGAATAGTAAAGTAGAATGGTTTTACTCAAATATTAGTCATTGCAAAAGGAGTCTCTAATGGCGTGCCCCCGGGGATCTATGCTTGCAAGGGTCTGTGTTGCCATTTTTATAAATGACTTGGTTAAACACAAAGATGAACCATTTGTCAAATAGACTAATAGCACAAATCTAAATTAACACACTGGATGACTTGATTGCATATATAAGTAATATTTATATACAAATATATAATTATATGATTCTATTAAAATATATTCTTATATTTATATGCTAATTTTGCTATTATATTATGTTATATTTATATAAAATAAAAATGAATATACAACTATTATATATGTGCATATATGTGTCTATGTATCTATGTATATGTGTATATATGTGTGTGTATATATGTAAAATATACTTCCTTGTGTGCATATCTCCCAAGTAGAAAATAAGTTTATTGAGGGCAGAGTCTGTTTTATATTTGTCGTTGAAGCCTCAGCATCCAATACAGCACCTACTAGGTGCTAAATAGTTTCTTTAATTGGATTTGAGTTGAATGACAAATCTGGAAAATAAAAATATCTCAAAAATTCATGTGGAAACTTAATCATGACAAGAGCAAGGCCCTAAATGGATTATTTTTAAAGTCTCCACAAATGCAGCATGTTGGTGGCTTGTAAAAAGGAGCCCATAAGTGGACTATGGAAGCCCCGGGAGTTAATGATCTTGGACCCTATGAAAAAGACAGGCTTGGTATCTGCCACTGGGAAGGTGATGAGCCTACCCTTCTCTGCTCTGGTTGATAAGGCTTCATACAGACCATCACTTCTGTTTTAAGCACCCCCTTTTAGAAAGGATGTTGACAATCTTGAAAGTATCCTAGGGAAAGCAACTAGGATAAAGAGGAAACTTCTGACTATGTCAGGGGAGAATTGGCAGTTTAGGAGAGGGGCATGAGTCTTGTTTTTAAGATTTAACTGTTATGTAGGGGAAACGATGAGACCGGACGGCCAGTGCTCCAAACCTCCTAAGGCTTTTCTCTCCATTGAGATCCCATTAAGAAGACAGTCAGACACTGTCTTAGAGGAACCTATGTTGAATCAATCCCCTCTGAAGGGGAAATGCCCCTTCCCCACAACCCATCTGGTCTTGGCAAAGTCAACAGGGTACAGTTTCCTCCTTGATGGCAGGAATGAGCCAGAAAGGAGACACTGAGATTCCCTCCATCTCTAAATAATTCTCTTACTTCAGAATCTCTTCAGGTCTCTTCTAGTTCTAAATTCTCTGATTCACAGAACTTTTTTAACTGAACTAAACGTTACTGCTAGAAGACAACCCCCAACGGGCCCTTTATTTCCGTTCATTCATCTAAACTGGGATCATTAGAATGCACGCTCCCCCAGAGCAGCACTTTGGCCTTCCCATCTGCCCCATCTGCCACTTTGTCCTGCACATAGTAGGTACTTCATAAATGTTTGCTGATTGAGCAGTTCCCTGAAGTTATATACACCTCTCTGCACCTCCTGTTGTATCTGCTTGTGGACTCTAAGCTCTTTGAGAGTAAGGATTGTTCAGGTTTTCTTTTCCTGTCCCCAGTGCCTATTACAGTGCCTGCGATATCATAAGTGAATGAATCCTTCAGGGGCTTCCCTAAGAGGCATGGCTCCCCCTTAAACAAAGGTGCTGCTGTGGGACAACACTGTGGCAGAGAGTATAGTCTGTGGACCTGGAGTCAGGAAGATCTTAGTTCAAATTCTGAGTCAGATACTTACTAGCTATGTAACCCTGACCAAGTCACTTAGCCTGTCTACCTCAGTTTCCTTATCTTTAAAAGGGAAATAATAACTTCTACTTATTGGCTATGTAAAAGCTGATCAACCTTAGTCTGTCTGCCTCAGTTTACTCAAGGGGCATAATAACAACTTCTACCTCCCCAGACTGCCGTGAGGATAAAATGACATCAACACAATTTTTGTAACCTTCAGGCGCTACGTAAATGTTAGTTATGTAGGAATATGACTAATTATTTTATCAGCATTATCTAACCAAGCCATCTTCTTCAAAGTAATGGCATCATTTAGATCTAGTACCTTGTGGAGACCATTGAAGGACCTACAGAAGAGGGCCTCCAGTGTGGAAATATTGCACCAGTAACAAAAATAAAACCATTTTCTTTATTCATGCAACCTTTAAGAAGGTTCAGCCTGCTTAATATTCCTAATAGCAAGGGGTTGCCATGGAGTGGGTGGTGGGTGCCAGATGAGAACATCAGTATTGACAGGGTGAGGAGAGAGGGCACAGCAGGGCCAGGCTACAGAGAACCAAGAGTCATTGGAGACTTGGAGCAAACAGGGCAGTGGGGGATATGGCAGACCTCCGCTACTCTTCACATAGGGGTCCCCACTCCCACCCACCTCCCTTGCATGGTAAGTGGGGTGCCTAGCCATTTTTGAATCATGGCATTTCAGGAATAGCACAGCAGAATCTTTGCTTTCTGCTGCTTCTCCTTGTCTATACAATAGGAAGGAGGTGAGCTAAGCCAGGGGAGTTGTTTGATCTACCTTCCAGGGCTTTCGTGAACAGATTGATTGGAGGAGAACAAGGGGAAAAAAATCCAGAAAAAAGAGAAGGAAATAAACCCTGTTCTAAATGGAGTAGTAGCTGGAGCCTGGGACTTGGAGTCAGGAAGACCTAAGTTTGAGTTCTGCCTCAGATGGTTACTGACTGCATGAGCTTGAGCAAGTCATTTAACTCTCTTTGCATCAGCTGTAAAATGTGAGTGATAACAGTAGCACCTACTTCAAAGGAGTATTATGAAGACAAACTAAATAACATGTAAAATGCTTTTCAAACCAAATGCATGCTGATGTGGTGGCTGTTTTCTAAGTTTGTCACCTGAAAGACTAGATGCCTAGTCTCAAGGTAACCTTAAAAAACACAGAACTATTTGACATCAGAACTGAAAAGGACCTGAAAGTTGAGACTTGTAAAATGTGAAGGCTGAGAGGATCCTTAGAATAAATGATAGAAGAATTTATAGAGTGCTTAGAACATAGAATGTCAGACATGGGGGTAGAGGGCGGAATATGAGCTGTCAGATCTGGGAACAAGGAATGTCATTATACATATATATATATATATATATATATATATATATATATATATATATATATATATGTATATGAAGAAAACATGGAATGTTAGAGCCAGGAGGGGCCTTAGAACATGAAATGCAAACACTAAAAGATACCTTAGAACAGAGGGAATGTCAGACAAAGGAAGGGAATATGGAATGTCTGAGATGGAAGAAATCTTAGAACATGGAAAATCAGAGTTGGGAGAGGCCATAGAACATAGAACATCAAATGTAGAAAGGGGCTTAGAACATGGAATGTTATAGTTGTGTAGGCTCTAAGAACAGGGAATGTCAGATATAGGAAGAAAACATGGAATATCTGAGATGAGAGGGACCCTGGAACATGGAATGTCAGAGTTGGTAAGGACCTTAAAATATAGAACGCCAAATGTAGGAAGAGGCTTAGAACATGGAATGTCAGAGCTGGGAGAGGCCTTGGAACACAAAATGTCAGACCTGGAACAACTATGGAAGAAAATGTGTAGCATGGCAGAGCTGGAGTATCCTGAGGTGTTGGTCTCTTAGAACAGAGAATGTCAGAGCTTCAAGGGACCTTAGAACATAAAATATAGATTATCAGAGACGTGAGGAAAGGGAATGGAGGGGAAGAACCATTTAATTTAGGATAAGAGGACAGCAACAATCATTGTGTTCATTCCTGGGCAGCATATATGTACTGATTTTCATAAATGGGCAAAAGATGGAAACTGAGAATTCTGGTCCGGTAAGCTTAACTTTGATTCTGGGCGAAATTTAAGAATATTATCACCAGTGAAATGGTTAATGTACATCTCAAAACTGATCTCAGAGTCAACATAGCATCCGCAAAGAGAGGTCATGAAAGGATAGCCTCATTTCCTTTTTTTAACAAGGTAATTGATTAGATTGAGATATTAGGAAAGTATTTGACAAAGTCTCTGGTGTATTTTCTTGTGCAAAATATGGAGGGATGGTCTGGTAGACTTAGTACTTCATTGCAATGCAAATACTTAAAAAATTCCCAATGGACTCTTGAGGGAAAATGCCTTCCACATCCAAAGAAAGAACTATGGAATTTGATTGCGGAATGAAGTGGATCATTTTTTTTTGTATTATGTTTTGTTTTGTTTTCTTTTAAGATTTCTCCCATTCATTTTAATTCTTCTTAAGGTGAAAATGTATTTAATAGGAATATATGTGTAGAATCTATATAGAATTGTATGCCATCTCAGGGAGGGAATGTGGAGGGAGGGGGGAGGGAGGAGCAGAGAGAGGGGAAAAATCTAAGATATATGGAAGTGATTGTAGAACACTAAAAACAAATAAAATAATTTAATTTTAAAATTAATTTTTAAAAAATAGGAGGGATGGGTTCTAATCAACAGTAAAACGAACTGGTTGAGATAGAGTTTAATTAGCAATGATTCAATTAATTATTAATTAATTGCCAGTAATCAATTAGTAATAGTTGAATGTTAACATGACGAGGTCTCCAATGGAGGCCTCAGGGATCTGTGTGAGACCCTGCTCCGTTCAACATTTTTTATCATTGTCTGGGATAGATCACTAGCTGGCCAGCTCCTCAAGTTTGCAGAGGACATTGAGCTGGAGGTCTAGCTTGCTCACTGAATGGAAGAGTCAGGATCTTGACAAACAAGGGCACCAGGCCAGATTGAAGAAGATAAAACTTGATAGAGATAAATGAAAAGTCTTACACTTGCGTACCAAAGGTCAGCTTCACCAGTACAAGATAGGAGAGGGAGCTAAACAGCAGTTTATTTGAAAAAAAGTACCAAGGGATTTGGAGGACTGTGAGGAAACAGAATGATGTGGCCTCCCCGAAAGCTACTGCGACCTTGGGTTCAAGAAATAAAGCCATAGGTCTGCTGTACCCTGGCCACTTCAAGCCACGTCTAGAGTCTTGTTCTCAACTACAAATGCCTCGGTTTGTCATCTAAAGCTCTTCCCACACAGGCCCCTTCCTGCCTTTCCAGTCTCCCTGCACGTTATTGCCCATTGAGTGCTCTGTGGTCCATTAAATAAGTCTCCTAGTTCTTCCTCAGACACTCCACCTCCCAGCTGTGCCAAGGTTATCTCCCAGGCCTGGAATACCATCTTTTTTTTCTCCTATGCCTTGTGTCTTCCTTGGCTTCTTTCAAGACTCAGGTCAAGCTCCATATTCTGAAGGAGGTTTTGTTTCCTTAGATACTAAAGCCCTTCCATTTCAATTTACTCTGTGTGTGTGTGTGTGTGTGTGTGTGTGTACATGAGTGTGTGCACAGTCAATAGAGGGATAGAAAGATGTAATTATAGATGTAGATATAGAAATAGATATAGACATGAATATAACGCTAGATGTAAATATTGTTATGAATATGGATATAGATAGATACAGTTATAGATATGGATAGAGGTATAGATAGATGTAGATATAGTTATAGATATGGATATAGATATATTGTAGATGTAGATTCAAATAGAGATTGGTTGGTTGTTGTCCTTAGTTCTCAAAGAGGATCAAAATGACATCACCATATTACGGCCAAGCTACACTGTGTCCAACTATGGCCGATCAGACAAATGTGAGCTTGGAATGTTCTACCACAGGTCAAGTACAAACTGCCCATGTGAGTAGATTGTCTAAATTGGCACATCTTGCATTTCTCCTCAGCTACTGCAATTCTGCTTTGTTCATAGAAAACAGCATCTTCTCTGATTTTAGCTTGCCATGTTGGGAGGTCCTGAGCCAGTATCTTCCATGTCTCACAATTGATTCCAAAGTTTTCAGAGGGACCTTGAGAGTGTCTTTTAATCACTTCTCCCAGTTTCCATGTGAGCGCCTGCCTTGTGTGAGTTCTCTGTGAAACAAGTTTTTAAGCACGCATATGTTCAAACCACATGGCCAGCCCATTGGAGTTACACTTTCTACAGTAGTTTAAATTCTTGGTGGCCCAACTCATGAAAGGATCTTAGTGTCCAGTACCATATCTTGCCAAGTGATCTTCAGATTCTGCTTAAGATAATTCAAATGGAAGAGATTTTGTTTCCTGGCATGGCCCTGATAGACTGTCCAGGTTTCACAGGCATACAACAATGAGGTCAGAAAAAGAGACCTATAGACCTTATGTCTGGTAGTCTAATAACTCCTCTTTCCCACACTTTCTTTCAGTCTCCCAAATACCCAGCTAGCTCTGGCAATGTGTGTGTCAACCTCATTATCAATGTGTATATACCTGAAAACTATGCTGCCAAGGCAAATGAACCTATCCACAGCATTCAAAACTTTTCCATATGCTGTAACCAAAGGTTCCATGTATGGATGGAATAGTGTTGAGTGGTGAAGAACTTGTGTTTTCTTTGTGTTAATTGCTAGACTAAAATTAGCCCAAGAAGAGAGAATAGAGCCATACTTCATTGCATCTCTGCTTCAGAGGTTGCACTGAGTCTGTGAACAAAAATCATGCACCAACTCTCCCTCCACTTTAGTCTTGGCTTGTAACCTTTTCAAGTTGAATAATTTACCATCAGTATGGTAGCTGACCTTGATGCTTTGTTTGTGTTCATTGATGGCATGTGACAACATGGCTGAAAATATCATGCTGCAAAACATGGGAGCAAGCATACAGCAGAGATAAGGAGAGAAAGAGATGTTGTTTCTACCTAGTTATTTACATGCTGCTTCCCTCACTAGGCTGTAAGCTCCTTGAGGACAGGTACCAAATTTTGCCTTGCTTTATATCCTTAGCACTTAATATAAGTGCCTAATATATAGTAGGTATTTAATAAATTCATATGGATCGATTGATTCTGGACAACACAGTTCAGAAGACATTGTTTAGACTGAAAAACCCAGAGAACGGACACCAGGTCATTCTCCTAGTGGGCTGGGCAGATGGGGATCGAATATATTCAGAGAGAGGCATAGGCAGGACATATACAAACAATACCCAGTGACAGAGGATGGCAAGGCACTGACGACCACAGAAATCAGAACACTTGAAGAGGAGAGCTAGAGCCATAGAGAATCCCTCAACTGCCCTGGGCCATCCAATGAGGTCTTCATTGTGTTCCTTCCATTACAATGCATTCTCTCCCTCTTCCCAGGTCAGCCTTGTGTTACTCTCTTCCACGAAGTCTCTGCTAAAGTGGGTGATTCTCTGATCCCAACCCTACCCTATGGTCTCATGCTTCTGTGCTTCTGGTTCCCTCAACCTTCAGTGCCCACCCTCCTTTTCTTTGCCTGTGAAGAACCTACTCCCCTTATAAGACTGATCTCAACTCCCACATCTTATGGAAAGTCTTCCCTGATGTCTCCATTATTTACTAGTGTTCCTCCCAACCCTAATATAGTGCTTTGAGCTTCTCTAAGGCACTAGATAAACAGCTAGGTAGCTCAGAAGATAGAGGACCAGGCTTAGAACCAGAAAGATTCATCTTCCTAAATTCAAATCCAGCCTCAGACACCTCCCACTTGTGTGACCCTAGGCAAATCACTTCACCCTTTTTGCCTCAGTTTCCTCATCTATAAAATGAGCTGGAGAAGGACATGGCCAACCAGTCCAGTATCTTTGTCAAGAAAACCCCAAATGGGTCACAGAGAGTCAGACATGATTGAAAGCATCATTTGTTATAGGAGTAAAAGACCATGGATCCAGAGGCAGAAGGGACCTTAGAATCCATCAAATCCAGTCACTTTGTTATACAAATGAAGAAACTGATGCATAGCAAGATTAAGGAATTTGCCCAGGGATCACAGCTAGTATGTGGCTGAGGTGGGATCTGAATCCAAGTCTTGTGGACTCAAAGTCCGAAGTCCTATCCAACATATCACATGATCTAACCTTTGATTTAGAGGGAAGAAAATGAGTGACCTGAGTCAGAAAGATAGGCAACAAGCACTTATTAAGCACTTAGCATATACCACGTACTGTGTTAAGGGCTGGGGATATAAAGGTTGTCGTTATCATCTTGTTCAATGAAATTCAAAGAGAAAGTCAGTCAACTAGTATTTAAGTACCTACCATGTGCCAGGCACTATGCTAAGCATAGGTTTCCCAAAGAATCATCTGCTGGGTACAGCCTAGCAAGGGTATCAAGACATGATCTCTCACTACACCAAGGTAGTGACTCACTGAGGGATATGGAAGTCAACCGAGTGTGATGAATGCTTTGTAGCAACCACTCTAAAGTTGAACCTATTCTCTTCAGAGACCATTAGTATAGGGGAGAGAGAGTCTCCTGGGTGTTGGGAGGGAAATACTTTATAACTTTTGTTCTTGCTCTATCTTCCCAGTAAATATTCCTTTGCAAAAACAAATTGATGTTTATTAGTCACACAATGCTAGGACATTAATTAATGTGGAGAACACATGAAGTGGCACTGATGGTTGATACAAAGGGAACACAAAAGAATAAGGGCTCAACCTGATAGCATTGGAAAAATAGGTTGCTAGCATTCAGACTACCTTTCTGGTCTTTTTTTTTTTACCTGGGAGACCTGACTCATCAGTGTGAGTAGAATTAAGTGATGACCCCCGGGGCTTATATAGGCTATATTTTAAAAGATCAATATTATATCTGGGTGATTATGGACAACACTTGTGATGACAATCACATCCAGTTCAATATGGTTAATTGGTGAAGTTCTCTACTACATTTTGAAGTCCATATTTGTAGTATGAAGGTTTATTGCTTGTTAAAAAGAGTAACCCTCTTAAGTTCTAACTGCTAGATCGTATCTTCCTAGGTGTTTGGTAGGTGCTAAATATTTTGCATCTCTTTGTACCATTCCTTATATAATCTGCACCGATCACTCAGTCCAGACTCCTGCAGCAATTTCTCCTGGTGATGACCTGGTTGTGAATTGCCATCATAAACCTCTTTATTTCCATAAACAAATGGAGACAACTCATCTGTTTGTTCAACACTCCTTTGTTGACATCTCTTTGGCTGAGTTCGAGCAGATGTCATCCATGAAAGGCTTTTTGATTCTACTTTTGGATCATTGCCATTTCATAGGCTAAATCCAATGGTGTGTACCATTTATCAGTCATTAGTACAGCTTGGGAAGTGATAGCTATTTGTTCCAAAAAGGATTTCTGTAGATTTCTGAACTGTTTATCATAAACAATGAGAATGTCTATCAATCCTCTTTCTCCTTTTGAAGGAAGGAAATGTTGGGTTTAGGGTAATGGGCACTGTATTTCACTAATAATGCAGGGATTTTTGATAGGATATATTTTCAAATCTTTTATAGTCGATTGTAAAGTCACCAAAGTACATATTAATAATAGTATTGCATGAGTGTTCATTGTTTTAGATGTTAATTATTTATGATAATAGGTCTTCCTATTCAGCTTTGATTTCATGGTCCTAATAAATCTCTTAACAGATACATCCAGTTTTCTCCTTGATAGTTTTATGTTCAATTCCTGCCTCTCCAGAAGAAGACCAAGATATTTGTATGTCCTACTTTGGTACATTGCCTCAAATTGACCACCAGATTCAAGTTTGAAGCCTCTTTCCTTAGTGAATATTAAGATTTTACATTTATAGCACCCCATGACATTTTGAATCATTGGAGAAAGACTCCATGACACGAAAGAATTGTTTAATGCATTTTTTGTTGGAATCCAATAACATCCATGTATTTCAAGTGATTAATACCATAATTTGGTTCAATGCCAGGGTTGTTTAGTGTGCTCAACTTTCAATGCAAGCATTTACCCTTTGGAAATAGGCAAATACTAGAAATCAGGAGTCAATTTATTGTTTTGTTGATTGTCTACACTTCAGAAAGTGATGGAGAAAGTGTTAATAATAAATGTAAATAAAAGTTCATCATGGGCACTTTTTTCCCTGAGAGTCAGTTATTAAACATTTCCCAACATATCGCTGTTCAACTCTTTCTTTAAGTGAAACCATATTCAGCTATATTGAAGACAGGATGCATGGCAAAGTGACTAGGATGCTGGGTTTGGACTCAGAATGAACTAGTTTAAAATCCCACCTCTAGCATTTTCTGGGCAGGTCACTTATCTTTTCTATGACTCAGTTTCCTCACTGGCAAAATGAGGAAAGGGTTGTATCTGGTGGCATTGAAGGTCACTTCCAGTTGTACATCTCTGATCCTATGATCCATCCTTGAAAGCTCCCACCACCTAGAATAAAAGGGAACTAAGATGACATTGGATTTAGGACTAGTGACTTTATCCTATGATCCATCCCTGAAAGCTCCCACCACCTAGAATGAATGGCAACTAAGATGACATTGGATTTAAGACTAGCAAAAACCATAATGGTATTCAAATACCTTACTTAAAACTCCCATGTTTTACATCAGTTGGTCTTGACATGGTGTTGGTCACGTGTTTTGAATAGAGAACAGCTTTCCATTTGTACATCAAACACTCTCTTTCTCATTATAGTTGAGTTTCTTTTGCATATCTGTAGTACATGAATGAACCATGCATGGACCATTGAATCAAAGATGTTGCAACAAGCTTCTATATTGCTATTTATATTTTTTTATGTTCTGTGATCTACTACACAGGCAGATAAAATAATTCATCTTTATAATTCACAAGTATTGGGGCATAAGTTCATTCTCAAGACTCCTGTAAACATCTTTGAGACATCTCTGATAGTAAGCAATATGTTGGAATGACATGCACCTTACCCTGTTCCCACATGGTTGTGACGTCTTCTGCTAGATCTCTATATTTTGAAAGTTTTTCACCCCAACTAGTTGGGAGATTGTGAGCGTTTAGGTTCGGTTTTTCTCATTATTCTTATCCAAAAAATGAGTTGGGGAAGGAAATGGCAAAATACTCCAGTATCTTTGCCAAGAAAATTCCAAATGGGGTCATGAAGAGTCAAAGACAGTTGGGTGGTTCAGTAGAGAGTATGCTAGGTCTGGAATAGGGCTTCAGATATTTACTATCTGGGAGACCCTGGGCAAGGCATTTCATTCTGTTTGCCTCAGTTTCCTCATCTGTAAAATGAGCCAGAGAAGGAAATGGCAAAACACTCCTTAGGGCCTTTTCCAAGAAAACCCCAATGGGGTCACACAGAGTTGGACACAACTGAACGAAAATAACCAGACTACCAAAACATTTGGGATTATGATATCTACAAGAAGTGTGGTTTTTGAGGAATGCAAAGTTTCTGGGGTATAATTATATGCCAAACATTTGGTTGATGCTAAATTTCAGCAACCTGCCAAGAGGCATCACACAGGTTCTTATGTTTCCTCACATGATCTGCATTGATCAATATCGTTATCCTTAATAATAAGCTTTCTGTATTTTTAGATGGTGATGACCTGATCCAGAATTGGAAGCAAAAGCCCTCAGTTTCTATGAACAACTTCCCATGACTCATCCATTTGCTCAACGCTTCTTTGTTGACAAATGAGTTCATATGGATATCTATGGATATCGCCCATATAGGGGCTTTTGATTCCACACTTGAACTATTAGCGTTATTTTTATTTTTTCCCGGGATTTTTGAGGGGGAAAGCACAGTAAAGAGACAAAAAGATGTGGCACACTAATGTATCTCTCACATCCCGCTGACATAAGCACACAGTCAGGGCTCACCTCTTCCTAAGTTCAGTCCCGTCCTGACTGCCACTTACTCAGCAATTTGGAATCCTAGGAAAACTCAGACAGGGCATCGTCTCTTCTGGTCTTAAGGGTGGGCAAAGTAGGTGGTGGAGGCCACAGCAGAGTTCGGGAGAAAAGGTCAGCAGGACTTTTTGAAATCAATAAAATTGTTTTCCTCTCCTCTGACAAAAAGAAAGAAAGAAAAAAAAAAAGAAAAAGCCCAGATGGGTGAGCAAAGTTTAGCAGGAGGAAAGAATTGAACAAGGAGTGCTTCACTGTGCGAAGCTGATAAGAACCCGTCCAGCGGCAGAATAGGGAAGCCTTGTCTATCAGCCTATTAAAGACTATTCTTACAAGGGTTTTTTTTTTCTCCCCCCTTTTCATTAATACGCAGGGTGAATAGGAGAGTGAATAAAAATCAGCACTTAAGGCACAATTGGGAGATTGAAAGGTAACTGTCAACAGAGGGATCAGTTTAACAAAAGGAACCATTTCAACTCTCAGTAAATGATTTTCGGCCTGTCATCTCAATGGGCCGTGTTTCTCAGAGATTGTGGGGTGGGTTTTTTTTTTTGAATAGCATTTATTACCATGCTTTAAAAAAAAAATCGTGTTGTCTCTTTGCAGACGCCATTCACTTGCAGATGCTGGGGTGCCTTCTGAGCTGTCACATGGAGGGAGGGAAGGAGGCTGCTTTAGAAAGGGTCCTGCCCATGGTCTGGGGAGGGGGAAAGGAACCTCTTGTGAGGCAGAGGCTTTGGAGCAAGGTTGAGGAGGAGATAAAGAAATGCCACTTGGAGGAGAGCCCCTTTCTCCTCAAAGGCTAAGCCAGAAAAAGGGGACTTGGTTTCTCTCAGCTAAACCTGGGGGTAGAAAGAGCCCTGGATTAGGAGGGTTTGAGTTCCTACTCCGTAAGTTGTTTCTCCTTCTCCTCGGTTTCCTCATCTGTAAAACGGGGAGATGAAGATAGCAATGCTTATGTGAACTACTGAGGAACTGTTTGAGAGAGAAGGTCTTTGTTGACCTTGAAAGGAGAGATTTTTAAAAAGAGTAATTATTGTTTCCCTCGGAAAATAAAGGGTTGTTTTTTATAAGCTCAGTTCTAACCATTCCTCTTTTCTAAGAGTATTATCTGAAGGATGTCCTTACAGCAGAATGGGTTTAGAATCAGAGCAAGGACCTGAGTTCAAATCTTGCCTCTGTTACTTACTCGCCATGTGACTAGATTTTTATCCAAGGAATGAGGGATTTGTAATAGATGACCTCTGAATTTCAGTCCAGTACTAGAGTTTTGACCCTATCTTGATGCCACCAATCAAAACTATATATAGCTTAGAAGAGAAGTCCTAAGGAGTTTCCTCAGACTCAGAAAGGTTAAGGAGCTTACCCAGAGTCACACAGCAAATATCAAAGACTGGTTTTGATTTCATGTCTTCTTGAGAGGAAGTCCATTCTTCTATCCAAGTGTGGTAACTTGGATGAGAAAAACGGTGTTTTGTCTCAAGGCAACTTAATTTTGAGTGTTCTGCCAGCCACACACAAGGGAATGCTTTCTCCCTCCAGGGTCCACAAACCAGGTAAGTTCCATCACCCAACAGTAATAACCAAAGAGTAAAACATAAACAACCTTGTCCCAAATTTCCTAGATATGGCCCTGTTCTATCCCATCTCCATTTTGCATCTGCTTCCCTACCTGGTTTTAACTCCACAGAACAAGATGCCCCCTTGCTGGGCACCCCCTGGTGTCCCATTTCCCAACACTTAACTCCCTACCCCAATATTCCTGTCTCTTTTTTGTCTCCCCCGTTAAACTTAAAACTCACTGAGGACAGGGGCTTTCTTTTTATTTATTATATTCCCCTGGTGCTTAGCATGGTTCTGGCACTTCACAGGCATTTAATAAATGTTTATTGGATTGAATTGGATCCCTTAAACCACACTTCTGCTAGTAACAGATAGAAATAACTAATATTTGGATGTCAATTTAAAGTTTACAAAGCACTTTTAGTATGTCATTTAATCCTCACAACACTCCTAGGAGGTAAGTACTGGTATGAACCCATTTTACAGATGAAGAGATTAAGTGACTTGGTCTAGGTCACACAATAAGTATCTGAGAGAAGACTTTGACCTTGACTCTTTCTCATCCCAAGTACAATACTCTATCTAATGTTCCACCTAGCATTCTCCAGTAGTGGCAATGATGATGATGACAACAGTAGATTAATAACAATTACTAACATTTCCTAACTAATGGAAATCAAAACTAATATTTATATTTCAGTTTCTAGTTGACAAAATTATAATTACATACATTATGTAATGCCAGTCTAAGAAAGGAGGAAACTGGCATTTAGAGAAATGAAGTGAATTAAGAGCAAATCGTTTTAGAACTTGATGAAACCTGACCTCATCTAGAGCTTCTTAAACTTTGGGTCACAACCCCATATAGTGTTGTGACAAATTTGGCAAGAGTAAAAGATTTCTGAACATGCAATGACCAAAAATTATTTAAAAATCAAATTGGTAATGAATCTGAGGTGTTTCTGGCATCACTTGCCCATGTGTCATCACACAACTTCATGGCAGCCTTAGTTTTGCACACACACAACATGCACACTTTGCATCATGCATGCGTTCAGGCCACACAATACCAAAAAGTGGTCCCAAGTGGGAAAAGTTTCAGAAGCCTTGGTCTAGATTGTTTTGTCATTGCTGGTTTTTAAATCCCATTCATTTCCAAATATTATTCTTGCTTCCTTACCCAATAAGCTACCCCTTGTGATAAAAAATAAAATCCAAAAAGGAGAAAAAAGGACATCAGCAAAATTAATCCACACAATAACCAAGTCTGACAATATTCAGGGCTGAAAGAAGCAAAGGAAGTCTGTGTTCTTGTCTCATTTTACAAGCCAAGATTGGTCACAATAATTTAACAGTCCTGCATCATCCTTTGAAAGTTGGTTGCTATCATTCCACTTATATCACTGTAGTCAATATTGTTTTCTCCATTCTGCTTACTTGGCTCTGAATCTCTTTGGATTCTTCACATTCACTGCTTCTAACAGAGCAATAGTATCTCATCACATGCATGTGATACAACTTGCTTAGCCATCTACCAATCAATGACCATCAATCCTTTGGTTTCTTGGTCTTTAGAGCACCAGTGCAGGAATCAGGAGAACCTGAGTTCAAATCTCACCTCAGACACTTGACACTCACTAGCTGTGTGACCTTGGGCGAGTCACTTAACCCCAAATGCCTCATCCTGGGTCATCTCCAGTCATCTTGATGAATATCTGGTCACCGGATTCAGATGGCTCTGGAGGAGAAGTGAGGCTGGTGACCTGCAGAGCCCTCCCTCACTCAGAACAAAGTCAAGTGCAAGTCATATCATTATTTCTCTGATGGCCTGGTCTCTGATGGCAACAAAGGACAAATACACACTATGACCATTAAAAGCAGCTAAGTGGTTTGGGGATAGAAGACTAGACCTGGAGTCATGAAGGCCTGAGTTTTAAGTCAACTTTAGACACTTACTAGCTGTGTGACCCTGAGTAAGTCACTTCACCCCTGTCTGCCTCAGATTCCCCACTGGTAAAATCAAGATAATTATAGCAACTACCTCAATAGATTGTTGCGAGAATCATATGATATTTGTAAATTGTTTTGCAAATCTCCAAGTGTCTTATGAATGTTCGTTACTATTATTCTGGTCTAGATGGGAGAGTTACTTTTTATCATTGACCTTCCTAATTCACATTTACCTACCAATTTACAACTCCACCAACAATGTATCAGTGTGCTTAGTTTTCCATAACCTCTCCAACTTAGACTATTCCCATCTTCTGTCCTCTGTCAATTTGTAGGGGGTGAGGTGAAAAAACTCAGGGGTTATTTTGGTTTGCATTTTTCTTATTAGTAATTTGGAATATTCTTTCACATGGTTGTTGAAAGTTTGCAATTCTTCTTTGTAGAAATCTTTGCCCATATCTTTTGAACACTTATCCGCTGAAACACATTGTTTTACCTGCATTTCAGGCCCCATCAGTGCAAGGAGCTATCTGCTACCAGTTATGGATTTGTTCACCTTTTTACTTAAAATTCTTTAAGCCTTTGGCTTTAACTGGGGGTAGACTACCCAGAATGCTGCTGATCCTGACTTTGAAAGGGGCTTGTGGGTAGGACAAGCATGAAGTAAAGCTAAAATAACATAACTTTCACATGCAACAGGTGACATGTTGAACTTGTCAATTCAATCAAGTCTGTTGTCCCTCTCTGGTCCTCTTCTGTGACCACCAGTCCTTTCTTCATCTCTACCATCTCTCTTCTTTACTCATGGTCCTCAGACCTGGGGAGTGTCCATATTCTGACTCAGATGCCTCTGGGTTGCAGAACTGATGATCTCTGACCATGGCAGGGAGTCTGAGACTTCAATCAATTCTTCCTTCATGTCTTCCCCTCTCTATTCCATCTTCCAGTCCTCCCTGACTCCCTTGCCCCTCTCTATGGACCACAGCCACCTCCTCTGACATCCTCCAGTCACTTTTTCTTTTTGTTTATTAAATAAATTTATTTATTTAACTTTTTACATTCATTTTCACAAAATTTTGGGTTCCAAATTTTCTCCCTATTTGTCCCCTTCCCTCTCCCCAATACACTGAGCATTCTAATTACCCATATTCCCAATCTGCCCTCTCTTCTTTCATCCCTCCCTTCCCTTACCCCATCTTCTCTTTTGTCCTGTAGGGCCAGATAACTTTCTATTCCCCATTACCTGTATTCCTTATTTCCTAGTAGCAAGAACAATACTCAACAGTTGGTCCTAAAACTTTGAGTTCCAATTTCTCCCCATCCCTCCCTCTCCACCCATTCCCTTGGGAAGGCAGGCAGTTCAATATAGGCCATATCTGTATAGTTTTGCAAATGACTTCCATAATAGTCATGTTGTGTAAGACTGACTATATTTCCCTCCATCCTATCCTGCCCCCCATTGCTTCTTTTCTCTCTTTTGATCCTGACCCTCCCCAAGTGTTGAATTTAAATTGCTCCCTCCTCCGATTGCCCTCCCTTCCATCATTCTCCCCACCCTGCTTCTCCCCATCTCCCTCACTTTCCTGTATTGTAAGATAGATTTTCATACCAAAATGAGTGTGCATTTTATTTCTTCCTTTAGTCGAATGTGATGAGAGTAAAATTCATGTTTTCTCTCACCTCCCCTCTTTTCCCCTCCACTAACAAGTCTCCTGCCTGTCTCTTCTGTGAGAGATGATTTGCCCCATTCCATTTCTCCCTCCCTCCTCCCAAAACATTTCTCTCTCACTGCTTAACTTCATTTTTTTAAGTTATGATCCCATCCTATTCAATTCACTCTGTCATATCTGTCTCTGTGTGTGCATTCATGTGTGTATGTGAGTGTGTGTGTGCATGTGTGTGTACATGTGTGTGTGCATGTGTGTGTGTATGTGTGTGTGCAATCCCACCAACTACCTAGATACTGAAAAATTTCAGAAGTTACAAATATTGTCTTTCCATATAGGAATGTAAACAGTTCAACTTTGGTAAGTCCCTTATGACTTCTCTTTGCTGTTTACTTTTTCATGCTTCTTCTCATTCTTGTGTTTGAAAGTCAGATTTTCTTTTCAGCTCTGGTCTTTTAGTAAAGAATGCTTGAACGTCCTCTATTTCATTGAAAGACCATATTTTCCCCTGAAGTATTATACTCAGTTTTGCTGGGTAGGTGATTCTTGGTTTTAGACCTAGTTCCTTTAACTTCTGGAATATCCTATTCCACTCCCTTAGATCCCTTAATGTAGAAGCTGCTAGATCT
>CM053773.1:237027844-237068939 GCA_028658325.1 Potorous gilbertii
AAGGTATTGATCCGTTTTTCATGCTTTTCTTGCATCTCTCTCATTTCTCTTCCGAGTTTTTCCCTCCACCTGTCTAACTTGGTTTTCAAAATCCTTTTTGAGCTCTTCCGTGACCTGAGCCCATTGGATATCTATTTCAGATGTTTGGGATATAGAGGCCTTGACTTTTATGTCTTTACCTGATGGTAAGCAATTTTCTTCCTCATCAGGGAGGAAGGTTGGAATCATCTGGTCACCAAGAAAATAACCTTCTATGGTCTTATTTTTTTTCCCTCTTCTGGGCATTTTCCCAGCCAGTTACTTGACTTCTGAGAGTCCTGTCCACTCCTGCCTAGGTCTGCCCAGCTAGTGTTTGGGGTCTGAGATTCATGTGCTGCTCCCCAGCCTCAGGGCTTTCAGCAGTGGGCAGGGCTGCTTTTCAGGGTAAGATTAAATCAGGTTGTCAGGTGGGGGCAGGGCTGCCTCCCAGGCTCAGTTTCCTCAGGGTATTTATGCAGAGACCTTTTGTAATGGAGCTGCTGCTGAGCTCCTGCCTGCTCTGGGAGCCTCTGGCCACCCACTGCCTCTGCTGCTGCCTTCCGAGGGGGCCTGAGTTGTGGAGACACCCTGCTCCCCTCTGGGCCAGCCTGGAAGTCTCTCTCACTGACCTGCAGCACCTGTGGGTGGAGGGACCCCCGTGGCCACTGGAGATTCCTTATCTGAAGCCTGCTCAAATCTGCTCCTCCTGGGGCTGCACAGCCAAGGAAGGGCTGGGTTCTGCTCTGGTCCCGTGTGCAATGGGCCTTTGGTGAGGGTTTTTCAGGTCTTTCCAGAACAGAAATCTCCTCCACTCTGTTGTTCTGTGGCTTCCACAGGTCCAGAATTTGTTAGGAGTTCTTCTTTACAGATATTTTATAGGCTGTGGTTTCAGAGCTAGCATAAGTGTGTCTTTCTACTCTGCCATCTTAGCTCCTCCTTCCATCCTCCAGTCACTTAAAGACAGGTTCAAACTGCAATAAATTCTCAATCAGGAGACCAGATCTGTTTAGAATCACTCATTACAGGTCTGTTCTCATTAGAACCAAAAGAAACAAAACAGATAATGTGTGCCTGTTCAGTGTCTCCTGCTTGGAAAAAGAAGGAAATATATCCCATCAGGTGTATACATGCAAATATGTAAATAAAACACTCCTCCCCCATAAAAAACTTGACCATGCCTATGCTTTCCTCCAAGCTTTTTCTTGCTTAGTGTCAGATGTTTGGAATGCCTGTCTTTCTACCTCCCGTGATCTTATCTGTCTTCCCCATCTTCTGAGATCCAGGCTGACTATTATCTTACCCATGAAGTCTTCCTGGATCACACTGTCTCTTGATGCTCTCTTCTATTTGAACTCTAAACATAAGAGGCATGTGGTATAATTAAAACCGCACTGGTCTGGGAATTATAAGACTGAGTCTCAATTCTAACTACCTGTGTGACCTGAAGCAAATCAATGCCCCATTCCCTGTGTGAATGAACTCAAAGCCCCAATATACAAAAAATTCTTATCAACTCTCCTAGTAAGATCCTAGTCCCTCATTCATTCTGCAAACAGTTATTAAGAAGATAGAGGGCTATGCCTGGAGTCAAAAAGATTCAAGTTCAAACCCAACATCAGACATTTACTAACTGTGTGACCCTGGGCAAGTCATTTAACTTCTATCTGTCTCAGTTTCCTTGACTATAAAATGAGTATTATAACAGCACCTACCTTCCAGAGGCATCAACTGCTTAATAAAAGCTCATTCCCTTTCCTTTTACCACTCAATATGCCCTTTCTCTTTGTGCATTAACACAAACTATCTCCTAACTCCGGAAAGTATCCCTTCATCTCCACCTCTCAAAATTTTTGTCTGTCCTCAAGACTACTTTCTGTAAGAATCCTGACCTAATGCCTCCAAATATTAGCTCTCTTTGTTTTTCACCCATTACTTATATATATATATATATATGTGTGTGTGTGTGTGTGTGTGTGTGTGTGTGTGTGTGTGTATCTGTGTGTATATATATATATATATATATGTCTTCCAAGTAGAGTGCTAGTTCCTTGAAGACAAAGACTTTTTTTGTTTCTGCCTTTATATTCCTAGTATTTAATCGAAATGAGTACCAGTAGTTGTGGGAATGCAGCTAGGTGGCGCTGCAAGAGGGAGAGCACGGTGTCTGAGATCAAGAAGATGAATCTCCATGAGTTCAAATCTGACCTCAGACATTGGCCTCAGATACTGGCCTCAGTCACTTCACCCTATTTGTCCCAGTTTCCTCTTCCATAAAATGAACTGGAGAAGGAAATAGCAAACCACTCCAGCATCTCTGCCAAGATAACTCCAAATAGGGTCACTACAACTCAACAACAAAAGTTGTGGGTATCTCTGTGGAGGGTACAGTTGGTTAGCTAATACTTATCACTATTCCTTCCTTTATCTTTGGAGATTTAATTAATCAGTCAGATCTTATTATAAGAATTAGGTGGAGTTTGTTTGTTAAGGGGCAATACAATGGTTCCTCAGATCCACCATCCTGTCTCCTACTGCTTTATGTATTTTATGCTAATTAATCAATGAATAAACATTTATTAAGCATTTACTATATACTAGACACCACGCTAAGTGCTAAAGTTACAAAAAGGCAAAATCCCTGTCCTCAAGAAGCTTGTAATCTAATGGGGGAAAGGACACGTAAACAAATAAATACCAAGCAAGCTATATGAAAGATAAATAGGGAATAATTAACAGAAGGAAGGCACTGAAACTAAGAAGTCTTGGGGAAGACTTTCAGTAGAAGGTGGGATTTTATTTGGTACTTAAAGGAAACATCAAGGGTCAGTAGTCAGAACAGAGAAGAGAGAGTGTTCCTGGCATGAGGGACAGAGAAAATGTCCAAAGATGAGAGATGAAGAATCTTATTTGTGGAACAGCCATATTAAGTGAAAAGTTAAGTATTTGATCACAGGAGCTAAGAATCCCCAGTTAGGAAAATGCCTTTGAAAGTTCCTTGAGGGTGGTGACTGTCTTGTTTTCTCCTTTTCCATGCCTGGCATATAGTAACCATAGGCTCTCTCTTTCTCCCCCTCTCTCGCTTTGATCCCCCTCCTCTCTCTCTCTCTCTCTCTCTCTCTCTCTCTCTCTCTCTCTCTCTCCCTCTCTCTGTCTCTCTGTCTTTGTCTCTCTCTGTCTGTCTGTCTCTGTCTCTGTCTCTTTCTCTCTTCTTTAAGAACTCCAAAATATGACATAAATTCATCTTCTAGACCAAAGATAGTAATATTCACAAATCATTCTCAGGACTAAGAAGATATTTTTGTCCCTCTGAACAACAAATCTTAGGGTACTAGTTATTTTTCAAACCTCTCTTACCTATATAAGACTCCTCAGAAGACTCAGCAACAGAAAACTTTGTTTAAAGAAGCATGAAATTATACATATGTACATATTCTGCAAACAATAATGCATATATTCCTCAAACTGCTATTGTCAAGGAAAATGCCCAGAAATTAGTTCAAAAGAAAGAAGGATCCCTTACAGATAGGGAAATCCTCAAGACATTAATCATCTTTGAACATGGCATTGAGTTGATTACATCAATCCCGTGACACTGCAGAACATTCTAAATGACATCAACAGACACTCAAAAATCTTTGAGCTAGGGGCAGTTAGATGGCTCAGTGGATGGAGTACCAACCCTAGAATCAGGAGGACCCAAGGTCCAATCCAGCTTCAGACTCTTGATGCTAACTGTCTTCCTGAGCAAGTCACTTAACCCTGATTGCCTCAAAGGAAACAAAAATAGAACAAAAACAACCATCTTTGACATACCTATTCACATGGGAAAAACCAAGTGATAAAAAGGTCTATTGTATAAATGACATATTTGGATATACAACCCATCCTCTAGCCCATACACTTGAATAGGTAAGACAAATAGACAATGAACTGGTCCCAGACCTAAGAAGGCGAATGAGGTTGTATGGCTTCAAAAGAGGGGGTCCCATGATTAAAGTTGTGGGTCACCTTAGGGCCAATGGAGAGGTGTAAATAGGCTATAATACAATACCAATTAAGAATTGTATGCCAAATACAGTATAAATATGTCACTAGAGAAATGGATGGCTAAGGAAGACAGTGAGTTGGCTATGTATCGAGAGGAATGGAAGACAAATGGATGGTCCTCTGAACTCTACATTTAAAAGAAGTTAAGAGAAAGGTCCCAAAGAAGTTGAGTTGATGCCATGTTTGGAATACCCAGCAAGACATGGATAAGAGTGGTGAATAAAGCATGCATAGACCAGTGTAGACATTAACCACTTAAAATGTTGCAGACTCTTCATAAGACTGAAGCAACTCCAAGACCTAGAACAGTAGAATGGGTATACAAATAAATGTTTGTTGAATTCAGTAAAATTCCTTGAGAAATTTTATTTTCATTTAATCAACTGCCCATGGGAATTTGAGAAGACAGAGAGAGAAGTGATCTTAACACATAGAATGTTAAACTCAATGACACAGGATGTTATATCTGAGCTAGAATAATCCTCACAATGTATAATGTAAGAACCTAAATAAGACTTGGAGACAAGATCTAGAATCTAAGTCAGCCAAAAGAGTCTCTGAGGCCATCTTGTAAATCCATTTCTAGAAGCCTGTTCTCCCCTAAAACATGAGAAACTCAATCTAATTAGCCACAGCACTCTCAGTCTCTCTTAATTAGCCCTCCAAGCTAATGAGACATCTCTGCTCTGACAGTAACAGAAGTCCTTCCGGCTGCAGCCTGTGCAGGACGTAGCTCCAGAGCCCAGTCTCTTTGCAGCCCAATTAATTGTTTAACATCGTGATGTCTTGTGATCACCCATAAAGCCTGATGTGCATATGCTCCAAACTATTCATCCTTATTTCTCACATGGCCTCATACTGAGAGTCCTGGGATCACCTTTGAATTGAGGATGAGTTGTTTCTAAACATAATCTTGGAAAACAGGAAGAATTATCAGACAGACCGGGGCAGAAATGGGAAGAACCCCAGGCTAAGAACCAGTCATAGTTTCCTGAGACTACTATTCCAGTAAAGAACCAAACAGAGTCGTTATTCCACTGCATGTTGAAGAGGCACAGTAAGAATCAGGAATGTCAGAGACTTTAGAACAGAGAATGTCCGAGTTGCAAGGAGCCTTAGAACAAGAAATATCAGACCTGGGAGGGCTCAAAGAACAAAGACTGTCAGAACTTGGAGGGACCTCAGAACAGGAAATATCAGAGATGAGATTTACCTGAGACCACAGGATAAAAAAGTCAGAGCTAGAGGGTAACTTTGAGTTCATTTTATCTAAACTGATTCATTTTATACAGGTAATAATTCAGTCCCAGGCCAGTAAAGTAACCTGCCCTAGGACACCCAGGGAATTAATGACAGGAGCAAGCCATGAGCCCAGGTCTCCAGACTTGAAAGTTAGCCAATGTTACCCACCCAATGCTTCCAGAATGATGGGGACACGCAGAGGTCCTCGGGAGCTTTGGGGGGAAAGGCAGGGAAGGGGAGGCTTAACATCGGAACATGAAATTAGGAAAGCAATTGAACTTCTTTATCCACCTTTCCTGTCTCATTGCATCCAAACTGGATTCTTTGGGCCCTGACCTGTAAACTTTTCTGCCAATTGCAGTGATTGATATTTGCCAGAGCCACAGAGAGTTAAGGGACTACCTTAGGGCACACAACCAATAAATTTCAGAACCTGGGCTTGAACCAAAGTCGTCCAGACACCAAGATCAGCTGGGTGTCCACTACACAACAGTCTTTACGAAATAGAAGGTAATAGAATCCCTTTTTGTGGAAGCAAACTAATGGAAACAGAGATACCCATCTACTAGGAAATGGCTGAATTGATTGTACTTCTCTGATTGAATGAAACGTTAGCTTACGAGAAACACTGAAAACAAAGGATTCTGAGAAACATGGGGAGAATTCATGGAACTGATACAGAAGGAAGTAAGCAGATAAGAAGAACAATAGACATAATGAGTCGAATGAGAACCAGATAACTGGATTCCCAGATAAGGAAACATTCCCTTTCACTTGTGGTCAGCGTCTCCTCTGCCACTTGTAGTCCTAGAAAGTTGCAGTGGGGAGAACTTTGAGTGACTTAGGGTTACAAGACCAGTCTGAATCAGAAGTGAAACAAACCAGCTCTTCATGTCCCTATCCACAAGACAACAGCTGCCTCTCCACAAGGACTCCAACAGTTTAAGTGGAAGGAATTCAAAGGAATGAACCTTAATGTCACACAAGTGTATTCTCTGTTGTAGCAAAGCTATTTGTTTCCGGCACTACCAAAAAAATACTTAAAGTACAGTAGCTCCAAGATGTCTTGCTAAATATTTAAAGGGTGAAATAGTAACACCTAATGCTTTTTTTATTCTCTCCTAGAAGGCTAACATTTAAAACATTAAAGCTTGAAGTATTTCGTGGAATTGATAATGGCTATTTTGTTTGCTCCATAATTCTCTATTTTCAGAGCAAGTTGCTTAACGGTCTTATTTTTGACAAGCAAGGCATCTTTCAACTGTAGTATCAACATGACCAGAGTCATCCTCTCTTTCAAGAAGTCACTGTGGAATCAGGTCCTCATGGTCTACCAATAGCCATATCCATGAGCTCCTGACCTCTCAAACTCATGAATTTGGTACCAAGGATAGAAACATCCCTGCCGAAATCTCTGTTCAGTCATCTTGCTCAGGGAAAGAAACTCAAAACAGGAGAAGCATCTATCTAGGAACTCGAGATTCAGTCTCAGACTTCTTTGAGAAGCAAGTCATGGCATCACCTATCTGATGTCGTGATCCTCTTCAGAAACAAAAGCCAAACAACAACAATGAACTCTTCTCCAATCCATAACTGTGAAAAATATTTTCTTCCTCATTCTTCTAGTTAGAAGCTACATTTGGAAATGAAATGGTATAAAAACAAAAAAATAGTACCAGACATTTTCAAAAACAACAATTGATGAGTCAAAAGGGGAAGAAGACAGAAAGTTAAAGTTAACAGAGATCTTTGAATATCCAAATAAACCACAGAAATGATCAAGCCCAGCCCTCTGATTTGGCAGAGGAGACCAGTGAATGAAGCCCAAAGAGGACCCTTATCCAAGGTCACATACTGATAAGGGATTCTACTTCCAGAGCCAGGATTAGAACCCAGATCTCCTGACTCCTAGGTTTTTCCTAAGCTGTCTTAGATATCAGGCAACATTTCAGCCTTCATCTATAAATACATTCTGTGCCTGAAGTTGAGCCAGGCTGACAATTAAAGGGGAAAATGTGGGATCCCACCCAGATGCTTTTTCCCCAACCCAGATCCCCACCCTCTCAGCAGAGGGCCAGGCTGGAGCCTGGGAGACCTCCCGTACTATGGGCCACAGCTGTCTCCCCTGCCTAGGGCCCCAGTTCTAATCACAAAGCCAGGACAGAGCTGCCGAGGCCAACTGGAGCCAAGTGATTCCAAGGTGAGACACCCGCCAGGAGCCAAAGCAAGAGCATAAAACTGGCCGGCCCCTTGCCTCAGCCCCTCTCGTTAGTCTGCTCATGCCCTTCTTGCTCAGGCCTGGCAGGAGATCTCAGGGCCCCATGCCAGGCTGTAATCACCTCCATCCTCTTAATGGTCTGGTCATTTGGACCTCTGCCACCCACTGAGTGATACCAGCTCCGGGGATGGGGTGGGGAGCATTCTCTCAACCACCTCCTCTTTCTATGAAGCCTTAGAGCTTACAAAACACACTCTTTACCCACACCCTCCCAAGAAAATAAATCAAGAATAGTCAACAAGGATGACAACGGCAGTGAAGATGATGACAACGGTCCTATCAGTAGTGACGTTTCTAGAATGTTTATAGCATGTAAGATTTGTAAAGAGTTTTACCAACATCCTCTCTGGAGATGGGAGGGAAACTGAGACTCAGAAGTGGCAGACAGTGTCTCACACTGTCATAGATATTTTGAGTAGGAAGACGTATCATTTAGACAACAAACATTTATTAAGCACCTACTGTATGCAAGACACTGTGCTGAGTACCGGGCATACAAAGAAAGGTAAAATTGAGTCTTCACCCTAAAGGAGCTCATAGTCTGATCAAAAAAAGATAAACATGCACTATCTAGGTTCATACTAGATAGGCAGCTAGGTGGCACCATAGTATATAGAGGACCAGATCTGGAGTCAGGAAGACCTGAGTTCAAATCTAGCCTCATATGTTTACTAGCTATGTGACCCTGGGCAAGTCGTTTTACCCTGTTTGACTCAGTTTCTGTCTCTCTGTCTCTCCATTTATACATGCGTGCATGTGTGTGTATATCCTATTCATATTGAGATCATAGCATCATAGATTTTGAACTAGAATTTACCTTAGTAGTCATCTACTCCAATCCTATAATTATACTGAGACTGGACCTGTTATTTCATTGATATAATAAATGTCCAAATGAGAAAATTTCCGCTACTGATGCAGATCAGAATGTTCTTTATGATTTACAGCCTTTAAAAGTGACCTGAGACCACTTTTAAAAGAGGCTAAGTGACCTTCCCAGGGCCACACAGTCATTAGGTATCAGAGCTGTACTTAAACCAAGGTCTTCCTTTTCCTAAGGACAGTAGGTTATCTCTTGTGCCAGAGAGATGGAGATAAAGAGAGAGGGAAAGAGGGAGATATATAGACAGATAAATGGATCATAGGTTATAGATAGACATATAGACAGAATAATAGATAAATTAAACACACAGATATACAAAGTAGATAGAGATATAAATAGACATAGATAAAATCAATAGATGGAGAGATAGATGATAGATAGATAGATAGATAGATAGATAGATGTCATAGGGATGCATGAAACTTTGTCCAGGTGTACCAGGATATTCTGGAGCAGCACTCTCATTGGCCCTTGTCCTGAGGAACAGGAGAAGGAACAATTCAGAGTGGGTATGATGTTCCACCTACACTTGTGATAGATCTAGCCATATATGTAGGCCTGATCTTTCTTCCACCCTCCACTCCCACATCACCTGCTGCCTTCTAGACAGCTCCACTTAGACATCCAGGGGCATCTCAAACTCATTCTTTCCCCCTAAATCCTTGTTTCTGTTGAGGACATCATCACCCTTTGGGTCATCCAGGCCCATTAGGTCTATGTTAGGCTTCTCTCCTCTCACTCACAACTCACCCTTATCAATCAGTTGCCTTCACACCTTCTACTCTTCTCTGTTTCCTTGCCACAGCCACCACCCCAGTTCAGACTTTCATCACTGCTAACCTGGCCTATTGAGGCAGCCTCCTTGCTGCCCTCGCTGCTTCTGCTCTCCCAAATCTAATCCATTCTCCACCAGCACAGGTCTGACTGTCTTCCCTCTTCTGTGGCCCCCAGAAATTGTATGATAATGTGTGTTCTGGCATTTAAGGACCTCACAGTCTGGTTCTTTTCCACTTTTCCAGACCTATCTCACTTTCCTTTATGCCACATTATCTAGATTCCAGTTGGACTGGCCTACCAGCTGTTCTGTAGACGATTGCATTTCATCCTACGCAATCTGTCCTCCATACACACAATCCATGTTTCCCTCAATTCCACTTCTTTGTTCAAGGTTCTACTCAGATGCCCTCTCCTCCATGAAAGCATCTCTCCTCACTCCTCTCTATTTATCTGTGTATGTACTTCTGTGATCCAACTAGATACAGAGCTAAGTTCAAGTCTTTCATTCCCCCTTCCTTTATTTTTTTCTTAATAGCATTGTTTTCCAATTACATGTAAAGATAGATTTCAACATTCATTTTTGTAATATTTTGAGTTTCAAATTTTTCTCACCCCCTTCCCTTCCCCTCCCCAAAACAGCAAGCAATCTGATATAAATTATCCATGTAAATATATTTCCACATGATTCATGTTGTAAAAGAAGAATCAAAACAAAAGGGAAAACCCTGAGAAAGGAAAACAAAAGAAAAATGATCCCCATTCAGACCCCATAGTTCTTTCTGTAGATATGGATAGCATTTTTCATCAGGAGTTTTTTGGAATTGTCCTGGATCATCATATTGCTGAGAAGAGCTACTCTGTCATAGTTAATCATCTCATAATAATATGTAACTATTATTGTGTACAATGTTTGTCTTGGTTCTGCTCACTTCACTCAGCATCAGTTCATGTAATTGTTTCCAGGTTCTTCTGAAATCCTGTACATCATTTCTTGTGGTACGATGGTAATCGATTACATTTATATGCCACAACTTGTTCAGTCACTCCCCTATTGATATGTATCCTTTCAATGTCCAATTCTTTGCTACCACAAAAAGAGCTGCTATAAATATTTTTGTACATATGGGTCATTTTCCCTTTTTATTGTCTCTTTGATATACAGAACTAATAATGGTATTGCTGGATCAAAAAATATGCACAGCTTGACTGACCTTTGGGCACAGTTCCAAACTGTTCTCCAGAATGTTGGAAAAATTCACAACTCCAACAACAATGCGTTAGTGTTCCAATTTTCCCACATCTTCTCCAACATTTATCATTTACCTTTTCTGTCATATTAGCCTATCTGACAGGCATGAGATGGTACCTCAGAGTTATTTAAATTCACATTTCTGTAATCAATAGTAATTAAGAACATTTTTTATTATGACTATAGATAACTTTAATTTTTCATCTGAAAATTGTCTGTTCATATCATTTGACCATTTATCAATTGGGGAATGACTCATTTTCTTGTAAATTTGACTCAGGTTTTCTGTATATTTTAGAAATGAGGACTTTATAAGAAACACTGGGTATAAAAATTGTTTCCCAGCTTTCTGTTTCCATTCTAATCTTGGTTGTATTGGTTTTACTTCTACAAAAACTTTTTTTTATTTAATGTAATCAAATTTATCCATTTTGTATTTCATAATGTTCCCCATAACTTGTTTGGTCATAAATTCTTCCCTTTTCCATAGATCTGATAGGTAAACTATTCCTTGCTTTCCTAATTTGCTTATTTTATCACTCTTTATGTCTAAATCATGTGCCCATTTCAGCCTTACTTTGATGTAGGGTGGAGGATGTTGGTCTATTCCTAGTTTCTGCCATACTGCTTTCCAGTTTTCCCAGCAGGTTTTGTCAAGTAGTGAGTTATAATCCCAGAAGCTATAGTCTTTGGCATAGATTACTACAGTCATTTACTACTGTGTCTTGAACACCTAACCTATTCCTATCCCACTGTTCCACCACTCTATTTCCTAGCCCATGCCAAATAGTTTTGAGGGGGAGTGAAGCCAAGATGGTGGAGTAAAAGGAGTGACTTGGTTCAGATGTTCCTCAAATCCCCATAAAAAAATGACCCAAATAAATTCTGGAACTGCACAACCCACAAAATAACATAACAAAGTAACAGTGTGAAGAAAATCTCTAGCCCAAGACAGCCTGGAAGGTTGATGGGAAGAATCTGTCATGCTAGACTGGGAGTGGAGCACAGTCCAACATGGACCACACTGGTACAGTCAACCTGAGTGAGTCTTAGGGAACTGAATCACTGATGGCTGTGGTGGTTTCCAAACTTCTCTACCCCAAAATGCCAAGGACATCTTGGAAGGTCAGTAGAAAAAAACCTATCTGACCTGTGTGAGAGAATTGCGGGGTCTAGACCCAATCCCTGGAGGCAGAGGAGGTGAAGGAGCCCATCAGTGGCAGCAGTGGTAATGCCCATAGTGGCAGCTATTTATGGAGCTCTAGGTTCACAGATTGTGGGGAGATCAAGTGACTGACAGTGCACTCCCCCAGCTCCATCCCCACTGGAAGCAGACAACTACCTTGACAAAGAGCTCAAAAGTCAAGTACTTGGCTGGGGAAATGAGCAAAAAATGGAAAAAAAAATCAGACTATAGAATTTTACTTTGGTGACAAGGAAGATCAAAATATACAACCAGAGGAAGACAATAAAGTCAAAGCTCCTACATCTAAAGTCTCCAAGAAAAATATGAATTGGTTTCAGTCTATGAAAGAGCTAAAAAAAGGATTTTGAAAATCAAGTAAGAGAAGGAGAGGAAAAATTGGGAAGACAAATAAGAGTGATGCAAGAAAATCACAAAAAAAAAGTCAACTGCTTGCTTAAAGAGGACCCAAAAATGCTGAAGAAAATTAAACTTTAAAAAAATAGACTAACCCAAATGGTGAAAGAGGCCCAAAAAGCCAATAGGAGAAGAATGTCAAATAGTTTTAATGATTGCCACTTTATAATATTGTTTTAGATCTGGTATGGCTAGGTTGCCTGCCTTTGCATTTTTTTTCCATTAGTTCTCTTGATATTTTTGACCTTTTGGTTTCCAGATAAATTTTGTTATTATTTTTTATAGCTCTATAAAATAATTTTTGGTAGTTTATTTGGTATGTCATTGAATAAGTCAATTAATTTTGGAAGAATTGTCGTTTATATTATTTATTATTCATTTATTTCATGTCAGCCTACATGAGCAATTTACATTTTCTCCAGTTGTTTAGATCTGACTTTATTTGTGTGAAAAATATTTTATAATTATGTTCATATAGTTCCTAGATTTGTCTTGGAAAGTAGACTCCCAAATATTTTATATTGTCTACAGTTATTTTAAATGAGATTTATCTTTCTATCTCTTACTGATGGGCTTTGTTGGTAACATATAGAAATGCTTATGATTGATTTGAGTTTATTTTATATCCTGCCAATTTGCTAAAGTTCATAATTATTTCAAGTAGTTTTTTTAGTTGATTCTCTAGGATTTTCTAGGTATACCATCACATCATCTTCAAAGAGTGATAGTTTTATTTCCTCATAGCCTATACTAGTTCCTTCAATTTCTTTTTCTTCTCTTATTGCTAAAGTTACCATTTTTGTACAATATTGAATAACAGTGGTTACAATGAACATCCTTGCTTCACCATTGATCTTATTGGGAATGTTTCTGGCTTGTACCCATTACATATAATGCTTGCTGGTTGTTTTAGATAGATACTGCTTATCAATTTAAGGAAAACTACATTTATTATTATGCTCTCTAGTGTTTATAATAGAAATGGATACTGTATTTTGTCCAAAGCTGTCTCTGCATCGATTGAGATAATCATATGTTTCTGTTCATTTTGTTAGTGATGTGGTCAATTATGCTGATAGTTTTCCTAATATTAGACCAGCCTTGCATTCCTAATATAAATCTCACTTGGTGATAGTGTATTAGTCTAATGAAAAATTGCTGCAACCTCTTTGCTAATGTTTAATTTAAAATTTTTTCATCAATATTCATTAGGGAAATTGATCTAGAATTTTCTTTCTCTGTTTTGGATCTTCCTTGTTTAAGTATCAACACTATATTTGTAAAAAAAAAAAATAAGAAGGATTCCATTTTCACCTATTTTTCCAAATAGTTTATATAGTATTAGAATTAATTATTCTTTAAATGTTTGGTAGAATTCACTTGTAAATCCATCTGGCCCTGGAGGTTTTTTCTTACAGAATTCATGGATGGTTTGTTCAATTTCTTTTTTCTAAAATGGGGTTAAGAATTTTATTTCCTCTTCTGTTAATATGAGTACTTTATTTTTTGTAAGTATTCATCCACTTCATGTGGTAGCTCCCAATTATAATTTTAATTTCTTCTCCATTGGTGGTGAACTCATCCTTTTTATTTTTGATCCTGGTAATTTGATTTTCTTGTTTTGTTTTAATCAAATTAATCAAAGGTTTATCTACTTTACTGGTGTTTTTTTCATAAAATCAGATCTCAGTTTTATTTACTAGTTCATTAGTTTTCTTACTTTCAGTGTTATTAACCTCTCCTTTGATTTTCAGAGTTTCTATTTTGGTATTTAATTAGGGATTTTTACTTGGTTTTTTTTCTAATTTTTTGGTTGTATGCCCAATTCATTGATCTCCTCTTTCTCTATTTTATTCATATAAGCATTTAGAGATATAAAATTTCTCCTAAGAATTGTTTTGGTAATATTCCCATAGGTTTTGGTATGTTGTCTCATTATTTTCATTCTGTTTAATGAAATTATTGATTGTTTCTATGATTTCTTGTTTGACCCACTACTTCTTTAGGATTAGTAGTTTCTTATTAATTTTTAATCATCTTTACTTAGCTCTTTATTACACATACTTTTTATCACATCATGATCTGAAAAGGATGCTTTTAATGCCTTTCTGAATTTGATTGTGAAGTTTTTATGCCCTAATATATTGCCAATTTTTGTGTAAGTGCCATGTACCTCTGAGAAAAAACTACATTTTTTTACTGTCCTCATTAAATTTTCTCCAGAAGTCTATTATACCTAACTTTTCCAAAATTATATTCACCTCTCTAACTTCTTTCATGTTTCTTTTGTGGTTAGACTTATCTAATTTTGAGAAGGGGACATTGAGGTCCCCCACTAATATAATTTTGCTGTTTATTACTTCCTATAATTCACTTAACTTACCTAAAAATTTGGATGTAATACCATGTGGTGCATATGTGTTTACTATTGACATTACTTCATTGTCTATGGTACCTTTTAGCAAGATGTATTTTCCCTCTTTATCTCTTTGAAATTGATCCATTTGTGCTTTTGCTTTGCAGGATTGCTGCCTCTACTTTTATTTTTTTACTTCAACTGAAGCATAATTTTTCTGCTTCAACTTTTTACCTTTACCCTATGTATATCTCTCTCCTTCAAATGTGTTTCTTGTAAGCAACATATTGTAGGATTCTAGTTGTTAATCCATTCTGCTATCCACTTCCATTTTGTGAGAGAATTAATTCCATTCACATCACAGTTATGATTACTACCTGTGTATTTCCCTCCATCCTATTCTTTCTCCTATTTATACGTTTCTCTCTCCTTTCACCTTTTCCCTCCTCACCAGAGTTTTGCTTCTGACCACCAACTTCTTCAATCTATCAGCGCCCCCCTTTTCTTTCCCCTTTCCCCTCCTACTTCCCTATATGACAAGATAAATTTCTCTGCCCATCTGAGTATGTATGTTATTCCCTCTTTGATCCAAATCCAATGAGAATGAAGCTCAAACAATGCTCACCCCCTCCTTTTTTTCCCTCTACTGTAATAGATCTTTTGCACCTCTTCATCAGATATAATTTATACTATTCTGCCTCCCCCTTTCCTTTTCTCCCGGTACAATCTTTGTTTTACCCTTTAATTTTTTATATCATTACATCAAAGTCAACTTATGTCCATAACCTCTATCTATATGTACTCCTTTTAACTGTCCCAATTCGGATACAATTCTCAAGAGTTACAATATTCATCTTCCTGTGTAGGGAAAACAGCTTAAATCCTATTACATCCTAACATTCTTTTCTTTCCTGTTTAAATTTTTATGGTATTTTTGAGTCTTGTATTTGGATATCATTTGTTTTTCTATTTTGATCTTTTCATCAGGAAAGCTTGAAAGTTCCCTATATCATTGAATGACCATATTTTACCCTGAAAGAGTATGTTCAGTTTTGCTGGAAAGTCGATTCTTGGTTGTAATTCAAGCTCCTTTGCCTTCCAGAATATCATATCCCAAGCCCTCCAATCCTTTAATGTAGAAGATGCTAAGTTCTGGGTAATCCTGATTTTGGTTCCTTAATATTTGAATTATGTCCTTCTGGGTGCTTGCTCTATTTTCTCCTTGATCTAATAATTCTGAAATTTGACTACAATATTCTTTGGAGTTTGTATTTTGGTGGATTCTTTCAATGACTATTTTACCCTCTGGTTTTAGGATATCAAAGCAATTTCACTGATAATTTCTTGAAAGATGCTGCCCAGTCTCTTTCTCTAATCATGGTCGTCAGCTAGTCCAATAATTCTTAAATTATGTCTCATGGATATATTTTCCAGGTAAGATACTTTTCCAATGAGGAATTTTACATTTTCTTCTATTTTTTCATTATTTTGATTTTGCTTGACTGATTCTTGTTATAGAGTCATTAGCTTCCACTTGCCCAATTCTAATTTTTTAAGGATTATTTTCTTCAGTTAACCTTTGTACCTACTTTTCCATTTGGCCAATTCTAATTTTAAAGCAGTTGTTTTCTTCAGTGGACTTTTTCCCGATTTGGCCAATTTTATTTTTTAGGGATTTGCTTTCTTCAGTCAATTTTTGTCCTTTCTTTCTCAAGCTGTTGACTCTTTCTTCATAACTCTCATTTCCTTTACCAGCTTTTTTTCTACCTCTCTTACTTGATTTTAAGATGTATTTTGAGCTGTTTTAAAGAACTTTTTGATCTTGAGCTCAATTCATTTTTGAGGCTTCACATGTAGACATCTTGATATTGCCCTCTTCTGAGTTTGTGTTTTGATCTTCCCTATTGCAACAGTTGCTTTCTATTGTCATAGCCCTTTTCTATTTCTTACTCAATTTTCCCACCTATTTCATGGTTTTTAAAGTTGAACTCTTCTTCTGGGACACAGGGGGCACTGTCCCAATCTTCTTATGCTGGAGGCCTGGACCCTGGTCACTGGATTGCCACACTGGATCCTCAGGTGGTTGCAACTTACCCACATTGTTGAGGGTGGCTAGGCCTAGTTGCACCTATTGTGTTGGGGTTCTGGGGCTCACAATTTTTCTTCTATGGTGAGGCTGGAGCCCTCACTGCCAACCTGTTGAACTAGGACTAAGGGACTTCAGTTACTGATCTGTGCTGTGGCTAAGAGCCTCCTACTGGCTTGTCCAGACACTGTCTGCACTGAACTGTACTCTCCTTTTATTCAAGTGAGACAGACCTTTCCTGAAACTCCTCTAACTTACTTTAAGCTGGAAATTTGTTTCCCTCTGTCTTTTTTTTGGTTCTCTTGCTCCAGAATCCATTTAGGGGCTTGATTTAATGTCATTTCCAAGGAAAACTGGAGAGATCTCAGGCAACTTCTTGACTTTTCTCTGCCATCATGGCTCTACCCCTTCCACCTTCCTTTAGCACTATGAGGCCAAAAACTATTTCTCTGTGAGGTTCTTGTATCTCCAGTGCCCAGTATAATGCTCTGCACATAATAGGTACTTAATAAATTCTCATTGAAAGGATGTGACAAGCATGTATTAAGCACCTATTATGTGTAAGATATAATGCTAGATACACAGGGTAAAAAGACAAAATGGAAAACACACTATGCGATCAAATCCTACTGAAGGGAAACTACAGCATAGAATTAATGTTATCTCATGTCAAAGGTGTAAAACATATCATCTAGGAAATGGGCCATCAGAAAAGGACATGGCCAGTTATGTAGCAGGAATTACAGTTACATAGACAAGGCAGTAAAAGATTATTAGAGGGCAGAGAGAGTTCTAATGATTTGGGAGAACAGGGAAGGCTTCATGACCCCACTCCCAAGATAAGACTTAAGGAAGCAAGGGATTCCAAGAGATGGAAATGAGGAGGTGCGTTCTAGGCACAGAGTATAGCTTATGTAAAGACAGAGATAAGAGGCAGAAGAGTTGGAAATTTAATTGAATTTAAACCTCTTCAAGTCTAAGTTTGATGATCCTGAGGGGATTTTTAAGCCTTCCTAGAGTAGCATGTTCCTGTCTGCTATTTACTAATCATATGACCTTAGGTAAATTGCTTCCTCTCAATAAGGCTATTAATTCAACTCTAAATTGTACAAATCACCTAACAGGGTTATTGTGGATAAAGGTCTTTGTAATGTTCATAGAACCATAGAAACAGAATAAGAGATGTAATAAGCAATAGAACAGAAGAAGTAACAGCAAATGGAAGTGGCAACAGTAATAGTTGAAGCTATGATTGTGATGTCAGAAGTAATACTAGTAGCCAATAGTAGCTCTAGTTATAATACTAACAATAGTAGTAGCAATAGCAGCATCGAAAAGAGCAATAGTCATTGTAATAGTAGCCAGTAGTAGTAGTAGCAGTCACAGTAGCAGCTAATAGTATCAATAGTGGTAGTAGTAGTAACATAATCTGACTCCCACAATTATAGCCTGAAAAAGAATGATAGGTACAGATCCCAAAGTATCTTGGGAGAACTAGGGGACTCCAAATGGACTTTCTAATGTTCTATAATTATTTAAAGTGATAATATTTATTAATTTGTTCCTGCAACAGAATCAAATTGTGTGATTTGGTGAACATTATTAGAAACTGTCCCAAATGGTATATGGTACACACACACACACACACACACACACACACGTGTCAATTTTTTTTGAGAGAGTGGGAAGATGAGAATAGAAAAGGGAGAGGTGTTGTGGACATGTTATGGACAGGCAAGTTAATGGAGAATTACCAAATTTAGGGATCTTACAATTGTAGACCTAGAGGAGATCTTAGCCATTACCCTCTTCAATTCCTTCATCCAACAGAAACATGATCCAGGTATCAAATGAGATAACATACACAACACTTTTTAAACCTTAAAGTGCTATGTAAACACTAGCTATTACCACCACCATCATCTTCATCATCATCATCATAGTAGAAAGAACCTTAAAATCCAGAGTTTATAGAGGACATGGGTTTAAACCCTGGTACTGCCTCAAATTAGGTATGACCTCAAGGAAATCACTTCAATGAGACATGCACTGTCAGATATGGTCATTGTGCTTGTCTTATCTTATTGGGAAGCTTTTTTTCCTACAAAATAAGTTTCTCCTGGTGGCACAAAGTTATTAGAAAAGGACAATGATCTATGAGCTTTTTAAGAAGATTCCAAAAGCACTTAAGTCAGAGCCTCTGTCCAGGATAGAGTCAAGTTTAATAGTCTGTGTTCTTTGACTAAAGGACTCTGCACATCTTCTGATGCTGAATGCAGTGTTTTATGTGGCAGAAGGCCTAGTGTTCATTTCATTTGTAAGGTTTCTCTCCTTCAGGAATTCTCTGACAGTGTCTGAGCCACGTGTCTGCATCTCATTGATAAAATGAGAGGGATGGACTTGATGACCCCAAAGGTCATTCCCTTGTGTAAGTTTGTACTTGATGTCAGGACTTTCTAACCACCAGACGATTAGAAATGAAAAAAACTTTTTAACCAAAAGACGAATGGCTTGCTTTAATAGGTGGTGGGCTCCTCCTCCTTCTTCTTTCCTCAGAGTCCAGGTGACCACTTCGTCAGCTATGGTGGCTTGCGTGTCCTTTCTCAAGTACGAGTTACACCCAATGACCACTAAGGCCTCTTCCAGCTCTGCAATTCTGTGACTCCATGATTCTATCACCAATATGGAGGCCAAAAAAAGCCTAATTCCTAGGCCTGTTCCTTTCTGGCATCCACTCACTCTATGTCCTTTGACAATTCATTTTATATCTTTGAACTCCATTTTTTTTCTCCGTGTTTTCAGGAGTTTGGGCTCTTAAAGTCTCACCTAGTTGTAAATCCTGTGATCTTAATGACCTCTCAAATGGTGATAATGACCCATGTACTATTTGGATCATAGAGCTGTAGTGAGTACTAAATGAGAAAATGTATGTGAATATATTAGACAAGGTTGTGTTTATGATAACCACATTAAATATGATAGCTTCAATGGCAAATACATTGTGCAAAATGCATCGATGATGAATACACTGGACAAGATGGCATCTGTGGAGAATACGTTGGGCAAAGATAGTCTCTTTTATCCCTAGACTTCTAGAACCAGATTCCAAACCTTTTATAAAAGGAGAATTCTAAATCTAGAGTGGGAATAGAATACAAATGTTATCTAGTTCAATCCCCAAATTTTACTTAAGAGAAACTGAGACCCAGAAAAGATAAGTGCCTTTACCTAAGCTCACATAGGTAGTAAATAGCAGAGCAAGGATTTATAAGATCTTTTGGAGAGAGACAGAGACAGAGAGACAGAGAGGAGAGAGACAGAGAGAGAGAGAGAGAGAGAAAGAGAGGAGAGACAGAGACACAGAGAGAGAGAGACACACAGAGAGAGAGAGAGAAGATCACTCTTCTCATGGCACCATGTTGACCAGAGGGCAATAATACTTTAACACTTGAATGGTTCTCAGCAGTGTGGTTATTCCATCTATCTCACAGATACCCCCACAGACGTTTGCTAGTTAGATAAGACTGAGTAAGCTATTTTACCTCTTATCCTCAGTTTCTTCACCTGTAAAATAGGTATAATAAGAATATCTACTTCACAGGGTTATGAGGACCAAATGTGATAACACTTGTACAGTAGTTTGTAAGCCATCCAGTGACATAAAAATATTAACTCTCAGTCCATGTTTCACTCCTCATCCTATATGATATTCAGGTTTGTCCTTCTGCAAACCCTCCATAGACAATTCACCCATTACAACAGAGACTTTCATTGAATTCTTTCAACATAGAGACAGCAGAGTGTACTGAGAAGCAGTCCTTGATTTGGAGTCAACGGATCTGGGTTCAAATCTTGACTCCATCACTTACTAGCCATGTTATCTGGCCATAGTTTTGTCCTTTGTAAAATTAAAGGATTTCACCAAATGATCTCTGAGATCCCATGCCAGTGTAGACTTACGATCTCATGAATATCCTCTAGGCATACCTGTAGACTAATGACAGTTCTTCTGTATATGAGACAGTGCCCCACATGTCACCAGGCTACTTTTTCCTAAACATACATTTCCTGGATGATCAATCTTGTACCTTTGGCATCAGTCCATGTTGGTTCTGTCCATAGCCTTCTTTAATTCATCATCACCACCACCACCACCATCATCATCATCCATATGTTGCTTTAAGGTTTGCTAAGCACTTTCAAAATATTACCTCATTTGAGCCTCACAACAACCCTGAGATGTAGGTGATACTATTATTTCATTTTACAGTTGAGGAAACTGAGGCAGGAAGAGGTTGAAGTGATTTTTCCAGGGTTACACAGCTCAGAAGTGTTGAAAATAGGTTTTAAACTCAACTCTTCCTGATTGCAAGTGCAGAACTCTATCTAATACAACACTTAGTTGTCCTCCTCCATAGAGAGATGACATATGAGAGGACATTGTCCAGTTCTTTTTTACTTATTGTGAATAGTAGAATGGTCCCAGTTCTAACCAGTCTGACTCATTTTCTAGTCTACATGTCCTTGTTGGTATCATTTAGCGCAGGAGATGGAAAACTGGATTTAGAGTCAGGAAGACCTGGGTTCAGATTCTGCCTTGAACACTAGCTGTGTAACCTTGGGCAAGTCACTTAATCCACCCACACTTTCATGACTTCATCTGTAAAACAGCACTTCACTCACCTTATCCAGGGCAGCTTGGTGTCACAGTAGATAGAATTCCAGGTCTGGAGTCAGAAAAATTCATCTTCCGAAGTTCAAATCCAGCGTCAGACACTTACTAGCTGTGGCATCCTGGGCAAGTCATTTACATCAGTTTCCTTATCTGTCAAGTGATCTGGAGAAAGAAATGGCAAACCATGCCAGTTTCTTTGCCAGGAAAACCCCAACTAGGGTCATGAAGAGTTGGACATGACACCAACAACAACGCCTTATTGTGAGAATAAAATGGAGAATATTTGCAAAGTATTTGGCAAAGCTTAAAACACTGCCCAAATGCTAGCCATTATATATTTTTAATGGAAAAGTTTGCATTTCTGGACACAGTTTATTCACTGTTAAAGAATTCCTGCAGGAAAGAAACCTTACAAATGAAATGAGCACGAGGCCTTCTGCCACATAAAACACCATATTCAACATCAGAAGATGTGCAGAGACCTTCAGTCCAAGAACACAACCTAATAAACTTGACGCCAGCCTGAATGATAGCTTTGACTTAAGCGATTTTTGAAGCTTCTTAAAATGTTCCTATATCATTTTCCTTCCCTAATAACCTTCTGCCACCAGAAGAAGCTTCTTGATGAAAGAAAGAAAGAGAGAGAGAGAGAGGGAGGGAAGGAAGGAAGGAAGGAGGAAAGGAAAGAAGAAAAGAGAGAAAGAGAGAGAGGAAGGAAGGAAGAAAAAGAGAGAGAAAGAGAGAGAGAGAGAAGTTTTCCAATAGCAACAGAAAGATGCAATGAACGTGACTGACTCATTCTGCACCTCTAACCTGCCACTAGTGGATAAATTGAATATCCTAAAAGTTTTAGTGCAAGTTTTTTTTCTAAAAAAATTTTCCAATGACAATTTTAACATTTTTAAAAATTTTTGAGATTCAGCAGGGGAGGGAGGGAGGGCAGAGCCAAGATGATAGAGTGGAAGCAGAGACACACTTGAGCTCTCCCCCAGAACTTCTCACCTAAAAAAAAACTCTGTAAAAATGACTCTGACAAATTCTAGAGTAGAAGAAGCCACAAAATGACAGACTGAAGCAAATTTCCAGGAAGAACAATCTGGAAGGTCAACAGGTCCCAGCCCTATGTGATACATAGGGCTGGGAGCAGAGTACAATTCGTCATGGACCATGTCAGCATAGATGGATCTGAAGCAGGCTTTAAGGGACTGAACCAGAAGTGCTTGTAGCAGTTTCCACATTTATCAACCCACAAAAGCCAAGGACAGCTTCGAACATCAATGGGAAGGGTCTCCCACCTGACTGAGGGAGAGTGTAGTCTAGGCCCAGGGTGGTGGCAACCACTGCCAACGCAGTAGTTGCTTCTGGAGTCCTCCACTTAACAAAAAGTTCAAAGGTCAAGTGATTGGCTAGGAGGATGAGCAAATTGGGGAGGAATAAAACAGACTATAGATGCTTACTATCTCAGTGAAAAGGTATTTTCTTACATCACTGATGATGAAGAAGACCAAGGTATGAAACCAGAAGACAACAAAGCCAAAATTCCTGCATCCAAAGGCTCCAAGAAAATTATGAATTGGTCATAGGCCATGGAAGAGCTCAAAAAGGATTTTGAAAACAAAGTAAGAGAATTGGAAGAATTGGAAAGAGAAATAAGAGTGATGCAAGAAAATCATGAAAATAGTCAACATCTTACTAAAAGAGACCCAAAAAAATGCTGAGAAAAATAATACTTTTAAAATTAAAATAACCCAAATGGCAAAATAGGTCCAAAAAGTCAATGAGGAGAAGACCTTAAAAAGCAGAGTGAACCAGATGGAAAAAGAGGTCCAAAAACTCACTGAAGAAAATAATTCTTTAAAAATTAGAATGGAGCAATGGAAGCTAATGACTTTATGAGAAATCAAGAAATTATAAAACAAAACCAAAAGAATGAAAAAGCAGAAGAAAATGTGAAGTGTTTCATTGGAAAATGACTGACCTGGAAAATGAATCCAGGAGAGATAATTTAAAAATTTTTGGCCTGCTGTAAACCATGATCAAAAACAGAAACTATATATAACCTTTCAAAAAATAATCCAGAAAAACTGCCTTGATATTCTAGAACCAGAGGGTAAAATAGAAATGAAAAGAATTCACTGGTCACATCCTGAAAGAGATCCTGAAAAGGAAAACTCTTAGGAATATTGTAGCCAAATTCCAGAGTTCCCAGGTGAAGGAGAAAATACTACAAGCAGCCAGAAAGAAACCATTAAAAGGATTGTGGAAACACAAAAAAAACACAGGATTTATCAGCTTCTACATTGAGGGATCAGAGGGACTTGGAATATATATTCCAGAGGTCAAAGAAGGTAGGATTAAAACCAAGAATCACCTATCCAACAAAACTGACTATAATACTTTGAGGGGAAAATGGAACTTCAATGAAATAGAGGACTTCCAAGCATTCTTACTGAAAAGACCAGAGCTGAATAGAAAATTTGACTTTCAAATATAAGAATCAAGAGAAGCATGAAAAGGTGAACAGGAAAGAGAGACCATAAGGGACTTATTAAAGTTGAACTGTTTACATTCCTAACATGGAAAAATGATATTTATAACTCATGAGACCTTTCTTAGTATTAAAATAGTTAGAGGGAATATATGTATGTGTATATGTGTATATATCATTATCTACATCTATGTATGTGTATGCATATATTTATGTGTATATATTATATATATATATATGTATATATACAGAGAGATACTGAGAGCACAAGGTGAGCTGAATATGAAAGAATGATATCTAAAAAGTCAAATTAAGTGTTGAGAGGAATGTACTGAGAGAAAGAGAAAGAAAGGGAGAGATAGAATGTAGTAAACCATCTCACATAAAAGAGGCAAGAAAGAGTTTTTACCAGGGAGAGGAAGAAGGGGAAGGTGAGAGGAAACAAGTGAACCTTGTTTTCATTGGGTTTGACTTCAGAAGGAAATAAGATACACACTCAATTGGGTATAGAAATCTATCTTACCCTACAAGAAAGCAGGGGAGAAGGATAAGAGAGGAGGGATAATGGACAGGATGGTAGATTGGGGGAAGGGGTAATCAGAAGCAAACATTTTTGTAGAGGGGCAGGTCAAAGGAAATAATAGAATAAATAGAGGGCAGGACAGGATAGAGGGAAATATAATTAGACTTTCACAGCATGAAGTGTTTTGCCTGACTATACATGAATAACATATCAAATTGTGCCTTCTCAATGAAGGTAGGTGGGGAAAAGGGGAAAGGAAAGAGTGTGGAACTCAAAACTTTAAAAGTTAATGTTAAAAGTTATGTTTACATACAACTAGTAAGTGAGATATATAAGCAATGGGGTATATAAATCTATCTTACCCTACAAGAAAGTAGAAGGGAAGGGGATGGTGTGGGGGAGGGGGATGATAGAAGGGAGGGAAGATTGGAGGAAAGGGTAATCAGAATACATGCTGTCCTGGGGTGAGAAAAGGGGAGAGATGGAAAGAAAATTTGAAATTCAAAAGTGAATGCTGTGAAATGTTGAAAACCGAAAATAAATAAATAAGTTTTTTAAAACTTTGAGTTCCAAATACTCTCTCTCCTTCCATCCCCTCCCCCATCATTGAAAAGAAAAGCAATTAGATACAGCTTATATATGTGCAGCAATGAAAAAAATTTAGATCATATCAATATTGTGAAAGAAAACATAAACTGAAAAAAAGACCACCCAAGAAAATCAGCAGGAAAAACATTTAAAATAATATGTTTTAATCAGCATTCAGACTCCATTGGTTCTTTATCTGGAGGTGGATAGCATTTTTCAGCATGAATCCTTGGGACTGTCTTTGGTCACTGTATTGTTGAGAATAACTATGTCATTCTCAATTGATAATCATTAACAATATTCTGTAACTGTATATGGTGTTTTCCTGGTTCTGCTCACTTGATTTTGCATCAATTCATATTAGTCTTTCCATTTTTTTCTGAAACCACTGTGGTCATCATTTCTTATAGTGCAATACTACTCCATTACAATCATATACCACAGTTTATTCAGCCATTCACCATCTTATGGGCAATTTCTAACTCTTTGCCATCACAGAAAGAGGTGAAATAAATATTTTTTGTATATGTATGTCTTTTCCCTTTCTCTTTGATCTCTTTGGGATACAGACTTAATGGTGGTATTGATAGGACAAAATTGTATAGCCTAGGTCATAGTTTGACAGCCTTTTGAACATAGTTCCAAGTTCCTCTCCAGAATCAGTTCACAACACCACTAACAGTGTCTTAGTGTCCCGATTTTCTCACATTTCCTCCAAAATTTTTCTTTTTTTCCTATCAGAGTTGTTTTAATTCGCATTTCTCTAATCAATATGAATTTAGAACATTCTTTCACAGGACTATAGATAGCTTTGACTTCTTCTTCCGAAAACTGCCTGTTCATATCCTTTAACCATTTATCAACCTGGAAATGATTTGCTTCTCTATAAATTTGCCTCAGTTCTCTATATATTTCAGAAATAAAGCCTTTATCAAAGAAAATTGCTGTAAAATTTTCCCAGTTTTCTGCTTTTTTTCTAATCTTGGCTGCACTGGCTTTGTTTGTATAAAAAACTTTTGAAATTTAAGATAATTTGGATACTATCCCAATTGGTGCTTAAATGTTTACTAGTAATATTGCTTCATTGTCAATGGTACCTTTTAGCAAAAATGTAGTTTTCCTGATGCTTAATTAGTCCTATTTTTACTTTGTCTAAGAAAATGATTGGTACTCCTTTTCCTTTTTACTTCAGTTGAAACATAATAGATTCTGCTCCAACCCCTTACCTTTACTCTGTGCATGTGTAAACAACATATTGTAAAATTCTTGTTTTTAATCCACTATGCTATTCACTTCTGTTTTATAGACAAGTTCATGCTATTCATATTCACAGCTTTGATTACTAACTGCATATTTCCCTCCATCCTCCTTTCCCCTATTTTCTCCCTCCCTTCCTCCCTCTTCCTTTCATTCTCTTTCTTTTCACCCTGTCTCTCCTCAAAACTGTTTTTCTTCTGACTTCTTCAGACTACTACCTCTTCCAATCTACCCTCCTTTCTATCAGCACCCCTCTTCTCTTAATCCCCCTTTTCTTTATCCTAAATAATATAGATTTCTGTACCCAAATGAGTATGTGCTATTTCCTCTTTGATCAATGACAATGAGAATAAAACTCAAATGTTGCCCACCCAACCCTATCTTCCCCTCCATTGTAAAAGCTCTTTCATGCTTCTTTTATGTGAGATACTTTATCCTAGTCTAGCTCTTCTTCTCCCCCTCCCAGTTCATCCCTCTTTCTCACCCTTTAATTATTTTTACTATCAGCTGATTATAGTCAATTCACACTCATGCCCTATGTCTACGTATACTCCTTCTAACTGCCCTAATGATGATAAAGTTCTTAAGAGTTCCCAGGTTACTCTTATTGAATCCTTTATGATTTCTCTTTCCTGTTTACCTTTATATGCTTCCCTTGAGTCTTGGACCTGAAAGTCAAATTTTCTATTTAGTTTAGGTCTTTTCATTAGAATTCCTTGAAAGTCCTCTATTTCATTAAATGTCCATTTCCCCCTGTAGGATTATACTCAGTTTTGCTGGATAGGTTATTCTTGGTCATAATGCTAGCTCCCTTGTCTTCCAGGATATTATATTCCAAGGCTTTCAATTGTTTAAATGTAGAAGCTACTATATTTGTGTTATCCTGACTGTGGCTCCACAATATTTGATCTTTTTTTCTTTCTGATTACTTATAAGATTTCCATTTTAATCTTGGAGTTCTAGAATTCATCTACAATAATCCTGAAAATTTTCCTTTGGGGATCATGTTCAGAAGGTTATCAGTGGATTTTTTTCCATTTCTATTTTACTATCTGGTTTGAGACTATCAGGGCAATTTTCCTTGATAATTTCTTGAAATGTGATGAGTAGGTTCTTTTTTTTTTAATGGCTTTCAGATAGTCCAATAATTCTTAAATTCTCATGTCAGTTTTTTCCAATGAGATAGTTCACATTTTCATCTATATTTTTTCATTCTTTTGATTTTGTTTTATTTTATTGATGTTCCATGGAGTCATTAGCTCCCACGTGTCCAATTCTAATTTTTAAGGAATTATTTTCTTCAGTGAGTTTCTAAATACTTCATTTTCCATTTGCCCAATTCTACATCTTAAGGTATTCTCTTCAGTTAATTTTGTACATTTTTTTCCACTTGGCCAATTCTGTCTTTAAAGGAATTCTCTTGAGTGGATCTTTGTACTTTTTTGACCATTTGGCTTATTCCGGTTTTTATTTTCTTCAGCATTTTTTTGTACCTCCCTCACCAAGCTATTGGTCACCAGACTCTTTCTTCATAATTTTCTTCCATAACTCTCATTTCTTTTCAAGATTTTTCTTCTATCACTCTTATTTTAGTTTAAAAAAATTGAGTTCTTCAAGGAATTCTTTGTGGGAAGCTATGAATCAATTCACATTTTCCTGTATTGTTACATCTTAGTTTTGGATGTAACTATTTTGACATTTTTGTGTTCTGAGTTCGTGTTTTCATTTTCTCTGTCACTATAGTAACTTTCTATGGTCAATTTATTTTTGTTGTTGCTGCTTTATCACTTTTTGAGCCTATTTCTTGACTTTTAATTTTATGTTAAAGTAGGGTTCTGTTCCTGAGGTTCAACAAGCACTGTCCCAAGCTTCAGGTTTTTTATGCTGCTGTTTTCAGAGCTAATTCTGTGAGTCTGTAAGTTTTCAGTTTTTCCAAGGTGATATGATCTAAAGTGAGGTATGGTCCCTGCTCTCCTGGCCTGTGCGCTGATTTGTGGGATATCACATGTACTTTTTTTTCCATTGGAACTGTGACCAAGGTATCCACTCTTGCTAGCACTCCTCCTCCCCCGCGAGTGAGGCACAGAACTACATATAAACACTGTCATCAAAGGGTCCCCTGTAATCTACTTCTGATCAGTTGTCCAACACCCTTACCCTCTGTGGATTGAGAGCCCTTGAAACCATCAAGGGGATTCAGTCACTCTCTTATCAGGACTGAGCCTCTACTGGGTTGCACTCCACTGCCACCCCAGTGAAACAAACCTTTTCTGCCAACCTTCTAAGTTGTGTTGGGCTGAGAAATCACCTCATTATTTAGTTGGTTTTTGACATTTCAGAATTCATTTTGAGGCATTATTTTAATGTTGTCTGCAGGGGAATTTGGGAGAGAGCTCAGGCAAATCAATGCCTTTACCCCATCATCTTGGCTTCATTCTTCTTAATTCAGATTTTGGCCCCTCTACCTTTAAAGCTATGATCTTATGATCCTCAGAGCTCATGACAATATCCTTCAAATACCTTGCCACCCACCTTATGTCTCTCTTGCACATTGTATGCTCCTCCTACCCCCATTAGAATGGAAGGTCTTTGAAGGCAAGGACTACTTTTGATTTTTTCATTTGTATCCTCTGACCCTAGCATACTACTTGGTGTAAAGTAAGGATTTAATGTTTTTTTTAAATTCATTCATTTTTCCACTCATCCATATGAGTGGGTTTAGCCATCCCTTGATATCTCAGACATCCTATGGGTAGATGCTTGAAGAAGATAGGGGCAGTGATGCCTCCTTTCCCTGTAAATGTGTTCAGCCTGAGAAGGGTCCAAGGGAGTAATTGAATAATCCAGTGCAATTCTCAGTGGCCATAGAGGAGGAGCCTGAAGCCAAATTTATTTCTGTCAACTGGTGGTCTATTTCTCTGATACCATTTCCTTGTATACAGATAAGGAGTTATCTTAAATGACCATGTCTTTTTCAATTTGTACTTAACAGTCAATCCTATTTTCTTCATACGATACTATCTCAGTGGGATAAAAAATGCATTACAATAATCCCTGAGGATCTTCATATATCAATATCAAATGGTCGGAAATTGACCTGTTTAAAAAAAAAAAACAGCCTCTACAGCAGGCCGGAACCCCTGAAGAAAAGGCGTGCAATCTACTGTCTAGGAGGCACTCCAGCCACAGTCTGCCATCCCCAGAGACAAGGTCTCCTGGCCCCTTCAGGCAAACTCAGGCTCACTAGCCATAGCCCAAATGTCATGCACAATGGCAGCAGATTATATAGAGAGCATGAGAGGAGAGATGGGAATACCAGGGGAGAATGCCAGCCAAGTCACCAGCCAGCTGTGTAAATCACAACATGACCCTTTCTAGGTCTAGTATCCTTTTCTCCAGGGCTTTTCATGGCTCTGAAATTTTCGTTTTCAAGATGCCTCCCAGCTCTGACATACCCTGTTCTCGGGCCCCTCCCAGTTCCATCATTCCCTGTTCTAAGGCCCCTCCCAGCTCTCACATCCCTTGTTTTAAAGCCCTTCCCAGCCCTGACATTCCCTGTTCTCAGGCCCTTCATAGCTCTGACATATTCTGGTCTGGTCTGATTCCTTCCTGCTATAGTAATGAATTTTTATTTTATTCTAATGTCCTTTCTTCAAACAGCATGTTTTTTGGTTCTATCTAAGGACTTTTCTCCAAAATGAAAATGGGTTCCATGATGAGTCATTAGGGGTGTTGTTGAGGATGCCAGATCAGGTCCAGATGCAACCAAAGCCTCTGTAGAGATCCTTCTCAATCCTGAGATGATGTCATTCTATGGTCCTCCTCACTAGGACCCTCTAAGATAGCCTCTGGGGAGAGAGTCTACAGGAGAACTATCCCTCAAAAAGGTCCACAAGGATACAGTAGATGAGACAGTGCTCTGAGAAGTGAGGACCAAGGGACTTCAGGTTTGGCTTCATCATGATTACTCTATGTAACTCTGGGTAGGTCATTTCATTTCTCCGTACTTTAGTTTACTCCTCCCTAGAAAGGGCATCATCATCCTACCCCATAATAATCTCATGCCTTCCCTGAAGAAGCTGTAATGCCTGTCAGGAGCTTGTCAGGGAGAGGCTTTTGCAATGGTGTAGAACAGGCTTGGAATAAGGGAACTATTTTTAAAGAAGGGTCCTTGGACATGATTTCACGGTCGTGAAGGCTGAAGTCTAGAGAGAACAAGGTGCATACAAGAGACAAGACGATAATTGGGTTCTCATATTCTTTCCCAAATATGATCCCCAAAATATCCGTCAATAGGGAAGGAGCAGCTTTGCCTACTTGTTCACTTGTTTTGTTGGAGCTTTAAGCATACCCCAGCCCTGTTCCTTGCTCTGCACTCCAACTGGGCTCCTGTGGGAGGGGCTCCCTTCCCTCCAGTCTCTGACTTTTGGTGTGGTCCATCACCAGGTGTTGGCTTCTCTCCCTGCACCCAGGCCTGAGGATGATGTCATGGGGAGGGGGCCCTCATTACATCACCTGCAGGCCCTGTGGACCTGGGCTGAGGATCCCCCATATGGATGGCCCCTTGCCATCTGACCATCTGAGGGAGACACTGAATGGGGGCAGGGGGGAGACTGGAGGGGAGAGGGGGATTGGATCTGGCAAGTGCCTGACTTTGGCTTGGAAGTCTGTGAGCCTCCAAGCTCCTCGAGTTTCTGTCAAGTTCATCTCTCCCTTTCTAACTTGTGCTGTTTCATTCAGGGGGCTCAGTGTCCCCAAGAGAACATTAATAAGGACAATCAATAAGTATTAAACACTGACTATGTGCTTAATACACTGTGCTAAGTGTGTGAATACAAATGAAGGCAGTGTCTTGCCTGTCCTTAAGGAGCTCATACTCCAATGAGGAAGACAACATGCAGATCACTAGGTACAAGCAAGATCTCTAGAGAGGACAACCTGGGAGGAGTCTCCAAGGGGAGGTACTAAGATTACAGAGGAAGGTAATAAGGGGTGAGGTGGCGAACAGCTTGGCTTTAAAAACCAAACAGAAAACTTTATGTTTGATCCTAGAGTTAATAGGGAGCCACCTGAGTTTCTGGAGAGGAAGTTTGGGAAACACTTGGGAAAGGAAATTGAGTAGAGGATGGACAGGAATGGGGAAAGATTTATGGTGATGAGGCCAATGGGAAAGCTATTGTTCTAAGTGAAGAGGAGATATATCAGAGATTTGGGAAAGAGAAATAAGATATGGACACAAGTAGGGTATTTTGGGTGAATGAGAGTGAAAGATCAAGGATGACACCTAGGTTGCATGTCAAGCCTCAGTGACTAGAAGGATGGTGGTAATCTTAATACTACTAGAGAAAGTTGGAGGGAGGGGAAAGCTGAGTTCTAGTTTGGATATTTTGAGTATGAGGTGCTGCATTGTTTATGTATTTTTGCGTAATGAGAAGATCTTTTCCATCCATTAATAGGCCTATGTGATCTGAGTCACATAAGTCTGTGGTGGGAGGAGCCTGCTGAATGGGTGGAGCAGGAAAGGTGGAGCAGAGCTGAGAAGAAGGTGGACACAGCAATTAGACCTGAGGGAGAGAGAGAAAGCAGGCAGCAAGCTGTGAGTGTTCATTTGTGGGAAGGTCCTAGAAGGGGGAAGGCTTGGGGACGGTGTTGCCCTCTGCATTGCTATTATGTATAGATTTCTTTGTTATTATGATGGATTTAGCTCTCTGGTGTTGGGATTTGGCTTTCTGGTGTTTTAATAATGTTTTGACTCTGTCTTCCATGTGGAGAGTCTGTTATATTTTGTGATTCAGAATTACACCAGTATATTCATAACTGCCATAGGCACTGTAAATATCACATTGGTGCTACAAGTGCTGATGGGCTGTTCAGTTGGAGATGTCTAATAGGTAATTCATGAGAAGAAGGAGGAGGAGGAGAACAAGAAAAAAGGAGAACAAGAAGGAGAAACAGATGATGATGATGATGGTGGTGGTGGTGGTGGTGGTGGTGGTGGTGGTGAAGATGATGATGGCGATGACTGTTTAAATTTGTCCTTTATATACATTGTTTTTACATAACTGTTTGCATATTGTATCCTCCACTGCAGTGTAAACTCCTAGCCAACACTTAATAAATACTTGGTGAATGTTGTTGTATATGATTGTGATGATTGGAATACTATTGTACTATAAGAAACAATGTGCAGAATACTTTCAGGAAAACTTGGAAGGACTTATGTGAAGTGACATAGAGTGAAGTCAGAAGAACCAGGAGAACACTGTATACAGTAACAGCAATGTTATACAATGGCCAACTGTCAACGATTTGGCTTAAAAGCAATACAATGATCCGAGACAATGGTGAAAGATTCATGAGGAAAAATGCTATCCACATTCAGAGAAAGAACTGATGGAGCCTAAATGTAGGTCAAAGTATATTTTTTAATTTTATTATTGTTTTTTGTCTGCACTTTCTTTTGCAACATGGCCAATATGAAAATGTTTTGCTTGACTATATATGTATACTCTATACCAAATTGTTTGCCTTACAAGGAGAAAGGAGAGGAGGAAAGGAAAGAATTTGAAACTCAAAAATTTAAGTCAAATTTAAAAATTTTTGCTTACATGTGATTGAGAAAAATAAAATAAAAATTATATTAAAAACAAACAAATGCTTGTTGATTAACTCACAATCCTTCTAAATGGTTGGTGCAATTATCATCTTGATTTTGAAGATGAAGAGGTGGAGTCCATGATCTTATAAGTAGCAAGCACCTAGGATTCATGGCCAGGTCTCCTTTTTTCAAGTCCAATCACCCACTGCGCTTCTACCTCATCTGTAATCTCTAAGGACACCCTCCCAGCTACTTGTTCTAGCATTCTATGCCCTAGGGTCCCTTCCACCCCTAACACTCTGTGGTCTAATATGTAAGGTCTCTGTATTATAAGATCCCTTCAAGCACTAAGGGCCTTACCAGCTCCAACTTTCTATCTTCTATGTCTTAAAATTTCTGTTCACCTCCTCTCTTAATCAGGCTTACTATATCTCCCCTCTTTATTCTATCCCCCTTCAGGGATTCAAGAGTTCCTCTTCTCCATTGTTATTGACTCAGCACCCCTGGAATGTGTTCTCCCATTTGTTAGGGGTCCTACTAAACTAGCACCCCAGTTTCATTTAACCAATAAAATCAATATCTTTTACATAACGATGTTTACTCAAAGATACAGCAAAGATAAACATACAGATATCTTCCCTGATATCTCCAGGCCCTACTCTCCTCTGTACCACTTAGGTGATTAGGGAAGCAGGCTCCAAACTCAGCTCATGCATGGCATCTCAGTCCTACAAATTCCATATCCCAAATACAGAATCACTGTCAGAAGAGTCTGGATTCCTCAAGGTCACACTCAAAATCAGCTCATCATCCTTCTGTCTGGATTCAAATCCCATATTCCTGGCACTTGCTTCCCCTTGGTTAGAAATCCCACTCCCTGCACCTAGAATGGAAAAGAACAAAGGAAGAGGCCATGGCCTTCTTCTCATGGTCCAGAACCCCATTAGATTTCCACTCAGAGGCTCCATCCACCTCTCAGAGAGCCTCTAACTCCCAATGCCACACACACTTAGGGCAAAGTGTAACTGAGTACTTGGAGAAATATCCCACTATGACAATAATGATGAAACAAACAGAACACTTTAGGATTAGGTCTTAGAGCAGGGGTCATCAGAGCTGGGAGGGGCCCTAGAGAGCAGGGGTCACCAGAGCTGGGAGGGGCCCTAGAGCAGGGGTCACCAGAGCTGGGAGAGGCCCTAGAGCAGGGGTCACCAGAGCTGGGAGGGGCCCTAGAACAGGGGTCACCAGAGCTGGGAGGGGCCCTAGAGCAGGGGTCACCAGAGCTGGGAGGGGCCCTAGAACAGGGGTCATCAGAATGAGTAGAAAACACAGACTGTAAAAAGTTGATAGATCTGGGAGAGTAGAATATGTCAAGGCTGGGAGAGAATTTATTTTCCCTGAGAGTGGGAAGAGTGTTCAGGACCCGTGATTTCATCAATGTAGAAAACTCCCAATATAGAAATGCCCTTGACTCTGATGCAGAGAAGCATTTGCTCAGTCTTGGAGAATTTCCTGGGAGCATTTAGAGGTGAAATGACTAGCCCAGGGACATTCACGAAATATGGGTCAGGGACAGCTCTTCCTCCCTCCTGTCTATCAACTCCTCTGTCTACCTCTCACCAAAGAGATTTTAGGCATTTTAAAACTGGAAAGAGACAGCAACCCTCTAGTGCACAGGAGTCTTTGGAGTTACAGACCTCTCTGGCAGGCTGGTAAAGCCTAAGAATTCCTCTGAATCATATTTTTAAATGCATAAAACAAAATACAAAGAATTACAAAGGAAACTGATTTTGTTGAAATACCATTGCTAAAATGTGTTTTAAACCAAGCCCATGGATCCCAGGCACCTCATTTTGCAGATGGGAAAACCAAGGTTTCAAGAGGGGAGAGTCGTGCCTGGGTTTCTGTCTCCTGGTCCAATGGATCATCAATCCAACACAGTTTAACTCAACAAGTCAGCTTTGGTCAGAGTCCTGTGAGCTTCTATCCGTGTGGCGGCTTCAGCCAAGAAACATGGCTATGGACCTTTGAAAGCATCCCAGGCACAGGCCTTTGGTCTCCTGAGGCCTGATGTTTGCTTGTAGGGTGTTCAAATCTGTCAATCTAGACCCAACTACCTGGCTAAGAGGGCCACATCACCTCCATCACCTGTCAGACCAGGATCATCTTATCTTCTGTCCCTAAGGAAGGAAGCAGGAGTAGGGGAGCTCCAGGAGGTACCTCCTATTCTAGCATCTGGGAGTCTGGGATGTTCTCTGCCATCAGGTAGGGGGGGTTCGGCTGCTTTCCCTCACACTCTGTCAATGCCTGCTCACGGATACAAAAATAATTTGAATATTTCTCCAAGCAAAGCATAATAAAGAAGAGAATTCTGCTGGTTGGGGAAAGATCATAGAATACAATCCAAAACCAATGAGAAATGATTTTTTAATTACTAATATCACTCCCAACCACCATCTCCAGCCCCTACCTCTTCATGGTAAATTTTCAAGACATAGGAGAATTCTTAAGTGTGGGAAAAATAAAGAAGTACATTTCAGAATCGTAGAAAGCTGAAGCTGGAAGGAAACCTAAAGATCACCTTGTTCCAGGTTTCGTGGCCTGGGTTCATGGCCCCTCCAATGTCTGGGAATGGATTTCATAGCATCTGAGAGCTTGGATGGGAGGGGAAAAAATTCTCTTTATTTTCACCAACCCCTCATTTCCTTCAAGTATTTAAAAACATTATTCTGCAAAAGGCCTCACCAGGCTGTCTGAAATCTCTCTCTTTCTCTCTCTCTCTTTCTCTCTCTCTCTCTCTCTCTCTCTCTCTCTCTCTCTCTCTCTCTCTCTCACACACACACACACACACACACACACACACACACACGGAAAAGAACCCCTGAGATATCTGACAAAAGAGGCAACTGAGGCCCCAGGCAGGGGATAGCCTAACCCACAGAAACATAGCAAGTCAATGACTGAATGAGGAGGAGACTATGGATCTCTTGACTCCCAGGCAAGGATTTAAGTTCGAGGGAAAGCTCTTTGGAGGATAACAACAATGAATTAAAACTTAGATCTCAAGGATCTGACCATCATCAAGTCTTTGAAACAAAAGGGGACTTTTCCGGAATTGTCTGGTCCTATGTTACAGTGATGGCTGGAAGCATAGCAGAGTTATCTGCCCATGGAAATCACAGAATGTAGAATGTAGAATTTTGTAGACTGTAGAATGTCAAAGCTGGAGATGATCTAGAATGTCAGATCCTGTAAAAGACCTTAGAACCTAGAACATCAGACCTTAAGGAACCTTAGAACCCATAGTATCAGATGCTGTAAGCATCCTTAGAACCTAGAGTGTCCTATCCTACAAGGGAACCTAGAACCTAGAATATCAGACCTTAAGGGACCTTAGAACAGTGTCATATGCTGTAAAGGTCCTTAGAATCTAGAGTATTAGATCCGTCAAGTGACCTTGGAACCTATAACGTCAGAGTCTGTAAGGAGCATTAGAATAGGGACTATAAGAACTTGGACAGTTCTTAGAACATAAAATGTCAGAACTAGGAGGTTCCCTAAAACTGATCACACCAGATCTTGGAGAGATCTTGAAACCCAGACCACCAGAGCAAGAGGAGCCCCTAGAAATCAGCAACCCTGGTGCTCACTCTTTGGGCAAGCCTCTTCTTTTCTTGGGGTTTCCTTGTCCTCATCTTTAAATAAGCACACTGCCTTAATGATATCCAAAGTCTCTTGTAGCCTCAATATCGTATGGGTTCACAGTCTCCCTCCACCTTGTGGTACATATGAGGAAACCGAGGCATAGGGAGGAGAGGGGGCCTCACCCAAGGTCGGGCAGCAAAGGACTGGGCAGGCCTCTATTTCCTTTCATCAATTTCCCAACTGGGCCACCATGAGCTCCGGGGCTCAGAGGGTTAAACGGAAGCGATAGAGCAAAAGAAAAATCTCTCCCCAAGTATTGGAAGGGGGGGAAAGGCAAAATGATTGTAAATTCCGCAGGGGGAATTCTGCCATGAAGCCGCTTCACCTTTCGCAGACTCCCCCGCCCTGCCTGAGAGGATAACTGACCTTTGGAGGGGAATAATGAAAAGAAGAAATTCCTTGGAGAAAATAATGTGGCCGGGCCCCGTAATGAGATCTGCGCCTTTATGTTGCCATAGCAACTGCAGTCATTTTCTAATACAAACTACATGAATGGGGAAGAGGGCTGTCTCAGAGCCAGAGGAACCAGGGACGCTGTTCAAACCCTTTAGCCTCTTGCAGCCGGCCAAGCTGGGGACGGGCAAATGTCGCCCATGATTGGCTGATGTGCTCCATTTCACTGCTAGGGCAGCAAACCTGATGGAGAAACCCAGGATGGGGGAAAGGGGCATCTCCAATGGGCACCCCGGGCCAGGGCATCTCAGTGAGAGAGGAGACCTGAGTGGGGGAGGGTGCGCCCACCCTCAGTGAACATGATGGAAAAGAAAGAGGAGGAGGAGGAAAGAAGAGGGAGGGGGAAGGGAGGAGGAGGGAAATGCAGAAAAAGAGAATGACGGAAAGATGGAGCAGGAAAATACAGAGCAAAGGACAAGGAGGAGAAGAGGGAATAAAAATAGAGAAGGAATTAAAGGGCAGAAGGAGGAGGAAAATTAAAAGGAAGAAAGAGTGGGAGAAGAGGAGGAGGAGGAAAATCAGAAAGAAAGAGTGTAGGAGAAGGAAAAAACAAAATGAGGAAGAAGGAGAAAAGAGGATGGGGGAGGAAGGAGAGGGGGAGGAGAAGTCAAGAGTATAAGGAGAAGGAAGAGGATGGAGAAAAATAAGAGGAAGAAAAAGAGGTGGCACTAAACTAGGAGACAGAAGGAGTGGGAAAGGAAGGGAAAAGGAGAAGGGAGTAGCAGAGGGAAGGGAAGAAATAAAGGTGAAAAAACTGGGTAAAGAAGAAGAGGAAGAAACAAGATAAAGGAAGGGGAAGGAGAAGAAGAAGAAGAGGATACAAAAGTAGAGGAGAAAAGAGAGGAAAAGCATCTCCTGGGTACTGGCACCTTGGGACAAAGTTCCAGTTGCCCTCCCCTAGTTTTGCCACTCTTCAGTCTAGGGAAAGGGAAGGACACTGTCCAAGGTCAGTAAGTGGTGCATCTCTTCTTCTAGGTCTTTTGTTTCTTTCCCTGCCCCCAATTCTAGTTTCCTCCCCACGTTCATTCTTACCATCAAGCCAAAGACATTTGCCCAAACAAAACCCTCACAAAAGCACTATTTCTTCAATAATGGAGAAAGATCATGGAAACATCCACCTCAGTGATCTGTGAGTCAATTTCAAGTCTTTTTCAGACCTCCTTAGTCTTAGTGTCTACCCTATGAGACTGCCTCTGATTTATTTGAACTATAAGTCATTTGTACATAACTGTTTGTACATGTCTCTCATTAGATTGTGGATTCCTTGAGGGAAGAAACAAGGTTTTGTCTCGTTTTGTTTTCATTTCTTTGTACCCTCAGTGCTTTCTTAGCACAGAGCTTGGCACATAATAGGTACTCATCCTTCCTCAGACAACCCCTCATTCCACCAAGACCCAGTGCCTCCATTTCCCTTGGCCCACAGAACAGGATACTTTGGAGCAATCAAAGACAGCACCTGTACAGAAGCCCCCATAAAATCATATCTAAGTCCCTGGGTAGCTCCCCTGGAGTCTGGGGGCTCATGAAGCATATGAGCATGAAAGGAAGCAATTGCAAATTCTGCCTCACCTGGTGATGTCACCTGGCCTTGGTCCCCTGTTCCTAGATTGTCCCCCCAGTTTGACTTCTGAGACCATCGAATATCTATTCCAGCACTAAAGACTTCTGAGAGATTGAAGTCAGTATCATCTACCTGTCCATTAACTTGGAGAATCTTATTAATGAGGAGAGTAGGTCGGGCCAAGGAACAAAGTTCTGCTTTTCCCAATCCTGCAGAGCCTGGATCATTTCAAAGGCTAATTAGAGACACTTCCATCAACCTTCCCAGAGGACACTCATGCCCACTGTCTCATTCATCCTCCCAACAACAATGAGAGAGGGAGTGTGTGTGTGTGTGTGTGTGTGTATATATATATATATATATATATATATATATATATATATATATATATAATTTTAACCATTTTACTAAAGAGAAAGCTGAGGTTCAGAAGGAAAATGCCAAAGATTCTTTGGCTAATTCGTGGCAGAAAAAAAATTGAATTCAGGTCTAAAGGGCTTTCAAAATTCGTGGAATGTCAGAGTTGAGAGGAAGTTTAGAACATAGAATGCCAGTACTGGAAGGAGTTCTATCATGTCAGAGCTAGTAGGGGCCTTAGAACAAGTCAATCCAATAAACATACATTAACTTCCCGCTATGTGCCAGGCACTATGCTAAGGGTTACAGATATAATTAATTTTTTTTTAAAAGACAATCCCTGTTCTCAAAGAGCTTATAATCTAAAGGAGTTGACCATACACAAAAGGAAGGAGAAAACTATAGGGGGGCAGGGAGGGACATCAGGGGCACCCAGCATGGAGTCATCTTTTCCATGGAACTGAAACTAGGCAGAGCAGCAAATGCAAAATGGAGGGGGCTGAGTTGTCCAGTTTCTACCCTCTGTAAAGGAAGACAGGAAGCTAAGTGGCACAGTAGAGTGCTAGGCCTGGAGTCAGAAAGACCTGAGTTCAAATCTGGCCATATGACCCTGGGCAAGTCACAGAATCCTATTTGCCTCAGTTTCCTCATCTGTAAAATAAACTGGAGAAGGAAATGGCCAATCACCCCAGTATTTTTGCCAAGAAAACTCCAAATGGAGTTACAAAGACTAATGACTAAACAACAAAATACAGGAAGATATTGGCAGGAATTTGGTGCTCCTCTATCTAGATCTCTAAGCAGAGGAGAGAAGTGACTGAAGAAAATGGCATCTGTCAACATTTACATTAACAGAATGGTGGAGTTTAGAAATGATGAACTTAGACTGGAAAGGCCATCTTTTCTCAGGTAGAGAAACAAGGAAAATAAAGTGCTATAGAATTCTAATCATTTTTATTATACAATGAGAACAATGACCTTGATAATGCCTGGACTCTCCCAGGAAAATTCCTACTGGAGGCTTCACTTTATCTTTGAAGTCTGGGAGGACACAGGAATGACCGACCACTCCTCCACAAGTCCTGTTTGCTGCAGTCACAGGTCTAGTATCCCTGTAAAAAACAGGAGTTTTCTCCCAAGGAATTTTATATTTTTATCTTCCAATATCTCCCATCATCCCAGCATTAAGGGTCATTTCCAATTGGCTTTTGCATGGGCTTAAGAGATTTCACAAAAATTCCCAAGACCTTCTAGGGTCTCTGCTTGAGAAGTATGGGCTGACTGTGCCAGAGGTAACAGGGGTAGGGCAAAAGTCAGAAACCTGTCATTCTTATCTCTCATTTCTCAGAAAAACTGAAATCTTCCTATAATTTGGGAAAACACAATTCCCAGAAGCTAAGATGAACACAGGAGGGCAGGCAGATGGCTGCTTGAAAATAGCCCATTCCATTCATATAATGCTGTTTAATTTTTGAAGTCTATTAACTCAAGCTAGCAAGTATTTATTAATGTAGCTCCTAAAATGGTAACCAAGGCCCAATTCACATAAAGCTCTATCAGGGTCAAGTTCTTCTGTAGGTCCCACATCTACTCAAAACTACAGTTTACAGGTCCCCACCAGTGTGTCACCTTTTGTACTTGGCCAGATGATGCATTTCATTCAACACAAAAAGATTAAATGAAGTGACCTTTCCATCAGTTGGGGAATGGCCTGAAAAAGTTGTGGCAAATGAATGTAATAGAATACCATGGTGCAATAAGAAACAATGAACAGGCAGATTTCAGAAAATCCTGGAAGGATTTATACGAACTGATGCAAAGTGAAGTGAGCAAAGCCAGGAAAACACTGTATACAATATCAGAAACATAGTATGATGATCAACTACGAATGACTCATTCATTCTCAACAACACAATAATCCAACTCTACAGGACTGCCAGTACCTTATGATGACATTATGTCACTGCACTGAGGGATTTCACAAGGCATGGAGTCTCTTCCAGGAATGTGGGCCAGGTCAGCTGGTTTTACTCTCTGCTTTTCTCACACAGTCACTGCTGAATGGTGTTGCACTCATGCTCTGGGGACTGCAGTGATGCTTCCACTGAGCACAAGGAGTCCTCAGCTGAGGTGCTGCTTCTCTTGTAGGAAGAGAAGAGTGAGATTTGCTCTCCCACTTTTTTTATAAATTTATTTATTTAACTTTTTACATTCATTTTCACAAGATTTTGGGTTCCATAATTTTCTCCCCATTTGTCCCCTTCCTCCTCCCCAATACACTGAACATTCTAATTGCCAATATCACCAATCTGCCCTCTCTTCTTTCATCCCTCCCTTCCCTTACCCCATCTTCT
>CM053773.1:237069439-237121258 GCA_028658325.1 Potorous gilbertii
GTTTCTCAGAAAGTCATTAGCCTCCATCTGATCCATTCTAATGTTGAGACAACTATTTTATTCAGTGAGCTTTTGCACCTCTTTTTCCACTTGGCTAATTCTGCTTTTGAAAGCATTCTTCTCCTCATTGGCTTTATGAACCTCTTTTGCCAATTGAGTTAGCCTATTTTTCAAGGTGTTATTTTCTTCAACATTTTTTGGGGTCTCCTTTATTAAGGTATTGACCTGTTTTTCATGCTTTTCTTGCATCTCTCTCATTTTGTTTCCCAGTTTTTCCTCCACCTGTCTAACTTGATTTTCAAAATCCTTTTTGAGCTCTTCCATGGCCTGAGCCCATTGGATACCTATTTCTGGTGTTTGGGATACAGAGGCTTGACTCCTATGTCTTTACCTGATGGTAAGCATTGGTCTTATTCATCAGAGAGGAAGCTTGGAATCATTTGTTCAAGAAAATAACCTTCTATGGTCTTATTTTTTTTCCCTTTTCTGGGCATTTTCCCAGCAGTTGCTTGACTTCTGAGATTCCTCTCCACCCCCACCTAGATCTGCCCAGCTTGGGGTCTGGAATTCAAATGCTGCTCCCCAGCCTCAGGGCTTTCAGTGGCAGGCCTGGCTGCTATTCAGGGTAAGATTAAATCAGGTTCTCAGATGGGGGCAGGGCTGCCTCCCAGGCTCAGTTCCCTCGGGGGGTTTATGCAGAGACCTTTTGTAATGGAGCTGCTGCTGAGCTCCTGCCTGCTCTGGGAGCCTCTGGCCACCCACTGCCTCTGCTGCTGCCTCTGCTGCTGCCTCCCGAGGGGGCCTGAGTCCCAGAGACACCCCGCTCCCCTCTCAGTCCTTCTCTCTCACTGACCTGTGAGTCTGTGGGTTGAGGGACCTTCGCGGCCACTGGAGATTCCGTCCCTGAAGCCTGCTTGGATCTGCTCTCTCCTCTCATTGTCGCGCAACCAGAGCAGGGGAGGGCTCCACTCCTGTCCAGGGCGCGATGGACCTTTGGGATTGGGTTTTCAGGGCTCTCTGGAATGGAAATCTCCTTCACTGTGTTGTTGCACGGCTTCCACTGTTCCAGAATTTGTCAGGAGTTCTTTTTAGAGGAAATCCATGGGCTGTGGGTTCAGAGCTAGCACAGGTGAGTCTTTCTCCTCTGCCATCTTGGCTCCTCTGCCCTCCCACTTTTACCTTTAAGTTCAGGACCTAAAATACAGTTCTTCTATAAAGACAAAACCCTAATTCAACAAAAACTCAAAAGGACTTTTTTCTCCCTTTAGAAAGTGTTTCTATCCTCACAGCCTTTATTAAAATACCCATTTCCTCTTCTGGGGTACCTTACCCCAAGTGCCAAACTCTAGAGTATAAAGCAATACTAACATGAACAGATTTAAAACTATTTTTAACCTACTTCCCCCACCTCTACCTCTTCCTACTTTTATTGTTATTGAATCATTTAAGTTATGTCCAACTCCTCACTGACCATATTTTGGTGTTTTCTTGGCAAAGATATTGGAGTAGTCTGTCGTTTTCTTCTCCAGTCCACCTTACATGTGAGGAAACTGAGGCAAAGAGGGTTAAGTGACTTGCCCAGAGTCACACAGCTAATAAGTGTCTGAGGTCAGATTTAAATTCATGAAGATGAGTCTTTCTGATTCAAAGGCCAGTGCCCTATCCACTTTGCCACCTTACTGTAAAAAAAAAAATCTTCAGTCTAATCTAAAGTTAAAAAGTCCTTGTGTCTCCACCTTTATGGTCTGATTGTCAAACTGCATCCAGTCAGCATTAATTTAAAGAAAGCCCATTCAATACATCTCCAATAGTTCTCTGGGTACAAGGTCCCTAGTTTTTCAACCCCCAAAATATTTCTGTTGTTCTATTTAAATAAAAGGGAGGGGAGAAGAACAGGAACAAATACTGAATTCAGATGGCAAAACTGATTAACTCATTCATTCATTCAACAAAGCATTTATTAAGCACCTATTATGTGCCAAGCACTTTTCTAGGAGATGTAGAGACAAAGAAAAAATTCAAACAACTCTGTCCTAGTACAATGCCTGACACGTAGTAGGGCTTTAATAAATGTTTATTCACTGACTACTGGAGAGAGAACAAAAACATGTATAAGTAAATGGAGATTGTACATACAAAATAGGTAAATACTAAGTAATATGAAGGCTCCTATTAATTGGGAAGATCAGCAAAGGTCTCAACTTGGAGGAAATGCTTGAGCTAAAACTTGATGGAAGTTAGGAATGCTAGGAGGAGGAAGTGAAGAGGAAGGGCATCCCAGGCATGAGGAACCACCAGGACAAAGGTGAAGGAATGAGAAATGGAATGTTGCACGTAGGGAGTAGCTAGTGAGTCAGTTTGGTTTGCACCCAGAAAGAAGGAAGGAGAATCTGAGTCACATTTGTAAAGAGTTGCAAATGCCATTTTGTCTTTTATCCCAGGAGCAATAGGAAATCAATGGTGGTTCTAGAGCATGGGAGTGACCATTGTCTTTCTCCTGTCTAGATGGATTCCTAGTGTGTGTGCGTGTGCAACATACAGTATACCTATCAATACTAAAAAGCCCCTTTCCTCAACTTGCCTTCTTAGAAGGTTGTTAAGGTCAAGGAGCTTGCCCTGGGTCACATAGCAAGTGTCTAGGTTGTGCAGGGAGATGGAGCACCTGGCCTGGAGTCAGGAAGACTCATCTTCACGAATTCAAATCTAGTCTCAGACACTTACTAGCTGTATGACTCTGACAAGTCACTTACCCCCTGTTTGCTTCAGTTTCCTCATCTATAAAATGAATTAGAGAAGGAAATGACAAACCACTCGAGAATCTCTGTCGAGAAAACCTTTATTTTGTTGACTGAGCAGCAGTTTAAGTTTCGCAAAGCACTCTATGCATGTTATCTCATTTTATTTTGCAAAATCTTTGTCAAGGAAGGGCTATCATTATCTTCTTTTTACATGTAGGGAAACTGAGGCTCAGAGGGGTTAAAGTGACTTGCCAGGGATCACCCTGATAACAAGGCTTTGAGGCAGGATAAAAACTCGGGTCTTCCTGACCCCTAGCTGCATGGGTCCTACCCCACTCCCACCACAAGATATTGGCACCTAAGGGCAGAAAAAGAAAGTCTTTGGCCATAGGAAGTATTTCATGTTTGTGTTTGACTTTCCAGTACCTACGCAATGACTGGAATTGTTTGGTGCTTAATAAATGCTTATTGATTGTTTTGTCCTCATATTAATTCCAGCTCTAACCCTACCAAAGTTTGAACCTGGACATCTTATTTCTTCTCCTCCCACCACTGGTCTGGTCTGCATTACTAGTCCAAGAGGGACAGCCTCCCTTCCCAAACTATTCCCCTTCAGTCTGAGGTACAGCCCATGACAAACAGGAACCACTGGTTCCACTGACCTGTTCTGGCATCCCATCCTGTGTTTGCAGAATCAGATGACACCATTCCCCACCTTCTCCCTACCTTGCACCCACCAGCAGCTTCCAATTATTCCATCACCCCCTCTTCCCAGCTTGGAACAAAATCGTTCAAAAACATTCAGTGGGAGAGGCCACATAAGTCCAATTGAATATTATCCTCAATTATAGCTTCCATCAGGCCAAGCTGAGGATTCCTCCAGTCAAGATGCCTCGGACGTGCTCCAATTACATCATAGTTGTTTAAAAGAAAAGAAATAGAGAAAGAGACAGAGAGAGAAAAAGGAGAGAGAGGAAGAAAGAAAAAGAAGAGAAAGGAGAGAAAGAAAAAGAAGAGAGAGAAAGAAAAAGAGAGAGGGGAAAGAAAGAAAGAGAAAAGAGAGAGATGAAAGAAAGAAATGAGAGAGAGGGAAAGAGGAAAGAGAAAAAGGAAGAGGGGAGAATATGGAGGGAGAGAAAAAAACAGACAGAAGGTGGGGAATGATGGTCACCTGCCTGGTGGAAAGGTGCAGTGGAGATTATGACTGAAACATCTACCCTGGGTGCTTTAAAGGAAATAGATGAAGGAAAGGGAGCTAGAATTTGATCTGGAAACTCTGGGACATACACCAAGAGATGAAAATCCTTTCAAGTGGGCCCCCTCCCTGAATTCCCTTGTCTGATGGCAAACTGGTACAATAGATTGAGCTGCCACATTGGGAGCCAGAAACCTGAGCTCCCATCCTGGCTCAAGCAGGTTGGTTTGCCTGTGAAGGTCTCAGTTTCCTTATTAGCAAAAGGAGGATTAGAGAATGACCAAAGTCCCTTCCAGTCCGATGGAAGGTGTTTAAGTAATGCTTGTGGATTGACTGATAAAATCCTGTGACCACTTTTCCTTGATTTCCTGACCAGAAAAGAAAGAAAGAAGGAAGTATTTGTTAAGCACCTACTATGTGCCAGTCACTATGCTAACCACTTTATATATATTATATTATTTGGTCCTCACTAAGTAGTCTGGGAGGTAGAGGATAAGTGATCTGCTCAGGGTCACACAGTTAGGAAAGTGTCTGGGTCTGGATTTGAACTCTGGTCTTCTGGACTCCAGGCCCAGTCTTCTGTACATTGTACACCAAGCTCTCTTCTAGGAGAGAATGAGAGATAATAAACAATAATTTATAGAGAGATATATAGAGAAAAAGATAATAAATAATAATATCAATAAAATTGGTAAAAGGAAGGATATTTCAGTATGATTTTTGGAATGAGAGAAGAAAATGTGGGGCAATCTCTTGGTTGGAATAGATAAACTCTACGGTATTTTCTGCCAAGGTTCCATGCTCCTTGGTTCTAGAACCAAACGGGAAGACAGTTGGTGTTCCATGACTAAAGGGTGTGACTTGATCTAAGATTTTAGCAAGATGCTGAGAGGGTCAATGTATACACAGAATGAGAGTCAGTCTCCAAAGGGATCTTGGCAGGCTAGAACATTGGGCTCAAGCTACTATGATGAACTTCAATAATCATCAATGTAAAGTCTTACACTTGAGTTCAAACAATCAACTTCACCAGTACAGGATGGGGGAGGGGCTTATGAGGCCATCTAATCTTATTGTTTCATTTACAAATAAAGGAACTGAGACCCAGAGAATCAGAAGATGGTGGTCCCAGTCAAGTTATTGGTTGAGTTCAGTTTCTTTCCACTATGCTTTTTCACTACACTTCTTCAAATCTGGACCCTAGAGGTAGTCAAGCTTATCTCATGACAGGGAGAAAAAACTGTTTTTTCTCTTTCCAGAAGAAGGAGTGACCAGTATTGGGCTCTCTTCTTGGATGACAAATCCGAGGCATTCTTGGGAATTGCCTGGCATTAAAGGCCTCCTGTAATCTGCCACCTCATTATTTATTCACTTTCATTTAACATTACTTCCCCTCATTCACTATGCTTCAAGTTTATGCTAATTTGGGGCTGATAATTAACACCAAGAAAACAGAGGTTCTCCACTAATCAACACTACACCATCCATACATGGAACCATCAGTTACAGAAAATGGAAAAATTTGGAATTCTGTGGATAAGTTCACTTATCTTGACAGGATACTTTCCAGGGATGTCCACGTAGATGATGAGGCTGACACATGCATTATCAGAGCTAGCCAAGTGTTTGGGAGGCGCCTAAGAAAAGTGTGGGAGAGGAGAGGTATCAGATTGACTACCAAACTGAAGGTATACAGAGCTGTTGTGCTGATCTCATTGCTGTATGCCTATGAAACTTGGATGGTCTAAATCAGTGAGCCAGAAAACTGAGTCATTTTCATTTGAATTGTCTTGGGAAGATTCTGAAGGTCATCTGGCAGGAGCAGGTACTTGACACTGAGGTCCTTTCATGAGCTGAACTGCCAAGCATTCAAATTCTACTGGAGAGAGCACAACTCTGACAGACTGGCCACATTGTTTGAATGCTAAAAGTACATTTGTATAAAAGACTCTTTTACAGAGAACTCACACAGGACAGGTGCACACATGGAGGTCAGAAGGAGAAATAAAAGGACATTCTCTGGAAAACTTTGGAATCAATTCTGAGACATGGGAGATATAGGCACAGGACCAGCACGAATGGTGTGCCCACATCAAAGAAAACACTGTGCTCTATGGGCAAAGCAGAATTGTAGTAACTCAAAAGAAATGTGAGATGCACAAATTTAGAGACATCTCCCCTCTAAATATCCATGTGAACTATTTGTGCACAACATGTGGTAGAGCCTTCTGAGCTTGTGTTGGTGTGATCAGTCCCAGTTGGACATACTGTGCCTTGACTCCAACCTAGTGATGCCATTTTGTAACTCTTCAAGAATGGACAACAACCAACCAACCATGCTTCAGCCAGACTAAACTCCTCAGTTTCCACTGCATATCACCAGCTTCTCTGTCTCTATGCCTATTTTCACACTACTCTTTCTGCCTGAAAACCCCCTCCTCCTTTTTGTAATCCTCCCCATCCATCAAAGGAGAGCTCAATGCCACCCTCTAGGATGACCAGATGACGGTGAGCTCTGAGAGGGCAGGGATGGGATTTACCTTTAGCATTATGCCTGGCACATAGTAGGCACTTATGACTAACTACAGTAGGCATTACCCTGGCTGTCCTAGTGCTAATGATTTCCCTCTATCATCTTCCAACTACATCTTTTATGAACATAAGTATTTGCATGTTGTGTCCTCCATCAGAATGTATGATCCTTGAGGTAGTGGACCAAGTGTCTTTGAATCCCTAACAAGATGCCTAACACAAGTGCTTAATAAATGCTGGTTTTGTTGATTGAATGACTGACTGAATTAAATTCAGAAAGTGTCAGTGAATTGCCTAAGGGTGAGAAGTAGTAGAAGAAACCAAGAAAACAATAGAGGAATGAAAAGCCACAAGCTCAGAGGATCCTAGACCAGGGGCTAGAAGGGATTAAATCTGCTCATTTTACAAATTAGGAAACTGAGGCTGGATTTTTTCAACATCCCACAGGTGGCAAGCCTCAAAGGTAAGATTTGAACCCATGTCCTCTGAATCCAGAAACAGCACTCTTCCAAGTTGGAAGACCTGTTTTCTAAGCCCACTTCTACTATTAATTAAGGGTGAGAACTCCACCAAGCCTCCCTAGGCCTCAGTTTCCTCATCTGCAGAATGGGAGCATTCAATTAGATCCCCTCTAAATCTATGCTTGTAACCACATCTCTAGCACTCTTTCCCTGACACCACATTGGTTCCCAGAAGCCTTCCTTACAGCCCCTTTACCAATTCTTCCCACACCCACCTCCTCTCCTCAACTTCATTAAATCCTTTACACAGCTAACATGACCTTCTCATGTAACCATGGATTACATTGGTACTTGTATCTATCTCATCCTCCAATTAGACTGTAAACATTCTAACAGCAGGGACTCTTCTACTAACTATATCTTCCGTCATTTCCAATAGAGAGTTCTGCATACAGTTGGTGCTTAATTATTGTTGAATTCAATAGAATTGAGTGGAAACTCTAAAGAGCAAGGACATTTATTTTCCAAAATGGCTCCTCATGCAAGGGCAAGACTCAAGGGACTCACTCTGGACTATCAAGGAGCTGATGAAATCCATGATCCTGGGAACTTTATTCTCCATACAGAGCCTGGAAGAAAGGTGAGGATGACAAATGATGAGACAGAGAGACATCTAGAAGCCAGGGCAGCAAAGAAAAGACAATGGTCCCCTGAGTAACAGACTAAAGAGTTACATCTGTGACTGAGACCTGGGTTTGAATCCTACCTTGACTCCTTATCCCCAAATGACTTTGCTTTAGCTGATTATGGACCTTAGTTTCCTCATCTGTGAAGTTGATAGATAAGGCTAAGTGGCTACAGAAGACCTTTCCTCCTCTATGACCCATGATTCAGAAGAAAGATAGAAATTACTCACCTTGGCCTCCGAAGACCTGAATCCAAATCCTCTCTCTACCATTTATAATCTCTGACATCATTCTCCCTCTTTGGGCTTCAGTTTTCTCCTCTGTAAAAGGAGTGGTGTCTAGGTGGCCTACCACCTACCACCTATCAGAGAGAGAAGGAGAGGTACTTGAGTCTCAATTCTGGCACCCACACTGTGTAAACTTGGGCAAGTCACTCAAATTTTGCCTCAGTTTCCCTAACCATAAAATAATAGCAGCACCTACCTCTCAAGGTTTTGGGAGGAACAACTGAGATGGTATTTATAAGTGCTTTGCAGATCTTAAGGGATATTATAAATGTTAGCTATTATATGGTAATTTTTAAATTCTGTAAATCAGAGGATGAGTATGAAGGTCTCTGACACTATAAAATTCTCAGTAACTTTTAGCCGCAGTTTGCAGTAAATTTGTTGCAAAGGCGGAGACTTGGCCCCTGTTGAGCGAGTCAATCTGCCTCAGCCCATCTCTCACAGCAAGTCTCCGTAATCAACAAAAACAACTAAATCAAAAGCTGGGGGAAGGGAAAACCCCAAACCTTCTGGATTTAACACCCTACCTTTTCCAGCATCACCTTGATGAAACAGGGCTCATGCTGAAGCGGAGAGATAAGAGCAACATCTAGTCCAAAGCCCATTCCTGATGTGAGAGTTTTTTCCTTCCAAAAATATTCTTGTCATGAATTGAGAAACCATCCTCATAAACATTATGGGATGATGGACGGATGCTGGGAGCAGATTCTCTTCTTACCACAGGGCTGGAATAGAAGAGCCACCCCAGCCACCAATAGAAGGAGGATGCTTGGAGTGAGGTATCTTTTAAAAGGGGAGAGGAGAGTCCCTTTGTCAAAAGTCCAGAATCATGAAACAGCTTCAGAGGTGTGAGACTTTCAAGGACTATCAGACCAGGGAGGTATCAGGAAAATGAAGAGGAGCCTAAAAATGTGAAAAGTAGACTATTGAACCTAGACGGTATCTTGGAATATAGAATGTTAGTGGTGAGAGGAACTTTGGAACAAAGAATGTGAGAGATAGAAAAGTCCTTAGAATACAGAGTAACATATCTAGGACCGACCTTAGAACTTAGACTGTCAAATCTGAGAGAGGCTTTAGAATAGAGAATGTCTAGATTGGGAAGGGTTTTAAAATGGGAATGTTGGAGATGGGAGGGACCTTAGAATAAGGGATATCAGGGCTGGGAAGGGTTTTAAATTGGGAATGTTGGAGATGGGAGGGACCTTAGAATAAGGGATATCAGGGCTGGGAGGGGTTTTAGAACAGGGAATGTCAACGTTTAGAGGAGTCTTAGAATAGAGAGACAGAGCTAGGAGAGACTTCACAATATAGAAAATAGACTCAGACTTGAAAGGAGAATTTAGAGTGCTCTGAGTTGGGAGAAACCATAAAACTGAGAATGTTAGACTGAAAATATGAGATTTGAGACTTGGAAGAGACTTGGAGACCCTTTAGTCACCACCTTTGTATTACAGAAGGAGAAACTGAGTCTCATTGAAGTGAAAAGGCATGCCTGGCATCACTGACCGAGTTAATTACAATTTTCCCTATCAGTCCTCTGGCAGGCCTGAAATTCTATTATCCCACCTTTCTGTCGGTGCTATGGAATTCATAGCCACAGAAAAGAATCCTGGAGTCCGAGAAAAGAGTGAGGTTTCAGATGCACTCTCCTCTGACTCCTCATCTGAAGCTCAATGACTTGCTTCTGCTTAAGGAGTTGCAGTGAGAGATTCCTTCCTTCCTTGTTGCACTCCATTAATGGGCAGCACTCAGGGTTGGATGATTCTTCCTCCTGTCCCACTAAACCTGCTTTCCTAGATTCTCCTACCATTTTCCCACCATTGTCTTTGCTTGGGCCACCCTCTCCTTTTCACTGGCTCTTCAGCGACAGGAAAGACTTCCAGGAAGGGACTGAGGAAGATTTACAGTCAGCAGCTTTGGAAAGAGAACCCATTGTCCAGTCCTCTCTCTCACCCCTCCATCAATTAATTCTGGGTCAAATCAGGGGAGGTATAAAAATGAACATGGAGGACGGATTGGGAGGAACATGCCCATAATGAGAAGAGCTATTGATTTCAGCTGAAGAGGCCTAATCATTCATTATCCCTATCAATCTCTGGGCTAAAACTCCCCAACTCATGTGGCTTCGGAGTAGTCATTGAAGGGATAAGTTGCAGCTCCACAAGAATGGTCAACCTAGTCATTTGTGATGCCCTCCTTTCCCAACCCAATGACTGCTCCCTTCCTTCCCTCACCATCCTTTCCTTCCTCCCTTACTTCCCTCCCTCCTTCCTTTCTTCCTTCTCTTCCTCCTTCCTTTCTTCCCTCTCTCCCTCCTTCCTTCTTTCCTTCACTCCCTTCTTCCTTCTCTCTCTCTTCCCTCCTACTTTTCTTCTTTCCCTCCCTCCTTCCTTCTCTTTCTCACTCCTTCCTTCTCTCCTTCTTTCCTTCCTTGCCTCCTTCCTTCCTTCTTTCCTTACAGCCCCACCAGCCCCTCTAAGCAAGTCTACCTTAGTCAGTTACCATATTCCCTGTGTATTCTTGGAAATACTTGGATTCTCTATCCAGAATTAAATTCATAGGATTCTGGGATCATAGGTTTAGATTTAGAACTGAAAGACACCTTCGAGGCCAGTGAGTCCACCCTGCTCATTCGACAGGTGAAAATGTTGTGCCAAGTTGAGGTTAAGTCAATTGTCCACAGTCCCAACTAGGCAGGGGCTAAGGTGGGATTGATGTCAGGTGTTCTTGACCCAAGCCCAGAAGCACTGATCACTGCATATTAGGTACTTAGTATAAGAAGACCAAAAGTGACATCAAACCCCCCTCAGGGAGCTTATATTCTACAAATAATATGTATATGGATAAGTGAATACAAATTATACGTAAAGTAACAACAAACTGATTCTGGGGAGAGGGTTAATAGTTAGGGGAGTCATGGAGGAGGAGGAACTGAAGCTGTCCATTGAAAGGAGTTAAGAGCTCCAAGCAGCAGAAGAGAGGAAGGAAGAGTCCTCCAGAGGACATGGAGGACATGCTGTGCAAAGAGGGTGGAATGTTACATTCAGGGCTAGGTTGACCAGAAGGTAGTGCTTGCATAAGATGGAATCAGAGAAATCCAAAAAGAGTTTTAAATGTCAAACTAAGTTGTTTTTCCCAGAGGCTTTTGGGAGCCATTGAAGCTTCTTGAGTAACATGATCAGACTTGTGTTTTTGGAAGAGCAATGCTCATTTTTCTTATCTGGGACTTTCAGAATCACAGAATTGGAATAAAATTACCACCTCTCTATTCTAGGAGAACATGCCCTTCTTGATGCAGCCTAGGATACATTAGTTCTTCTGGCTGGCTGCCACATTTCTGATCCATATTGCACTTGCAGACCAATGAGACCTCCAGATCTTTTTCAGAACATTTGCTGTCTATCCATGCCTCCATTATCTTGTGCTTGTGAAGTTGTTTTGGGTGCATAAGCATAAGACTTTTACCCACATTGAAGTTCATTTTACTCAATTCAGCCCAATGCTGTAGTCCAACTGGAGACTGAGTTTTTCATTCAATGCATTAGTGCCCCCTCCCATTTCAATGCCCTCAGTAAAGTTGAAGAGCATGCCATCTATCCTTTTATCCAAGTCACTGATTAAACCGTTATACAGCCCAAAAGTCCAAGGCCACTATAGACCTCCTGCTACTTAGACACTGAGCTGCCAAAGACACTCTTTGAGTTCTGAATTCATCTGATTGTGTTATTGTCTATCCATATCTTTCCATTGCCCCTGCAAAAGTACCATAAGATGCTTTATCAAGCTTGTTGAAATCTAGGTAAATTATGCCCATATAATCCATCTCATATACAAGTTTCATAATCCTGTCCAAAGAGGAAATTGAATGAGTCTGGCACAATCTCTTCATGATGAACTAAGACAGTACTTTGTGATTGCTGCTGCCCTTTCTAGATCTTTATCAATCACCCCTTTGATGTTGCATGTGCAATTTTCCCGGGAATTGAAGTCAAGATCACTGCAGAATCACTTGCAGGTTCAGTTCTCCCTTTCTTCTTTCCTTTTTTCCTTCCTTCCTTCCTTCTTTTCTTCTTTGCTTCCTTCCTTCCTCCCTTTCTTCTTTCCTTCCTTCCTTCCTTTCCCCCTTCCCTTCCTCCCTCTCTTTTTCATTCCTTCCTTTTCCTTCCTTCTTTCTCTCTTTTTTCTTTCTTCCTCTTTCTTTTTTCTATTCTAAATTAGGACATTTACCCTTCTCTACTCTTGCCATTCCACATCCATTTTCCATGATCTTTCAAACGTCTCTGACACTGGCTCAGCAATTACATCTGCCATCTGTTCTTTGTACTTTGCTTGGACATCTTGTGGTCTTAGCAACAGCTTTCTGCTGTCTACAACAAGGCAGGTTGACATGTCAAGAGAGTAATCCTAAAGTGCCCTTAACTTCTTCTTCTGGAGGTGGTGGAGTCTCCATTTCTGGGAAATCTTCAGGAGAAGCCTCTATCATCTAGAACTAGAAGAGATGTCAGAGGTCATCTAGTCTGATTCCCATCATTTATACAAAGGAAGAAGTTACCTCCCAAAGAGATGAAATAAGCTGTTTAAAGTCACCCAAAGAGTAGGGAGATAGAATTCTGAGTTAGATGCCATGATTCCAGAGGCAATACTCCTACTTCTAGCAAAGACTGGATGATCACTTGTTGGGGATATCATAGAGGAAATTTTTGTTCAGGAAAATATTGGACTGTGGTCCCTTGCGCTTCAAAGATTATTTGCATGTATTTCTGAATATTTGTCTGTGTCTATGTCTCTGTGTGTGTGTGTGTGTGTGTGTGTGTGTGTGTGTGTGTGTGAGGGAGAGAGAGAGAGAAGAGAAAATGGAGAGAGAAAAGAGGAAAAGGAGGGAGAGAAAGAGAGAAATAAAAGGAGAGAAAAGGAGATAGAAAGAATAAAATAAAGAAAGGATGAGAGAGAAGAGAAGAAAAATGGAGAGAGAGAAAGGGAGAGAAAGAAAGATAGAAAAAGAAAGGTTAAGAGAGAGAAAGAGGAGGGAGAGAAAAGGAGAGAGAAAGAGGGAGAGAAAGGGAGAGAAAAGGAGAGGAAAGGGAGGGAGATAAAAGGAAAGAGAAAGAAAGAAGGAAAGAAAGAAAGAAAGAAAGAAAGAAAGAAAGAAAGAAAGGTAGCGAGAGAGAGTCTCAGGGTATAACTTCCTAACCAGAGCTCAGACTACATTCCAAAACCATATCTGTATAAGTAACAAGTGGCCCGCCTTCAGCTTGGAATGGTTGCCATGCCTGGGAGGGACTCCCCACCCCCCCTGCCCTGCTGCCTCTTGGCCCTACATCAACCTGTGGAAGTCCTTCTCTTTCAAGGTCCAGTGCAGGTGTCACCCCCTCCGCGAAGTCTTCCCTGATTTCCTTAGACCCCACGAGGAGCAGCCCCTCCCTCCTGGAACCCCTCAGGCTACACTGTCTGTCTGATGGTTCTCAATGTATTTAATCACACTCAATGGAACATTTATTTTGCACTTACTATGTGCTTAGTCAGGGGCACTTTAAAATGAAAAACAATAAGGATAATGCTCTGCTAGTCAAAGTCTAAAGAGCTTCCGAGAGGGAAGGTGAGGACACCTGACATGGAAATAAGGATGGTGCCAAGAAGACGCCAACGCTGGGGGCCGGGCAGAGCAATCAGATCGTGGGCCTGGGCTGGGGTGACCAGGGGGTGTCCTTCCTCTGTGCTCAAGCATCAATGCCTGGAGGGCTATGAGATGTTAGCCTGGAAAGATCAGTGAGGACATAGACTATCAGAGCTGGAAAGGACATTAGAACCTGGAACAAAGAGTATCAGAACTTGGAGGATCCTTGTGACACAGAGAATGTCAGAGCTAGGAGGGGTATGGGGTGAGAAAAGTCCCTGGGCTGGGGTTTTGGAGAACTGCTTTTTAGCACCAAGTCTAGGGTGAGCCATCTTTGGTCAAGGTATTCTCCTTCCCTGGCCTTCAGTTTCTATATCTTTAAAATGGACTGATTTTTCAGCCTCTAAGGCCTCCACCAGCTCTGACATTCCAAGCTAAGTAAAAGTAAAGGAAGTCAATTTCCTAAAATTAAACACCATCCCCACTCAAAACTATGAAATAATCACATACAAACTGCAAGGACTGCAAGATGCCTAAGGGGCCATCTGGTGGAATCTACCCCTGTGTTCCCTGTTCATCTCAGCCTCTAAGAAGTCCTAGCATCTTTCAAGACTCAATTCAACCATCACCTCATCCTATATAGGATGCCTTTTATGAACACCAGATACTAGCATCCCTTTCCAAAACTGCTTTGCATACACTGTGAATTTATTTACTTAGGCTCATAAGGTCATTTGCCTAGTGCTAAAAGAGACCTCAGAAGTTATGTAGTCTCATATTCTTTTTTTAATGTTTCTTTTTTTGTTTTATTTTTTTAATCTATTTGTTTTCATCAACAATCACTTCCATAAGTTTTCAATTTTCTCCCCTTCCCTCCCCAAGACAGTATACAATCTTATATGAGTTCTACACATACATTGTTATTACACACATTTTCACATTAGTCATGTTGCATAGATTTAAAACAAATGGGAGAAAATATGAGAAAAATCAAAACAAAACATAACAAAAGAGAAAAGAGTGCTTCATTCTGCATTCCAATTCCATAGTTCTTTCTCTGGATGTGGATGGCATTTTGCCTCATGAGTCCTTTGGAGATGTTTTAGGTCCTTACATTGCTGTGAAGGGCTAGATCTATCAGAAACAGTCCTCACACACTGTGGTTCTTAGTGTGTATAATGTTCTAATCTAACATTCTTATTTTAGAAAAGAGGAAACTGAGGCCTAGAAAAGTTATATGAATGACTCAAGTTTTCACAGGTAGGGCATCAGAGCCATCACTCTTTCCTAAATCACACAATGTTACAGACATAGACAAAGAAGTAGACACAGAAGTAGATGTAGACAGAGATGTAGAAATAAACATAAATATAGATGTAGATTTAACTGTAGGTATAGATCTAGAAATAGACAAAGAAGTAGATACAGATATAGATGTAGATATAGATATAAACATAGACGTAGATAAAATAATAGAAATAGATGTATATGTAGACATAGACACAGAGACAAAAAAGTAGATGTAGACATAGGTTGGTTGCTGTCCTTTGTTCTCAAAGAGGATCAAACTGACATCACTATGGTATAGTCAAGTTTTAATGTGTCCAACTGTGGCTGATCAGACCAATACAAGTTCAGAATGCTCTACTACAGATTGGGCATAGATTGTCCGTGTGAACATTTGGAGTGGATTCTCTCATTTTGCTCATTCTGCCTTTCCTTTGAGCTGTTTCAGTTCTGCTTTGCTCATAGAACACGGCACCTCTTCTGATGTGGGCACACCATGCTGAGCTAGCCTGTGCTAGTGTCTCCCATGTCATACAATCAACTCCAAAGTTCATGAGACAGACCTTGAGAATGTCCTTGTATAGCCTCTTCTGACCACCATGTGATTGCTTGCCCAATGTGAGTTCTACATAAAATAGACCTTTTTTTGGCAAAGGCATGTTTTGCATTTGAACAATCAGAGTTGTGCTGTCTGAGGCAGTCTGAATGCTTGGCAGTTTACTTCGAGTAAGGACCTCAGTAAAATAGACCTTTTTTTGGCAAAGGCATGTTTTGCATTTGAACAATCAGAGTTGTGCTGTCTGAGGCAGTCTGAATGCTTGGCAGTTTACTTCGAGTAAGGACCTCAGTGTCTGGTACCTTATCCTGCCAGGTGATCTTCAGAATCTTCCTAAGACAATCCAAATGGAAGCAATTCAGTTTCCTGGCATGGTGCTGGCATCACGTGAGGATCTCTTTCTTAGTCATTGCTGACAAGATTCGTGCCAGAGTCCTCTTTAATGGGCTAATCCCTCACCTGGAAGATGATCATCCACCCAAGGACAAGTGTGGCTTCAGAAAGGGCCGAGGAATAGTCAATATGATGTTTGCTGCCCAACAATTCCAGGAGAAATGTCAGGAGCAGAACAGAGGTCTGTACACAATGTTTGTAGATCTGACAAGGCCTTTGATACTGTTAGTTGCAAGGGCTTAGGGAAAATTATGTCAAAATTTGGTTGCCCGGAGATGTTTATCAGCATTGTATGTCAATTTCATGATGTCATGCTTGTCCAGGTTCTGGATAGTGGATAAAGCTCTTGTGCCTTCCCAGTCATGAATGGAGTGAAACAGGGTTGTGTGCTTGCTCCCATGCTTTTTAGCATGATGTTTTCAGCCATGTTGTCAAATGCTTTCAATGAGGATGAACATGGCATCAAGGTCAGCTACTGTACTGATGTCAAATTCTTCAATTTGAAAAGGCTCCAAGCCAAGACCAAAGTGGAGGGAATGTTGGTGCATGATTTTCTGTTTGCAGATGGTTGTGCTCTCAATGCAGCCTCTGAAGCTAAGAAGCAACAGAGTACGGATCAATTCTCTGCTGCCTGTGCTAATTTTGTAGACATAGACAAAGAAGTGGACGTAGATATAGATGTGAATATAGACAAACAAGATGGAGACATAGATGTTATCATAGACAAAGATGTAGATGTAGACATAGGTGTAACACAAACATAGACAAAGATGGAGAGATAGATGTAGAAACAAACATAAAAGTAGACATAGTCAAAGACATACAGACGGACTTAGCTATGGACATATTTTGTTCATGTCCCTGGCACTTAACATGGTGGCTGGAACATCACAGACTTAATAGGTGTATGTAAGATGAATGAGTGAAGGACATATTAATTTCTTCTACCACATAGGAGGCTACAGGGATATTCAGAAGTTTGATTGTGGTCCGATGATCTGAATTCAAATTTCCCATTGTGATACTTGTTATCTGTATGACCTTGGACTCCCTTCATTTCTCTTGACCCCAAATTCCTCATCCTTAAAATAATGGAGTTAGACTAGAATCTAGTCATGAGATGGTCTCGAGGTTCCCTTTCGGATCTACATCAACGATCTGTGATTCTTGATCTATTTAGTCTTGTCTGGATGAAAATGTATTCCATATACCTCTTATATGTACATAGTTGCTTGCATGTTGTCTCCCTATTAGACTATGACCTTCTTGAGGGCAGGGACCATGATGTTTTGGGTTTGGGGAGGTTTTTGGTTGGTTTTTGCTTTGGGGTTTGGGGGGATTTTTATTTTGTCTTGTTTTGGTTTATTTTTTGCTTTTACCTCATATTTATTGCAGTGTCTGGCTTATATTTAGCAATGAATAAATTGTTCTTAATAATAATTTTTATTATTTTACCAAGCATTTATATAGCACTAAAAGTGCAAAGTGTTTTACACAGGTATCTCCTTGGATCTTCACAACAACCTGGAAGGTAGGTGCTATTAGTTTCATCATCATTTTACAGTTGAGGAAACTGAGAGAGACAGAGATGAAGTGACTTGCCAAAGTTCACACCTCTAGGAGGATTTGAACTTCCTGAGTCCAAGTCCAGCATTCTCTGTTGTTGCTCAGTTCTTTTTCAGTCATGTCAAACTCTCCATGAACCCATTTGGGATTTTCTTGGCAAAGACACTGGAGTGGTTTGCCATTTTCTTCTCATTTGATAGATGAGGAAACTGAGGCAAACAGAGGAAGGGAAATGATTATTAATTACCAATTATGGGGGAGATCCAGGCTTTTTCCCTGTTCTATTTCCTTGCAGAGAGTCCACTGAAGGACATTACTGACCTCAGCCAAAAATTTAGGCCACTTAGATCATCTTATCCAAGGTGAGTTTCTGCCCATTGTGTTCCACTCAAGTAAATTTGTGTGGAGGCAGATCCTTGTCTAATCTTTCAAGGCTGGGGGTGGTTTGGGAGGAGGGATGGTCATTTTGTCCAAGAGTGACATGATGTTGCTCTCCCTCACTGGAGTGAGCCCACATCTCATTGTAATATTCATTCTGTCATTAATTGTTAACCAATCAAAGTTGATTGTCAACTCTGGACCACCCACTTTTCCAAGGACTTATAAACCATGAGCTTGCTGCTATGAGGGTCTTTCACATTCAAGAGTGCCCCTTACTTCTCTTATTAATAAAATGCCAACATTATTAATAAAATGACTAATTACCCAGAAGTGTGTTTTTCAAACATTTAAACTTCACAGGGGTCCAGTGACTTGTCCAGGGTCACAACGGTTAGTGTCTGAGGCTACATTTGAACTCAGGTCTTCCTGACTGCTGCCCAGCACTCTCTCCACTGGACTACCATTTGCTTGACTTGGAACCTCATGTTCTCTGCAGGCCACTTCTAACTCTTGGATTCTAGCATTCTGACCTGAGAGGCTCTGGGGAGGAGGATCCCTAAACTAAGCCTTCCCACTGATGTGGGGAGTGATATAGTGAGAGAACAAGTCCAAGGGGCCAAGCAGCTTTGGGTTCTTGCCCTGACAAAATCTGGAAGCCCTCGTGGTCTCCATGTTTGACTCAAGCTGAGTTCAGCCCAGGCACAACAAGAAGGCTGTAGTATTTCTCTGTGGTCTGTGCCTGTCCCAGATGGGTATCAGTCGCTGCCTTCCAGAGAGGAAGAGAAGGAATCCAGAAGTCTGTGGGCCAACAATTAGAGAGGAGAGAGTTACCTAGGCAACTGTAGACAACAACCTTATAAACAGATGACAAAGGAAGCCCTAAACGGAGATTAATCTAAGGCTAAGGATTCAGGTGCCTGCCCAGTCCAGGAAAGACAGGAGGTGGAAAAGGTAATTCCTAACAGGCTTTGGGAGGGGCCCAAACTCAAACTGACTGAAACTTGGACTAGAACCCTGGAAGACAGCGGTTCTGAGAGACCAGCCCTGCTGGACCCAGTCCCAGAGAGAGAAGGATGAGCAGGGAAGGTTTCATCCCCACCTTTGAGCCCTCTGAGGAGGATTTAGAAGGTTAGACCCCATCCCCAATAGGAATGGACTTGGGGAACCAGATGGTGGACAAAAAGTATCTCCAAGCTGTAGTTACTTTGTACTATGGAAATAGGGCTCAACCCCGTAATGCTCCCCCCACCTCCACCACCGGCCTCTCAAAGTAGCCATTGCATAATTTTTTTATTCTATTTGAAAATGATGTCCACTATGACATAATTGTACCCAGACCCAGGGAAGGGGGGAAAGAAGGAGTGATGAGAGATAACATTGAGACAAAGAGGACCTTCAATGTCAGACCAAAGCAAATAGAATCTATCCATTGGTTAATAGGGCATTGTTGTATGGTTTTAAGCAGGGCATGACAGGATGAAAACAAGAAAAATGAAAACCTAATTTGGCAGAGGGGGAGGAGACACATGGAGAGGCAATACTGGCCCCATATAAGCCTCCATAGGCTCACAAAATGGTACTGATTTCATATATACCCAGGGAAGGTTCATAACAAAAGGTCTGTTTCCCTCTGATTCTACTTCCCACCCCAGAATGAAACTCCAAGAGAGGCTCTAACACTTTGTCTAGGCACACTTACATCTAGAGTCTCTCAAAATATGGGTAATAGGCTTCCTTCTAGAATAAATACCCAAGGACATTGGGTAAGGAAGCTGCTGCATATCTTCCACCACAAAAATTGGGTGAAATGCAGATGACTCCCAAGCAAATATGTCCGTAATGACAAGAACCATGCTGCCCATGACAAAATCCCCAATCCTGCACTTGAGGCCACAAAGCCACTTTATGCAGTTTTGGAACAGATATTTTCCCTTTGACCTTGAGCCTCTGCTGAGCTGTCTGAGCAGCTCAGAAGGGGCTTTCGGTACTCCTTCAGCTCAAGGGCATACCGGAAGAGGCCATCTACTCCTCTGGCCAACTAATACCCAAATCCACTCAGGGATTCTCCAACTAAGAGGTCAAACCAAGTCTAGAAACTTCCATTGAATAAAGCTCTTTATTTAGATCGGATTTTGTCTAAACTCCGTTCCAGATCTGGCCTTCCATGTCCTAAGGTCTTACATTTCATATGCTAAGGCCCGCTCCCAGCTCTAACATCCTATATTCTCAGGTCCTTCCCAGGCCTAACATACTATGTCCTGAAGTCCTTTCCAGTTGTAGTATTCGATGAATCCTGGCCCTCTCTTGGGTTTGGCTGAATCGGTCTGTGGCCTGAGTTGACTCATTCTGACTCTGCTTCCAACACAGGCAGAGAAGACGTAAGAAAGCCAGTTTTCACTATGGGTCTCTTGGAGTTGGCTGGGAAAGCCAGTAGGGCTGTCATAGAGATCCCTGTGAGCAAGGAAAACATGACCCCAAATGGCTGCTGAATTTCTGGATGCTCCCCAGCTTGTCTTGGGCTTGGAGGGGCCCTCACCACTCAGGGCAAAATCAATTGGGAGGCAGAATGCAGGAAAAAAATGCTTTCAACAAACATTCCCTGAGGTTTGTGCTCAGAGGGAAGGTGAGATGACTAGTCTCAGACTCTACCCAGCCTTTTAGAGGCCAGCTGAGGACACAACTCTCACATAGTATGTGTGACCAGTGTGAGGCTACAGGACGATGCGAAAAGTCCAGACAATCAGAACTGGCACAGTTCAGAGGATGAAGATGTCAGGATGAGGTGGGATGGGCATGGAAGCTTTGGGGAAGAAGCCGGATCTGAGCTGGGTCATGACAATGAGGAAGACATTGGATGCCGAGACGGAGATGGAATGGGAGGGGGATTCTAAAAGGAGTCGGTGGAGAAACCTTTAGCTTCAGGTCCCCAGAATAAAGGTTCCAATCACCAACAGCAGTTAAGGCCTAAAGTTATATCTATTAGGACCCTTAGGTGCCAGAATGTCAGGCTTGGAAGGAGCTTTGGAGCATAGAATGTCAGAGATGGGAAGGCCTTTAGAAGAGAAAATGACAGAGCAGGGAGGGACCTTAGAACAAGGACTGTCAGAGCTGGCAGGGCCTTTAGAACACAGAATGTTCCATCTCCTTCCTAGTCACAAGCAGTCTTCCTCTTCCGCCATCTATATGTGCCTCATCCATCTCTCTGGTCCATTTGAACTTGTCCCTCCTCCAGCTATGCAGCTGACTTCCTCAGGCAGAAGAGGTATTGGAGAAAATCAATGCCAATTTATTGGATCCTATGATTTCTAAAAGCATCTGAAGTTAGGACAAGGAAAGAGGTTAAGAAAATTGCTCCGTCCTTAATATATTGTGGTTGCTCATTAATTCAGAGACTGGGTGACATATTCTCCCAGGCACCAGGCCAACTTCCTGCCCAACTGAATTCTCTCTGAGTTATGAATGAACCCACTAATGCTTTGATCTGTGCCCTGGATCCCAAGAAAGACTGGAAACCTAGAGCCAGAGGAGAATGAGTTTGTGGGGCAAATTTCACACAAAAATATGGTTTATCACATAGCACCAAAGTCCCTCCTAGCTTTAAGGCCACTCCTAGTCCTGAAATACCTTGTTCTAAGGTCCTCTCCCAGCTCTGACATGCCCTGTTCTCAGGCCCCTCCCAGACTTGACATTCTCTATTTTAAGGTCCCTCCAAGCTCTGCCAGTCTCTCTTCTAAAGCTCTTTATAGTTCTGATACTTTCTTTTCTTTGATCTAGCCTGGACATCTCACGTTTTAATATCTGAAGAGTATTCATCTTCCTGTAGCAACAAGCCCTGGTTAATGTACATTTCTTGGCAGATGGTGGGTCAGCTGAATGGGTCAAACTCTACTTGTGGGGAATGAATTCCTAACCCCTGAGCACAGCACTAAGATCAGTGGTCAAAAGTAGGTTCCAGGACCTTTCATATTTGGGCCCCTCTTTTCCCCTTTATATAGTATATACTTCAGAAAACTAGACTATTGTATATTCTCCAAATTCAACTCTCCCCCACTAGCCTTTGTGTAATTGATTATACAGGATCTCCACCGTTCCTGGGATATATTCTACCTCCATATCCATCTCTCAGAATCCTAGTCTTTCTTTTTTGTTCTTTTGGGGGTTCTGGGGGAGTTGAGGCATTTGGGGTTAAATGTCTTGCCCAGAGTCACACAGCTAGTAAGTCTCAAGTGTTTGCCACCAGATTTGAACTCAGGTCCTCCCGACTCCAGGGTCATTGTTCTATCTACTAAGCCACCTAGATGTCCCAGAATTCTTATTTTTCTGCAAGATTTCTCTTGAGTACCATCCTCCACTTACCCAAAGCTTTCTTTGATAGGAAGGCTACAAGATGTAATCAGCCAACCAGTACTTGCTATGTTGGAGGCATTGTGCTAAGTGCTGGATAAAAGTACCAGCACATAGACAGACAGGAGCTGACATTCTAATGAAGGAAGAAACAGTATCAAAGAGGAGAGAGAGGGGAATATGGAAGGAGATACTCACCAAGGTCATGATAGCAAAGTTCAGAAGAATGAAAGATGATTGGTCTGAGCCCTTCCCCAAATGGCAGTTCTAGGAAGAACCCATCAGTGGAAGAAGGGACCATAGGAACAAAGTCAGGAAGTAGCTGACTGAAACAGAAAGAGATCTGAATATGATGTCAGTTGGACCTGGGTTTGAATCAGTAGGTGAGAAGAATTAGTAGATGAGGGGAAAGTTGTGGATGTAGCTTACCTAGATTTTAGCCACCCACAAGTGGATGAGTAGGATTATTAGAATTAGTAAATGTGTTCAATGTCACATGGCAAGGGCTTTCCCGTGGAGCAGTGTGGGACTTTGTGGTAGACCCTGTGACATGTACTAATGATACTGAAGCATCCATCACTACATTTGGAATGTGGCCATCCACTCAGTTGCAAATGCACATGACTGCATTATTTTCTAAATATCTGTCCACCTTCTCCAGAAAAACAAAAGCATGAGATATTTTATCAAAACCTTTGAAAACATCTGCCCTGTCATCAGGAGGACCTGAGTTCAAATATGACCACTGACACTTACTAACTGATGAGTTACATGACTCTAGGCAAGTCACTTGATTCTGATTGCTCCCAAAACAAAACAAAATGAAAAAATAGGAAAAAAATTTGCAGATGATGTGCAAAATGAGCACTGACAATGTTATAATTAAAATCTGAAAGGACCTTAGCCAGAATATTAGGCTGAATCTTGTGTTTGTCCTATGTTTTCAAAGAGGACCGTGACATCAGGGAAATGATGACATGATTTGCAGTTGACTTTGATTTAAGTGAGGGAGGGATGTGCAAGGTCACCAGCCTCACTTTCTCCTCCAGAGCCATCTGGTCCAGTGACCAGATATTGATCAGGATGAGTGGAGACGAGCCAGGATGCAATGAAAGAATGGGCTGAATCTTACAGTGTGAAAATCTACAGAGATAAATGTAAAGTCTTAGATCTGAGTATAAAAAATCAATTTCATAAGTACAAGATGTCAAGAAGGCAAGATTAGACAGCAGTTTGTATGAAGAGGAGTGGACGGGTTTAGTGGGCAAGGAAAAGTTCAATATAAATCATCAGTGTGACAAGGAAGCTATGGTGATCTTGAGTGGCATTAGGAGGCATAGAGTTCCCAGGAACAGGATGGGAAGGGTGAGCCTTCATCATGGATCTATCCATAGTTTTGTGTTCAATTCCTGGAATTGAAGAGTGTTCAGAAGAGGGCATTCAGGAAGGGAAAGAGCTCTGCCTCCATGCCCTGTGAAGACCAGTTGAAGGAACCAAGCACCTTTAGCCTGGAGCAGGTTCAGGGGACCTGAGAGCTGTCTGTAAGTATCTGAACGGTCACCATATGAACGAGGGATAGACATATTCTGTTTGGTACCAGAAGGGGAGGAAATACAAAGAAGCAAATTTTAAAAAATCTTAACAATCACAATTGATCCTAAGTAGAAAAGAATGCCTCAAGACGTCATCCTCACTTTGCTGCATGGGGGGAGAAGGGGAGAGGTCTGCCTGCCTCTTGTCTGTCTCTTCCCTCTCTGGTCCATTCACATCCAGTTAGTCACTAAAGCAGTTTTTCTAAAACACAGGTCTGACCATGTCACATACATAACATACCCTTTCCAATTTAAGAAATTCCAGTGTCTCTCTACCATCTATGGGGCAGGGGAATAGAAAATCCTCTGCTTGTCATTCAAAACCCTTCAAAACCTAGCCTACATCACATTTTCCCAGTCTCCTTATACCACTACATCCCTAGGGATACAGTGGGATTCTGGGATGCAGCGACCCTGGCCTCCCAGCTGATCTATGAACTCTCTCCCTGGATCTGGGCATTCTCTTCTGCTCTCCCCCATGCCTGGAATGCTCTCCCTCCTTCTCTCTGACTAGTGATCTCCCCAGCTTTCTTGTTTTGTTGTTGAATTGTTTCAGTTCTGTCTGAATCTCCATGACTCTCCTGGGTGTTTTCTTGGCAGAGACACTGCTCTGGTTTGCCATTTTCTTCTCCAGCTCATTTTATGGATGAGGAAACTGAGTCAAACTGGGTGAAGTGACTTGCCCAGGGTCACACAATCAATAAGTGTCTGAGGCTGAATTTGAACTCAGGTCTTCCTGACTCCAGCCCCAGTGCTCTATGCACTGAGTTACCTAGCTGCCCTCTACTTGCCTTTAAGTACCAATTGAAATCTTCCTTCTACAAGAAACCTTCCCTATTCCTCTTAATTCCAGGGCCTTCTCTCTGTTAATTATCTCCTATTTATTCCATCTATAGCTTGTGTCTGTGTGTGTGTGTGTGTTTGCATGTTATGTCACCCATTAATTTCTGAGTTCCCTGAGGGCAGGCCAATCTTTTGCCCTTCTTTGTCTCCCTAGATCTAGTCCTGGTACATAGTAGGTGCACATAGTAGGTTTCTTGCCTGCTGCTGGATGACACAATCAAGACCCCCAAAAAATTCATGGCAGACTAGACCACTGGGGGTTCTGTCATTGAACCCAGATCCTCCAGACTCCAGATACTGTGATTTCTCCATCCAACCATGGAAGTGACTTGCCCAGGGTCATGCAGCCAGCACAGGGTGGAGTTGTCTCCCTTTCCAGGTTGTAATCTGAAACTTATTCTTCTTTTAGAAAATTTGATTCTAGTTTTCAGAAAAGCTGAAGGATTCGGGCCTTTCCAGACTCCACAAATAAATTATTCCTATGTAGCAAAAATGCTACTGTCTCCGTGGCTTTGGCCAGAAGGCAGCCGAGGCTGAGACCTGCCAGGTTTTAATGAGATACATATTTCAACCGCATGTTGCTTGCAGATGCATGTTTATTTACATAAGAAATTTCTGAGTGTTTGGGGACAGAGGTTGCTACAACAAATCCTTATCGCAGGGAAAGACCTCACTTTGAGGGATGGAGGGGAGAGAGACTGGGAGCAACGCTGATGAAATGATGGGATAAAGGAGCAAAGAAGGAGCTGAGAGACTGTCTCATCAACCAAGCATAGAATGTCAGAGCTGGGAGGGGCCTCAGAACAGGGAATATAAATCCAGGGAATTTATAGAATCATCCATTTAAACCTCATTTCGCAAAAAGAGAAACTGAGACCTAGAGTAGGAATGTGCCACGGGCCATGTATAGCAGAAGAATAGACTCAATTCAGGAATGCTGATTCTTAGGCCCATGTCCTTCCCACTTTCAAGATTGAGGTGCCAAGCATAATTGTCCATTTCTCTAAGAATATAAGAATATAAGAGATTCCATATAAGAGATTGGTCTGGTGGCTGGGCTTCCCAAGAATTCATCTGGCCAGCTCTGGACATCCCCTCTGTCCTTCCTAAGGAGCTCAGAATTTAATTTTCCCTCCTAATACTCAAGAGCATCTGCTGACTAGAAGCTCTTCTCTCTGAATTCAGGATCTGCTAAGCTTTTCTCTGCATTTCCCTTCTAGTTGTCCATAGTGGAGTAGGACTTATTCTTCTTTCTTTCCTAACCTCTATTTCAGAAATATCTCATCTAATACAAAGTATCCATTTTACAAATGAAAAACTGACACCCACCGAGGCTGAGCCGTTTACCCAGTGCCCGATGCTAGTAAGTATCTAAGGCGGGATTTGAACCTATGCCCTCTAACTCTATATCCAGTGGTCTTCCAACAATATCATTACACTTCTCAACTATTTGTAGACATTTTAATTCCAACTAATTTATCTGTCAGGAAAGGGCTGAGTCCTTAGAGTTTGAAGCTCTGTAGTCAAACTATACCCGGGATACCTTCTCTATATAAATTATCAGCTGATGTCCACCGTCTGATAAGATCCCTCCCTACTGACCTACTTCCATTCTGTCTGAGCTCTCTTGCTCCTCTCTAATTGCTAAGAGGGGATGGCTGTCAGGGAAGGGAGAGGGATCGCTTTAATTCACTTCAGGCAGATTCATCTTCATCAGCCAGATTGGCCACTTGCATTGCTAAAAGCATACGATATCCCGGGGCATACCCCCATCTCACCATCAGCCCTGTGGCTTCTATTTGACTTCCTTCAAGTATTCCTACCACCCCAAATTCCATCCTGTCAGCCCTGGAAAAAAGTCAACAAACATCTCCGCTAATGGTAAGGGTCTGGCATGGTACATTTGTGAAAATAGTGCTGGTAGAAACCATTTAACTGCCCCCATGGATCAATGACCATGCCATGCTAGACTAAAGTGAGTAGGCTAGAAAAACAGAGATCAGGACTGCCTTCTGCAAGGAACAATTTTCCATGAAAGACTGAGTAGAGCAAGGATGAGAAGAATCTTTTGAGATTCTCAACCCCCTCCCCTCTAAGGTAGATATGGCCAGCATTATTAACCCCATTTTACAGAAGAAAAAATAGCGTCTCAAAAAGAAAGAATGATTGGCCATTAATCACACAGTTAATAAGTATCAGGGGAGGAATTTGAGCCCAGGTCTTCCTGATGCCAATCACTGTCCACTGTGCTTCTACACTGCGCCGTCGTTAAGAGTACAAAATTCAATTCATTGTTTACCAAGCATTTCCCAGGCAGCAGGCACTTTTCTAGGTTCTGGGAATAAAAAGACAGTAAGTAAACAATCCTTGCCCCCAGGGAGACAGACACAAGTATAGACAAATTAATTTCAGTAGAGAAAAGGTGATCTGACTGGGAGATCAGGATATGCCTGACGTGGGAGTTGGCCCCCAGCTGTACTTTGAATGATAGTCAGAGATTGTGGGAAACGCAGGTGAAGAGAGGAGGAGCACTCTCAACATCTAAGGACCAGAGATCACCAGCCTTTCTGGAGTTGTGGTTTTGACTAGTTCCAAGATTCTACTCCCCTTGTTTTGTTTCAATTAAAATTAATTTGAATTTATTTCATTTGGAAGAATTATCATCTTCCTTTTGCTGTAAATAGATATGTCACAAGTCTAAACTCAAGAATCCACAACATGAAGGGATCTTATCAAATGAGATGGTATATTTTCAATGCTGTGTAAATCTTAAAGCAACATCTAACCATTAGCTATTATTTTGGAGCAGCTAAGTGGACTTGAAATCATGAAGACTCATTCTCATGAGTTCAAATCTGGCCTCAGACACTTAGTAGCTGTGTGACCCTGAGCAAGTCCTTTGACCTGTTTGCTTCAGTTTCCTTATCTGTTCAATGAGCTAATGGAGAAGGAAAAGGCAAACCACTCTAGTGTCTTCATCAAGAAAATCCTAAATGGGGTCACAAAGAGTTGGACAATACTGAACAACTCAGCCATTAATATAAAAGTTGAAAATAACCTAAAAGACAGCACCTCACTTTACAGATGATTAAATGAAGACCAGAGAAGGAGAAGAAGGTCACACAGTTAATAAATGGCATAACAAACACTTACCTAAGTAAGTACCTAAGATATACAAGGTACTGTGAATGAAGCATTGTGAACACCTTAAGTGGTGTGCTGTCCACTTAATCTGAATGCACATAGTAGGCACTTAATAAAGGTCAATGGATTATTTAATGAATGAATGGATGGATAGATGGAAGAATATGATGAAATTGATATGAATAATAGGTAAGTCAGCACTGAGAGTCTGGGCATAAATGGCCTTGTATTATGGGAAAATGGCCAATTGCAAATACTGAGGAAAATGGGAGAATTCAAACAAGGGGGAAGAAGGAAAGGAAATGGACCTAGAAGATATGTCATCATATAGAGATGATACTAATAACACCTAGTAGTTGTATAGTATTTTGAGATTTGTAAAGTGCTTTGCATATATTAATATGTAAACATACTTATTTATATATTCTACACATCAATTATATATTATCTAATATAAATATTATACGTATAAATTATATATTGTCATATAAATATATTATATAGTTTACATTGTACACTATAAATATATAAATTATATATTACATAACATAAATATTGGCTATTGTCTTTTGTCCTCAAAGAGGACCAAAATGACATTAATATGTTACAGTCAAGTTACAGCGTGTCCCAGTGTGTCTGATAAGACCAATGCAAGCTCAGAATGTTCTATCACAGGTCAGGCACAAATAGTCTGAACATTTGGGGTGGATTCTCTAAATTTGCACATCCCAAATTTCTTTTAAACTACTTTGATTTTGTTTTGTTGATAGAGCATAGCACCTTGTCTGATGTGGGCATGCCATGCTTAGCTATCCTGTGCCAGTGTCTCCCATGTGACACGATGAATTCCAAAATTCTTGAGAGAGACAAGGAGAGTGTCCTTGTATTGCTTTTTCTGGCCACCATGTGATCGCCTGCCCCATTCGAGTTCTCCATAAAATAGCCTTTTAGGCAAGCATATATTTTGCATTCGAAAAACATGACCAGTCTATTGGAGTTGCGCTCTCTGAAGCATAGTTTGAATGCTTGGCAGTTTAGTTGCAGCAAGGACCTCAGTGTCTGGTACTTTATCCTGCCAGGTGATCTTCAGAATCTTCCTCAGACAGTTCAAATGAAAGCGATTCAGTTTCCTGGCATGGCGTTGGTAGACTGTCCATATTTCGCAAGCATACAACAAGGAGGTCAGCACAATGGCTCTGTAGAACTTCAGTTTAGTAGTTAGTCTAACACCTCTTACCTTCCATATTTTCCTTCAGAGTCTCCCAAACACTGAGCTAGCTCTGGCAATGCACCATCAACCTTATTATCTATGTGTACATCCCTGAAAATACACTACCAAGGTAAGTGAACTTATCCACAGCATTCAAAACTTCTCCATTTTCTGCAACTGGCAATTCCACATACGGATGATGTGGTGGTGGCTGATGAAGAACCCGCGTTTTCTTGGTGTTAATTATTAGGCCAAAATTAGCACGGGCAGTAGAGAATTGATCCATACTTCGTTGTATCTCAATTTCAAAGGCTGCATTGAGAGCACAATCATCTGCAAGCAGAAAATCATGCATCATCACACTTTCCACTTTGGTCTTGGCTTGTAGCCTTTCCATGTTGAAGAATTTATCTTAGGGCGGTAGCCAACCATGATGCCATGTTTGTTCTCATTGAAGATGTGTGACAACATGGCTGAAAACATCATGCTGAAAAGCATGGGAGCAAGCACACAGCCCTATTTCACTCTAGTGGTGACTGGGAAGGCACAAGATCATCATCCATTGTCTAGAACCCAGACAAGCATGTCATCATGAAATTGATGTACAATACTGAACTTCTCTGGGCAACCAAATTTTGATATAACTTTCCATAAGCCCTCACACCTAACAGTGTCAAAGGCCTTGGTCAGATCTACAAACGCTGTGTACAGACCTCTGTTCTGCTCCTGGCATTTCTCCTGGAGTTGTTGGGCAGCAAATACCATATCGACTGTTCCTCCACCCTTTCTGAAGCCACAATGGCTATATATTATATAAATTACATAACAAAATATTATATATTAGACAAATTATACATTAGGCAAATCTATTTAGTATTTAGTCTTCACAATAATCCTGTGTTGTTGTTGTTGAGTCATTTATTGTTTGAGTCCAACTCTCTGTGACCTCTTTGGGGTGTTTTCTTGGCAGAGATACTGGAGTGTTTGCCATTTCCTTCTCCAGCTCATTTTACAGATGAGGAAACCAAGGCAAACAGGGTGAAGTGATTTGTCCATGGTCACACAGTGAGTAAATGTCTAAGGCCAGAATGGAACTCAAGTCTTCCTTCCTCCAGATCCAACACTCTATCCTTTGTACCAACTAACTGCCCATAACTCTGTGAGGAAGGAGTAACTATTACCTCCATTTTATCAGGAAACTGAAGCCTAGAGAGGTTATGACTTTCCCAGGGTCACCCAACTAAGTAGTGTTTGAGGTAAGATTCAAACTCGGAACTTTCTGACTCCCAAGTCATTCCCTCTATCCGCTACCATGACACCTATATTTCTGAATACATTCTTGTACTTATGTCTATATGTATGAGGGTTTGATGTTAGATCTTAGAATTTCATATTTTGGATTATATAGCTTAGAATATATTTGTGAAGAGGAGGGCATATTTTATATAAACAGGAATTAATGTGAGAATAGGTAAGTGACTACTCTTGCCACATGTATTTGTTTGTGTGATTTCATAGCATACACACTTACTTTCTGTGTTCCAGAATACACTTTATGATGAGAGTGTTTAGAAGGGTGTGCACATATGTTTCGAGGATTGTATGAATGCTTATATAATATGGGTGTGAATCTGTGAGTGTGATGGGAATGTGTGTATGAGTACTAGTAGCTATGGATAGCCAAGAGTGTGCAGGGAGGTGTATAAAAGTGTGCCAATGAGTTACTAGATGTATTGGAGAATATTTCTGAGGGCGTATCAATTTGTGTCTGAATACGTATCTGAGTGTGTGTGTGTGTGTGTGTGTGTGTGTGTGTGTGTGTTGGTCCCAGCATTTTGCCCATATATAAGCAGAGAAGAGTTGTACTTTTGAGGACATATATGTGCACCTGAATGTATCTGTGTATCAAAGTGTGGACGTGGGTCTGTGTTTGCTCAGAAGTTCATGTTTCAGAGAGTATTTCTGAGGGTGTGTCAGGGTATGTATGAGGACGTTGCCTTCCTGAGTATGATCATATGTAGCATATGTCCCTGAGGCTGCCTAAAAAGCAATGCATGAGAGTGTCTTTTGAAGGGTATCTGTTCATGAATGCACACACCAACATTTATCTCTTCTTCCATCCCTCTTGGCGAGGTCGTCTAAGTGGCAATTTGAGGGTGACTTATGTGCTGACTGCTGCCACAAACAGGGAATCAGGAAGCCAAGAGTTGCTCCTCTCTATTGATGTGTCTCTAGAAAACGGTGAAAGCTTCGTCAATAAAAGGAAACTCTAAATATTTTTGGTAGTGATTTTCATATAAAAAAAGTATAACCTCATAAATCAAGCACAATGTTACACTCATCACCTACTTGGGAATAAATGCATCCTAGAGCTCATTTCAGCATAAATTATCCATGTTTGATTTAAATAGTGCTGCGTGAAACCACATTATTTAAATTCAACCAGAATCGAGTCCACTCACATTACTGCACATTTCAAAACACATTCATGGTTATTGTCAGAAACTCTCAAGAACCAACTGTTACATTAGTGTAGTGCGTTGGCTCAGGAGTGGCCCCACACGCCTGGCCAGCTTTGGTGACTGATTCTCCCATAGGAACATGCTCAGCCTGGAATTCAGGGAATTTCCCTGTTCTCTAGATATCACCATGGACAGAGGGCTGAACCTGGATTCAGAAGGACCTGAGTTCAAACATGGTCTCAGACACTTCCTAGCTGTGTCACTTAGCCTCTTTCTGCCTCAATTTTTTCATCCCTAACATGAGGATAATTGTATCACCTTCCTCCTAGGGTTGTTGGGAAGATAAAATGAGATGATATTTGTGAAGCACTTTGCGAACCTTAAAGTGTTATACGTAAATGTTAGCCATTGTTTCTTTTCCAGAAAACCAAACCAAGCTACTGATGGATGGAGAGATATATCTCTCCTGGCTCCTTTTAGTCATGGGATTCCAGGGATGAAGGGTTAGGGTTTGGGTCTCTAGAGGAAAATCCCTTTTGGTACATTAGTATTTCCATACTCCAATGAATCCTTATCCATATCACAACCTTACCACCCCTTTCAATATCCTGTGTGATTGTTACCCTTTCCTTTCCCCAAATCCCATATAAATGGTCCGCCCAAAATAGTGGAGGATTCCACTGATATTGACAAAATAATGATTATAATCCATGAAACTTACAAGACACCATCCTCACAACAACCCCATGAGGTACACAGTGAAAATACAATTGCCCCCACTTTACGGATGAGTTAACTGAGACAAGAAAGTTAAAGCAAGCTGTCCAAGGTCCTGCCACTACTGTGACAGAGCCAGGATTTGAAATCACATCTCCTGGGTCCATACCCAAAGTTCTTTTTGCTGCATTGGGGTATCTTTGTGACTTGTTTCACCTTTCCATCTCTCAGTTTCCTCATCTGTAAAATGAAAGATTAAATAAGATGGCATCTGGACTCCCTCTCATCTCTCTGTATGGCATAATCATTGCAAATCAGATTCATGGACAGGTAACTATCTGGAGGAATTGAAGAGACCCTACAGAGGTTATCTGCAAAGTAAGGAAAATAAATTTTATAAAGGCCACAGAGAAACTGCAGCCATTTTACAGAGAAGGGAGCCAGAACCCAGGGAAGGGAAGGAAACTTTCCAAGGTCACACAGGTAGGGAGAGACTGAGGCAGGATTTAAACTTCTCTGATTAGATTTGGTAGAACATGGTAGAACAAATGGTAGAACAGAACAAGTCAGGACCATGGTATTCTGCTCAAACTTCAATGGTTCCCTATTAATCCTAGGATAAAAAAAATATATTTTCCAGAAGATATTTAAAACCCTCCAAAATCTGGTTGCAGCCTACTTTCCAAACTTATAGTACCTTCCCCATCCTGTGATTTCACTACTTTAAGGAAGAAACTCCTTCTGTCAGTCCAGCTCAGCCCCCACCCTACAACTTAAACCTTAGAAAATTGCCAAAGGTGCCCAAAAGTTAAATAATTTGCCTAGAACCACATAGCCTATAGATATCAGATGCAGCACAAGGATATAGATCCTCCTGATGCCAAGGTCAGCTGTCTACCCACTACACCAACTGATTCTCCTTAATATATGGTATTTGCAAGATGAACTGTCCTCACTGTTCCCTGAAATCAGTACCCAATCTCCCACCTTGGTATCTTTGTGCACACTATGCCCTATACCTGGAATGTACTCACTCCCTAACTCTCTCTCTCTCTCTCTCTCTCTCTCTCTCTCTCTCTCTCTCTGTCTTTTAGTGTCTCGGACTTACTTTAAAGCTTAGGAAGCACTCCCTGATCCCTTTGGTGTTAAGTTTCTGTCTTTCCTTCCTCAAATTGTCAGGTCTATAATTATATGTTTATGTGTTATCCTCCTCTATCTCACCTACAGAGAATGTAAGTTCCAGAGACTGTTTCTAATTTTTCTCTTTGCTAAGTGCCTGGCATATTGCCTTGATCCTGGTAGCTGCCTAACACTCATTGAATTATATTGGAAAGAATGGGCAATAGAAAGTCATTGAAGTTTCTTGAGCAGGAGCAGATCTAACAGAGAGAAGACCAGAGATAAAGGGCACCCTGTGTCTTCTTGGGAAGGAAATTGAAATGGAAGTGAAAGAAAGGAAAGGAGGGGAGGAAAGAAAAAGAGAAAAGGAGAAAGGGTTGGAGAGAAGAGGAGAGGGGGATGGAAAGAAGAGGAGAGGGGAGGAAAGAGGAGGGGAGAGGATGGAAGGAGAGAAGAGAGGAGGAGAGGAGAAGAGAGGAAAAGACATAGGAGACCCATGAGGAGAAAAAGATAGACAAGAAAGAAAGAAAAGAGGGGGGAAGGCAAAAAAGAAAAGTGAAACAGCAAAAAACAAAACAAGAGAGCAAGAGGTAGCCTGGTAGAGTAGAAGCAATCACTTGATTCAGAGACATAAGATGTGAATTGGATTCTCAGCTCTGCTGCTTACTACCTGTGTGACTTTGGGCAAGTAACTTCCTTTCATTGCCCTTAATTTCTCAATGTAATCTGAGAAAACAGATCATACATTTAGTAAAGGCATTTATTTAAGGCATCATGGCTGGATGGAGGGCAGAACTTGAAGTCAGTTGTCCAGCCTTTTCAGTCTGACTCTTTGTGATCCCATTTGGGATTTTCTTGGCACAAATACTAGAGTGGTTTGCCAGGTCCTTCTCTGGATCATTTACAGATGAGAAAATGGAGGCAAATAAGGTGAAGTGACTTGCCCAGGGTCACACAGCTAGTAAGTGTATAAGGTCAGATTTGAACTCAGGAAGAAACGTCTTCCTGTCTCCAAGGCCTGGTGATCTATCTCTGGGCCACATAGCAGTCACTTAGTTCCCTTGTACTAACTGCCCCTTCATAGAATCTTAGATCAAGATCTGGAAGAGAATTAGGGGCCGTCTAATCCAACAGATGAGGAAACTGAGGCCCAGAGAGCTGCAGTAGTTTGCCTAGGGACATAGAGAGAGTGAGCAATAATTTGGATTTGTACCCACAACCTCTGACTCCAAACCCAGCACTCTCTAAAGTCATAAGGTTTGATTCTCCGGGAGGGGAAGCAGGGAGAGATTTATTGGGTGATATAGGTCAAATAAAAATGAAAGATATCAATAAAAATGAAAATAAAGTAATTACACTATTCAAACAAAAAGAAAAATTTATGAACTTCTATATTCTCATCTCCAGTAGAATTCAAGGTTCTTCGGGGCAGAAATTCATTTTGGGTGGTGGTGCTGTTGCTGTACCTCTCTGCAGTGGTAGAGGCAATTGGAAATTATCCCAAATAGAAGAATCTCAGGCCCAGATCACCCCCCAAAATGCCCAATAACTAACGTGATGTCTGCCCATAGTGGAGGTTTAATAAATGTTTGTTAGAGTGGATTGGATTGGACTGGATTGAATTGAATGACCAACGAGGGCCTTGGCCATTTGTCTGTATAGTGGTCACTCCCCAGGGTCTGTCACTGCTGCACAAGCCAACCCAGCTAAGGCTGATACAAGAGAAATTAGGAGTCAATGCAGTCATTCAGGTCACTGTTTACACTTGGACTGTCAACTGTCATCACTGGTTAAAACTCCATGTCAATCTCCTTAGGGAATCCTGGTCATTACACTTGGTGATGGGTGGCTACAGGATGGACTGTGGATGCCCCATTATTTGTGAATTGCCTGACTCTGCCTCTGTTCCCCCTGCCTAGATCAATATTTATACAGGATTCCAGGCACAGGCCATGACTTAATCTAACAAAGGCTTACCACCTCACAATAGATCTACAAATAAACCCAGAAGGGGAGCAAAGAGAAGGGGCAGAAGAGTAAGGAGAGAGAGGAGAAAGGGGGGAGAGAAAAAAGAAGGTAAAATCATGATATCAAGATAAGGATGTATAGGAGAGCTATGGATTGGAATTCAGGGAAATCTGGGTACAAATCCTACCTTAGACATTGGTTAGCTATGTGCCACTGGGTAAGTCACTGAACATCTCAGAACCTCAGTTCTGATAGATGATAGATAGATATATATAGAGGGATGGATGGATAGATGGATAAATAGATAGATAGATAGATAGATGGATAGATAGACAGACAGATAGATGATGGATGGACAGACAGGATAGATGATAGATAGATAGATAGATAGATGGATAGATAGACAGACAGATAGATGATGGATGGACAGACAGGATAGATGATAGATAGATAGATAGATAGATAGATGATAGATGAATGGATGGATGGATGGATGGATATAGATAGATATAGATAGTATGATAGTACAATAAATAATTGTATATGTATATAAATAACTGTATATATAAATAATTACTATTACAATTCATTAAACTGTAAGCTTCTTGATCCTGGGCAAAGTCACTTAACTTTGTTTGCCTCAGTTTCTTCCTCTATAAAATGAGCTGGAGAAGAAAATGCAAACCCCTCCAGTATGCTTCCCAAGAAAATTCCAAATGGAGTCACAAAGAATTGGACGAGACTGAAACAAGTGAACAACACACCTTCTTGGGGACAGGAATTGTCTTTTTCCTCTCTTTGTAACCCCAGAGCTTAGCACGATGCCTGGAACATAGTAAGTGCTTAGTAAATGTTTATTGATTGATTGATATTGTTATATAATTGACTTATTAGGGTTGTCATGAGATCCAAAAGAGAAAGTGATGATGGTAACTAACATTTATCTAACACTTTTAGGTTGTGAAACACTCTACCTCTAAGATCTCCCTTGATCTTCACAATAACCCTGCAAAGCAGGTACCATTCTTATCTTTGTTTTACAGTCAAGGAAATTGAGGAAAACAGAGATTATTTATGATTATTCATAAACAGATGATTATTTATAAAACTGAGAATTTCCATTATGGCTACTTTTTTTCATCTGTGTATATTAAATTTTCAAAGTTGTGTGCCCTCTGAATTTGCCTCTGCTGTTTTTGTTGTATTTTAAACTTATCCCTGATGTCCTTGTTGGTAGATATTGTTCTAGGTCATTATTTCAGGAGAGGCCCCAGCCCTGTTTTTTGCCTCCATTCTCTATATTTTATGCCCTCCCTCTCCTAGCCAATGGCTCTGGGCCAAGGACCATTGTGCCCAATTTCCTTCTCAGTTTGGAATGTGAGCACTCAGAGGGCAGGGTCTGTCTGTTTGCTTGTGCTTAGCACACTTAGAGTCTCTGTGCCTGGCACACATTAAGTGCTTAATAAATGCTCTCTCTATTTTGCCTCATTATCACCATGGAAATCTCCCCTCATAACAAGTAGTTAACCCTGACTTTGCCTGAACACAATGTCTCCTTCCCCACCTCAATAAATGCTCATAGATTCATAGGTTGATTGACTGACCTGAGTTCCAATCCCAACTCTTCCATCTACCCCTCATTAAACTTGGATAAGTAACTTCATTTATCTGGACCTCAGTTTCCTCAGCAGTAAAATGAATTAGCTGACCTCTAAGGTCATTCCAGCCTAGTTCTATGATATGTGAAACGTTAAGTAAATCAGTCTCTGCACTTTGGCTCATCTATAAAACAGGTCCCATAGATTCCCTTTCTGCTCTATATTATATGGTCCTTGGCTCTTCGAAGTGAGCTGAGTCTGTATGTCTCTACCTGTCGGGTATTGCAACATGTATATGGTTGGTGGATATCTGATGTACATGAGTCTGTGTTAGGGGAAGCTAGGAAACAGACCAAGAAAGACCTTAGGAAAATTTCCCAAAAGCCTTTGGGGGAGGAGATCCCCACCCCCATCCCCAATCATGGTGGGAATGGACATAGTTTCCTTTGGGGAAAAAGGAGAACCTGAATATTAAATCATGCTTAGACTGATGGGCCCATGAGATCCTGGAATTCCATTCCCTTCCCCTGTTCCCACAACCCCACTGGGCCCCCAGACACATACTCATAACCTAAATAAAATGACACCATAATCCTTCAGTCTCAAGCAGCCCAACCACCCTGCCCTCCTCCTCTGCATCTTGGCAGCATCTTCTCAGACAACTGGCATTCTTGGGTTCCCGTCTAAGCCTGCTAAGAATATGGGGAGGAGCTCCCCCAGTCATATCCATGTCCATCTCCTTAGGTACAGTTCATTCACTTAATGACAACTGCCATTCCTCTCTGGAAGATTCAACTCTGAGTAAAGGCTGGAGGGAGGCAAGCAAAGTGGAAAGGGTAACTTGGGAAGACCTGAGTTCAAATCTAGCCTCAGATACTTACTAGCTGTGTGACCCTGAGCAAGGCACTTAACTCTATTTGCCTCGGTTTCCTCATTTATAAAATGAACTGGAGAAGAAAATGTCCAGGAAAATCTCAAATGGTGTCATGAGGAATCAGACAGGGCTAAAAAAATAGTGTGTGTGCGTGTGCGTATGTGTGTGTGTGTGTGTGTGTGTTTACCCGTCTGTCAGGATATGAACTGGAAAAAACTTCATATAGGCCTCAATTCAGCACAGAGAACCTTGACCTAGTAATAAACAGATCTTCACTCAAAACCTGACTCTATCTCTGCCTTCCTGGGCAAATAATAATCAGTTAGTTCAGCAAACGTTTGGCTCATCTAATTCAATTAACAACAATGTAGGCACCTACTATGCATAAGGAAAGTGACTGAATGACAGTGGACCAGCCTTGGAGTCAGCAAGATCTTGGGATCCTAAACCAGTAGCTAGAAGGGACCTCAGAAGTCATCTGGTCCAACTTCCTCCTTTTACAACTAAAGAAACTGAGGCCCAGAAACCTTAGGGAAGTCAATTATTTACCCTCTCGGGGCCTCAGTGGACTCAACTGTCAAATGAAGGGGCTGAATTCAGTGATTTCCTTAAAACAGTAAAAGTCTGTCAAGAGTTCGAGGGGCCTTAGAAGAGAATTAGAACTTGGAAAGGACTTACAACAAAGAATATCAGAGCTGGGAGAGACCTCAGAACAGAGAATGTCAGAGCTGGGAATGACATTAGAACAGGAAATGTTAGAGCTGAGAGAGGACTTAGAACAGGAAATGTCACAGCTGGTGGGGGGGGGGAGGTTAGAAAAGAGAATATCAGAGTTGAAAAACTTTATTTATTTCAGGGGTTCTTAACCTTTTTGGGGTCCTGGACCTTCTGATTGTCCAGTGAATCCTCTGATCCCTTCCTCAGAATCATGTTTTTTGGGGGAGGTCTTTATTAATTTATTTATTTATTTATTTTTTGTTTTCAACATTCACATCCACAAGATTTTAAGTTCCAAATTTTCTTTTCATCTCTTTCTTCTGCCCACCCAAAGATAGCATGACTTCTGATTACCTCTTCTTCAAGTCTTCCCTCCTTTCTATGACACCCTTCCCTTCTGTTATCCCCTTCCCCTATACTGTAGGACAAGATAGATTTCTGCACCCCACTCCCTGTATATCTTATTCCCCAATTGCATGTAAAAACAATTTTTAATATTCTTTTTTAAAACTTTGAGTTCCAATTTCTCTTCCTCTCCCCCACCCTGTCATGCAAAATACTTCCATAATAGCCATGCTGGGAAAGACTAACTATATTTCCCTCCATCTTATCCTGACCCCCTTTATTCTATTCTCTCTTTTGACCCTGTCCCTCCTCAAAAGTATTTACTTCTAGTTACCCCCTCCTCCCATTTGCCCTCCCTTCTATCATTCCCAACCCCTTGCCTATCCCCTTCCCCCTATTTTCCTGTAGTGTAAGATAGATTTTCATACCAAATTGAGTGTGCATGTTATTCCTTCCTTAAGCCAAATGCTTAAAGAGTAAAATTCACTCTTTTCCTCTCACCTCTCCCCTTTTCCCCTCCATGAGAAAATTTTTTCTTGCTTCTTTTATGTCAGAGATAAGTTACCTCATTTCATTTCTCCCTTCTCCCAATATATTCCTCTCTCACCCCTTAATTTCATTTTTAGATATCATTCTTTCATATGCAACTCACCCTGTGTCTTCTGTCTATAGATACATGGAGAGAGAGAGAGAGAGAGAGAGAGAGAGAGAGAAAGAGAGAGAGAGAGAGAGAGAGAGAGAGATTAGAGAGAGAGAGATACTACCCCTCCAGCTACCCTAATACTAAGAAAATTCTCACAAGTTACAAATATTATCTTTCCATATAAGAATTTAAACAGTTCAGCTGTAGTAAGTCACTTATGATTTCTCTTTCCTATTTGCCTTTTCATGCTTCTCTTGATTTTTATGTTTGAAAGTCAAATTTTCTATTCAGATCTGGTCTTTTCATCAAGAATTCTTGAAAGTCTTCTACTTCATTGAATGACCAATTTTCCCCGTGAAGGATTATATTCAATTTTGCTGTGTGGGTAGTTCTTGGTTTTAATCCTAGCTCTTTTGACCTCTGGAATATCATATTCCAAGCCCTCTGATCCCTTGGTGTAGAAGCTGCTAAATCTTGTGTTATATTGATTGTGTTTCCACAATACTTGAATTGTTTCTTTCTGCCTGTTTGCAATATTTTCTCCTTGACCTGGGAGCTCTGGAATTTGGCTTCAATATTCCTAATTTTCCTTTAGGGATCCCTGTCAGGAGGTGATTGGTGGATTTTTTTAATATCTCTTTCACCCTCTGGTTCTAGAATATCGTGGCAATTTTCCTTGATAATTTCTTGAAAGATGATGTGTAGGCTCTTTTTTTTATCATGGCTTTCAGGTAGTCCAATAATTTTTTAACTATTTCTCCTGGATCTCTCTTCCAGTTCAGTTGTTTTTCCAATGAGATATTTCAGAGTTTGCTATTTTTTCATTCCTTTGATTTTGTTTTGTAATTTCTTGATTTTTCATAAAGTCATTAGTTTCCATCTGCTCCATGGTAATCTTTAAGAAATTATTTTCTTCAGTGAACTTTTGGACCTCCTTTTCCATCTGACCAGTTCTGCTTTTTAAGGCATTCTTTTCCTCATTGGCTTTTTGGATATCTTTTGCTATTTGGGTTAGCCTATTTTTTAAGGTGTTATTTTCTTCAGTATTTTTAGTTCCCCTTTAGCAATCAATTGATTCGTTTTCATGATTTTCTTGCATCATTCTCATTTCCCTTCCCAATTTTTTCTCAACTTCTCTTACTTTAGTTTCAAAATCCTTTTAGAGCTCTTCCATGGCCTGAGACCAATTCATATTTTTCTTTGAGGCTTTGCACGTAGGAGCTTTGACTTTGTTGTCTTCTTCTATCTGTATATTTGGTCTTCCTTGTCACCAAAGTAAGATTCCATAGTCTGATTCTTTTTCCTGTTTTTCCTCATTTTCCCAGTCATTTACTTGACTTTTGAGCTTTGTTAAGGTAGTTGTCTACTTCCAGTGGGGGCAGGAGCCTAAAGATCCAGAAACAGTTACTGCCCCTGTCCCTATTATGGCTGCCATGGGCTCCTCTGTGCCCTCTGCTGCTGGGGCCAGACCATTTTATTCTTTCACACAAGTCTGACAAGTTTTTTCCACTGACCTTCCAATTTGTCCTCACCATTTTGGGGTCATTACATCTGGAAACCACACAAATGTCAGTGATTCAGTCCCCCCTAGGCCTGTTCAGGTCCCATCTGTGCTCTACAATCAGTCCTGCTCAATAGATGCTTCCTCAACTTTCCAAGATGTCTTGGGCTGGAGATTTGCTTTACTCCTCATTCTGTAGGTTCTGCAGCTCCAAAATTTGTTTAGAGTCATTTTTATGGGTATTGTGCTGGGTTTGGGGGAAGAGCTGTAACAAGTCCCTGCTTTTCCTCCTCCATCTTGGCTACATTTTCTCAGAATCATCTTTTTAAAGGTATAAAATAAAGCACATAGGAGTGAGTACACAGTAAAATTCTATTGACATGTAGATATTGAAGAATTTCTGAAAATAAGTTCACTGGGCCCTAAGTTAAGATCTCCTCATCTAGTCCAAGCACTCATTTTACATCTATAGAAATGGGACCAGAAAAGGGAAGTAATGAACCCAAAGTCAGAGGACAGAGTCAAGGCTGATGCCAGAATTGACTTCTTGGTTCCTTGTACCCTGTCTACCTCCAAGTCATCCCTGGGCTCATCTGCTCTAAGCCCTTTCTCTGGTACCTAAGATTGACTTTTGCTGATAAACAAGATATCCGCACAAATGATGTCATAACCCATTCATTCATCAAGTCCTTGCACTGAGGGATCTACAAGGACCATAGAGGCACATCTAATGCTAGAATAACTAGAGATCATGCTTAGAGATGGTTAGACCTCACTCATTTTACAAAGTAGGGAAAGGGGAAAGGAGAGAAGAAGCAGGGGAGGGGGGTGGCTAAGGCCCAAATAGAGAAAACTTCTTACCTGAAAGCTACTGAGCCAGTGTCTTCCTCCTCCCAATCTAGAGTTCCTTCCAACACCAAAACATTCCTCCCATGATAGTTCATCCATCACCAGCCCTCCTCCTCACTAGGTCCTGAGCATGTGTGCATTACCAAGTTTGGTTGAAAGGATTTGTCAGTCGCTGCCCTGCTTGTCTAACTGAATTAATGTTTTCCGTTTCTCCTCCAGTTTGCAAACTTTTAAAAAATTAATCCCATCATTTCAACAAGTGTAACAACTAAATTATCATCTTTACATGATTAAAGTGTCTGCCTCCACGTCTTTTCTTGGCAAACACTGCGTGCACATAATTTTACTAAATGTAATAAACCAACCATAGAACTATTAATTTTGCCATGGTATTCACAACGATTAGGAATGCATGAACCTGAAAATGATAAAAAACGAAAGAGAAGTCAAGAAATTGTATGAAATCTCCCCGGCCTCCCTCCACCAGCAACACAGTCAATGAGGACCCAGCTCCAATCCAAGTTTCAGAGAAGGGCTCCACTCTCAGCTCTAAAAAAATCTGGAGCAAGACTTTGTGGTGGAATCAAGCAGGAGGACCAGCCCAGTCTGATATGTTCATGCCAAATTCAATTAAATTCAATAAGCATTTATCCAGTTTGATTCAACAAACTTTTAAAATGCCCACACCAAGTACCAACAATGTGAAGGTACAAAAACAGCCTCTGGTTTCCAAGAACTTACAGTCTATTGGGAGGGGAAGGGGTGGGACAACAATAAACAGAAAAGGAAGTACAAAATATATTTTCTTGACAACATCTCACAAATATGCCCCCTTCTCCCATTCACTCTGGCACCACGCTGATGCAGATCTTCATCACTATTGCAATGAGTCATCTAACTGGTCCCCTATCCAATTGTTGCTAGGGCAGTAAGATGGCACAGTGGATAGAGCACTGGGCTTTGAGTCAGAAAGACTCGTCTTTCTGAGTTCATCTTCCATCTGGAAACTTCTCTGCTCAAAAAGTCATCAAGATGTTATGTTTTGGTTTGGTTTGATTTTTTCTCATGGTTTCTCCCATTCATTTTAATTCTTCTATGCAACATGACTAAGGTGAAATTGTGTTTACTAAGAATATAAGTGTACAACCCATACAAGATTACATACCATCTCAGGGAGGGAAGGGAGAGGCAGAGGGAAAATATTTAAAACTTATGGAAGTAATTGTTGAGAACTGAAAACAAATAAATTAATTAAATTTTTAAAAAGCCATCAAGAGTGGCATCAGGTGCCCAGCAAGTCATATCCTAGACCCAGAAGCTGCTTAGGGAAGCTGGGATCAGTCAGGTTTCATGGAGCTCAGGTGCCAGGAATCCAGGGCTGATGGAAGTTGCATCTGGAAAATCCTGGTCCTTTCACAAATTTTGTGCTGGAATACTATGGTGCTGTATAAAAGGATGAAGGGGACAGTTTCAAAGAAACATAAAAAGACTTCTATAAACTGATCCAAAGTTAACAGAATCAGGAGAACACTATTGTAAAGACAAGCAACTTTGAAAAACTTAAGAACTCTGATCAACAAAATGGTCACTCACAATTCCACAAGACTCACAATGCCTACTGAAATAAAGGAAATGGAATAAGAAGGAAGATTGAAATGTATTTTTTTGAAGATGGCTAATAAAGAATTTTGTTTTTGCTTGGCTAAAATATTTGTAACACTTTTTATTTTTCTTGTTGTCTTAATAGGTGAGGAAGGGAAAGGGGAGAGAGAAAGAATGTGAAACTGAAAACACAATATAATTGAATTTTAAAAAGAAATGATGGGATTGGGAGCTGATGAGATTGCCAGGTGTGATCTACAGAGTATAGAGAAAAGAGTCCAGGATAAAACCTTGGTGGATATCCACGGTGAGGGAATACAGATGATGACTTAGGAAAAATGACCAAGAAGGAACGGTCAAACCAGGAAGAAGAAAAGCAGGAGACAGTGAAGTTACACAAAGGTACCACAGACCACCAGGAGGAAATGAGAGTTGACAATGTCAAAGACTACAGTGTTCTAGAAGGATGGGACTGAGAAGAGGCCATTAGATTCGGCAATTAAGAGATCATTGGTAACTTTGGAGATAGCAATTCCTGTTGAGTGATGAGGTCAGAAGCCAGACTGTAGAGAGCTTGGAAAAGAGTGAAAAGAGAAGAATGAAGCCACCAAATATCACTTTTTCAAAGAATTTGGCTGAGAATAGGAGATATGTAGGACAGTGGCTGGCAAGGATGGAAGGATCCAGTGAGTTTTTCATTTGTTTATTTGGGGAGAGGAAATAAGGTTTGTAGCATACAAGGAAACAGCCTGGCTCAGTCCTCAACTCTCTACTAGAGAACTTCAACCTTATTTATTATTGTTTTTATTGATTTTAGTGTGAACTGTTCTCAAAGCTCAGGTACTACCTGTATCACCCTGGGCAAGTCACTTAACCTCCGAAGTTACCAATGGTCTTTTAATAGCTGAATTGGGCAGCTCTCTATGACTATAAGTTGTAGAAAAGGTGGTAACTTGCCCTAGTAGAGGGAATGTCCTTATCTGGGAGATCTCTTCATGAATGAAATGACCGATCTAGTCCATATTCTTTGATGAATTTAACAGTCATGAAGAAAAAATATTCTAGTATACAATAAAAAACAAGAAAGAAGCTTGTAAAAAAAACTGTGAAAGTACAGTTTATGCAAGCTTATTTTTTAAGAAATATAGCATACACAGACAGTTCTAATTTTACTGAAGTGGACCATTCAGTAGACCTCTACATAAAGGAATTTTTACATAATGCAAATTTGCCTGTGGACAAAGGAAAGGGAGGGAGGGTTGGAGGGAGAAAGGGAACTGCCTATTTGTGGGGCAGAAGGCTGACACATAGTTTAAGCACACCTAGGGGCCAGAAACAGAGAAAGAAGGCAGGAAGAGGAACACAGAGCAGCAGTCTCTCTGAGGGTCTATTCTGTTTTTCACTTGGAGGGTTTTGGGGGGTATTTGGTAGGGGGGAAGTGGTAGAGAGGATACCCAATCCAGGGTGCAAGAGCAGAGATAGAGAGCACAATACAGTACAGTAAATTGATGCTGGTGATTTGGGGAATGCAGATTTCTTTCAGAATTCTTTACATAAAGTTGAATTTGTCTAATGAGGATTAAGTTAAAGTAAGAATTATCTGTATATAAAGAGAGAAAACTTTCACAAGGTAGTACCAAAGCATCTCCTTTGTGTCATTTGTTCTATGCATAATTAAAAGATGCCCAAATTAATTTAAACATTTAGTGTTTCAGGGGCAGCTAGGTGGCACATTGGAGAGTGATACCAGGCCTAGAATCAGAAAGATTTGAATTCAAATCTGGTCTCAGATATTGTGTGACCTGAACCTGTCACTTAACCCTGTTTACCTCAGTTTCCTCATCTGTAAAATGAGCTAGAGAAAGAAATGGCAAACCACTCCAATATTTTTGCCAAGAAAACCCCAAACTCAATCACAAAGAATTAGATGTGATTGAAATGACTGAGCAACCACAAAAATCAAACTATCAAATGATTACATTTGAAGTAGGGCAAATAATAACAAAGTTAATCTAGAAAAACACTGGGTCAAGGATTTCAAGAAAACATAATGGAAAAAAAGCTAAAAGTGAAGGTTTTGGCAACTGCAAATCTCAAACTACACTACAAATCAACTATCGTTACAACTCATTGGTGAAAAAAATATATAAATATATGTGTATATTTATATTATATATGTGTGTATATATGTTGATTCATTAAGCAGACAATAAATAGAAAAATAGAATCAGTAAACAAAATGTTTAAGAAATCAAACATAGTAGCATCATGTTTGATAAACACAAGGATTTCAACTACTAGGATAAGGCTTCCCTGTTTGATCCAACCAGCTAGATAAAATGGAAAATAGTCTAGCAGAAATGAGATTTAGACCAGCATCTTACACCACACACTACAATAAAGTCCAAATGAATGCAGGACCTAAATATAGAATGTTAACTCACTTTTTTTTAAATTAAAGGACACAAAAAGATATGTCTTTGTAGCTATTGATGGAGGAGAATTCTTACCTAATAAAGAGATAGAAATGATCATAAAAGATAAAGTGAACAATATCAGTGACAAAACTGAAAAGTATGTTGGAATTCAAAGAGAAATCATCAGTGGGAAGGTTTTTTCATATCAAATATTTCTAATAAGGCTTTAATATCTAAGATATACAAATAAATAAAAACAAGAGACATTGCTCCCATAGATAAAAGACCAAAGGATTTGAATAGGCAGGTCTGAAAGAAGAAATGAAAACTATTAACAACCATGTGAAAAATACTCCAAATCATTAATGATTAAAGAACTAAAATTTAAAACATACATGTTAATGTCCCCTCCAATATTCTAACTTCCTGGTTCCTTAATCTATTAATTTTCCATAACCTACCTACTCTTCTACCACTTGGAGTACACACAGGAATGGTCACACTTTTAATCTTTCTATCACACAAATATTCTACTTCCATAATTAATAACTATTAAATTCCCTTACCAGATCGTTATCTATCATTCCTTCTTTCCTTATGCCTTATTCCTGCTAAACCTATTCCCTCTGCCCTTGGCATTCTGCCAGGCCTTCACCCCTGTCTCACCACACTTCCATTCCCAATCTCAACCACTCAGTGAACCAGTTCAAAGCTACACTCTTTCCACTCTTGAAAACAGTCAGACCTCACATCTGGCCAAATCCAAAGGTGAAAGGATCCCTCCCACTATCTTCCTTCTCCACCCTTACTCACAATGGTGCTGAATGGAGGTAGTAAAAGTCACCACTGACATGATCCATTACAGATTGATGTTATGTGACCTCAACTAGGCTCTCACTGCATCAAAACAATCCTCTCCCTCAGTGATTGATTCTCCATCCCACTTACCACAGTGGCAATTGGAAACTTTCTCTTCTCTCCTCAAACATCCCATAACATACCTTCTCTTCATCCTCTCACCTGACGACCTCCCCCCATACTTTAGAGAGAACACTGAGACCATTTGAACCTCTTCCTTCACCCTCCCACCATTTCATATCACTCTACTCAATAAACTCCAGTGGATTCCCACTACTCCCAAGATCAAATATAAATCCTCTATTTGGCATTTAAAATGCTTCCAACCTGTCCAGTCTTACTGACCCCCCTCCATGAACTATATAGTCTCCATAAACTGGTCCTTTGGCTGGTCTTCACCCTCAACACCCCACTTCCAAACTCCGAGATTTAGCATTATCCATCCCTCATGACTACAATGCCCTTCCTCCTCACCCCTCCACCTCCTGAGCTTCCCTAGTTCAAGACTTGGCTCAGATCCCCCCATTCGGAGGAGACCTTTCCTAAGCTCCTCACTCTCCACAACCACTGCTTTTCTCTGAGATCATTTGACATCTCTTATTTTGAATGTCATAAATACCTAATTATTCACAGGTTGTCTCATCCAATAGACTGAGAGTTTTTGGAGGTCAGGGTCAATGTTTTTCCCTTCTCTGTATCCCCAGCACTTAGCACAGTGCCTGGCATATACTGGGTTCCTAATAAATGCTCGCCAACTGACTGACTGACCATTGGACATTTCACACACACATACCCCTCCTTTATTACTCCAGGTTCTGAGTTAAAGGAGGGCTGGTATTCTGGATCTTTACTCTCTTCAAGGGGTGTGGAGGAGGTGTCCCATAAAGACCAGGTCCAGATTTCCCACTCTTTCTTCTCCTCCTTCTGTTTCTTCATCTTCCTCTTCTTCTTCTTCTCTCTATCTCTGTCTTTGTGTGTGTATCTTTCTCTCTGTTTTTCTCTCTCTCTCTCTCTCTCTCTCTCTCTCTCTCTCTCTCTCTCTCTCCCCCTTCCCCTCTCTGTCTCTGTCTCACTGTCTGTCTCTATCTCTCTCTGTCTCTTTCTTCTTTCTCTCTCTCTATCTCTCTCTCATCTTCAATCTCTCCTTATCTATTGGTTCCTCCTATTGGAGCCTAATATAGGAAACCACAGTATTACATAGCAGAAAAAGCCCTGACTTGGGATCCAGCTAAGATTGGTCGAAGGAAACAGAGGAGACTCAGGAGAAACATGATTGTTGCCTTTAAATGTTTATTCTGCTTGACCCTAGAAGACAGAACTTGGCACAACTGGGGTGAAGGGGAGAGGGAAGGAGAGAAGCCCAAGGTCACAAGCCAGTGACAGAGAGAGAAATTTGGGGGGGAAATCCTCACAGTGAAAGCTGCCCCCTAATAGAATGGACTGCCTTGGAAGGTAGTGAGCTCCCCCTCCCTAGAAGTATCCAAGCAGAGGCTAGATGACCGTTCATGCAAGACATGGAGAGGGGATTCTTTGTCAAGTCTGGATTATCCCATGTGCTCTGTGAGATCCCTTTCAGATCCCTCAGAGATTCTGTGATTCAAAATGACCCGAGTTCAAATCCAAATTCACAGTGACATTGGACCTGAGAGAAGGAAAGGAGCTACCAGAACAGGAGAGAGATGACCCCTAAGGAAAAAATGCTCTCTAGATCACAATGTGGTCCTGGGTCTTGACCATCCCTTTGTGGGGTGGGTGCAGAGTCATAGTTTATATGGGGTGGGAGATCTGAGGCTCTAGTACAGCCCCTTGAAGAGTGGGCATGTTGACCAGGTCGTTGGCCAGAATGGTCAGGGGTCATCTGTCAGGGCAGCTCCTAGCTTGCCTTCTTTTCCTGTGTGTGTACTTCCTTCCCAGCTAGACTATTAGCTCTTTGCTATGCACACAGCAGTCTGCCAAAAAGTGCTAACAGGGCCTGAGGCTGAATGAACAGAAGCCTAGTGTCCAGATCCAGGGTACTTTTACATCTGGGACGGGCCTTAGCATTCACGTGGTCCAAGCCCCTCATCTGGCAGAGAAGGAAGCTGGAATCCCAGGGAAAGGAAGTAACAGGCTTCCGGGAGGAAGGACAGTGGCATAATTTGAACCCACAACAACTGATTCCAAATCCCAGAAGCTCAGACTTGGGAGAGACTGCAAAGGCCATCTAACCCAAGCCATGTCTTCAAATAAGCAATAACTAAAGGGTTTGCTCAGGTTTGCTCATGGTATTATGGGAGGGATTCTTAGCCTGAAGTGTGTGAATGTTTTTAATATTTTGATATTTTTAATATTTTGACAACTATATTTCATTATATTTGCCACTATATTTCAGTCCCCTATATGATTCTTTGTATCTTATTTTATGCATTTAAAAGCATGACTCTGTGGAGGCTTCATCAGACCATCAGAGGGTCCGTGATGCACAAAGAAAAGTGAAGGACCCCTGCTATAATAAGGTGCTGAATGTGAAACCAGCAAGACCCAGCTGGGTTCAAAACCTTGCCTCTGACACTTATGAATTATGGACCATAGGTGAGTCAGTTAACCTCACCAGGCCTCCATTTCCCTCTCTGTAAAATGAGTGAGTTGGACTATTTCCTCCCAATTCTAAATCTATAATCCTATAAACAGGACAAGGAATTGTCTATCCTTTGCTTAAAAGTCTCCATCCAAGCTCCCTCCATTCCAATCTGCCTCTGGTCCTGCTGCCCTCTGCTCTGACCACACCTGGTAGATTGGGTTCAGGTCTGGGCACCATCTTGGAAAGAAGAGTCTTCTATGGATAGATGACTCACCTAGAGAAATGGCTATAGAATCTGACACAGCTAGATTAAAGGCATTGGAGTTATGTGACCTAGAGAATACTGAAGGGCACATGAACCCTATCCTAGAGTCATTCCAGATAGGAGAGAGATTAGATTTATTCCATGCTGCTTCAGTGAAAAGAATTCGAATTGTAGTGAGAAGTTCCATGAATATTGATTTTGGTAGAATATAAGGAAGAAATGTCTAATCTTTCAAACTTTCTAATAATGGACCTTGACTTGGCATCGTTGGTGTCTATAACAGAACCTACACATAGTAAATGCTTAATAAATTCTTGTTAATTATTCAGTTGATTGGGTTGCCTAAGGAAGCAATGAGCCCCTCAATGATGGGGGCATCCAAGTAGAGGCTGGAAGGTCATCTGTCATGGAGGGGTAAAGGGGAGTCTGGCACTGCATGCAGAGAGATGGACTAGATATCTCAGGTGCCTTCCAACTTTAAGACTCTAGAGTTCTAAGATTTTATTTTTTGAGATGACATTGGCTGGATACTCATTGATTCCTTCACTGCTCTCTGAATTTTCCTGTCCAGATGCTCTCTTGGCCTTAAGAATAACGAGGCACATTCTAGGGAAGGGCCTTCTTCATGGTATTGATCCCCCAGCCAAGCACTGGCAGCAGGACCTGGCCCGCCCATCCCTCCTGGAAGGGGACCGTCAAAGTCATTAAGGCTGACCATTTCCAATCTGGAAGCATGGCTGGCCCTGGGGGCCAATGCAGGCAGCTTGCTTCTGGCAAGAGAAATGACCTAAATATTTGCACAGGAGTCTTTGGCTGCTTCTCTTTCCCCTTCTTTGCCCAGTCTGGGTAAGGAAGGTCAGATACATGGCTCTTTGCCTTTTCCACTGCCTGCAGTGTCTTCTGCTGGACAGACGTCTATGGAGATGACATGGGGAGACAACAGGCCCCAGGAACGGATGGTCATCATCACAGAAATGGAGATGCACACAGCCTTCGTTGGCCCCACATCTTGTAGAACAATTCAAAAATAATCCCGTTGAGATCACCATTATCAGCCTCTGGTTACAAAGACTCACAACTCAGGTGTCATCCCTGACTCTTCACTCTCTCACACACATTCCCATATCTAATCACTGGCCAAGCTCTGTCCTTTATCTTTTAGTGACACGGCCCTCTTTTCTCTCCTCTGACACTGCTACTACCTGGTAAAGATCTTCCTTGCCTCACCCATGGCATATTTTAATAATCTGCTGGCCTCCCTGCCTCTAGTCTCCCCTCCATCTACTCCATTCTCCATTTAGCTGTGTTGGGTTAGACTCTTCATGATCCCATTTGGGATTTTCTTGGAAAAGACATTGGGGTGGTTTGCCATTTCTTTCTCCAGTTCATTTTACAGATGAGGAAGCTGAGGCAAATAGGGTTAAATGACTTGCCTAAGATCACACAGTTAAAAAGTATCTGAGGCTGGATTTCAACTCAGGGAGAAGAGCTTCCTAAGTCCAAGCCTGGCACTCTATCCACCAGACCATATAGCAGCCCTTTAGCTCCCTTGTACCTTCATAATCAAATACAAAAATTTTTTTTTGCCATTCACAACTGGACACCTTCCAACCTTTGCACTCTTAACACTTTTCTCCCTTCTGCATACTCTAACATTCAGCAACACTGGTCTGTTTCTCACAACAGTACTCCATCTCCCCACTCCAAGCATTTTCTCTGGCTGTACCTCCTGCCTAACCTAAACCACTCTCTCCCCTCATCTCTACTTTCTTCACTTCCCCAGTTTTCTTCATGTCTCAGTTAAGAACCCACCTACTACAAGAATTCTTTCCCTTCTTATTCTGAGGGCCTTCCCAATTTATCCTGTCTATATGTTCATAGATAGCTGTTTCCATGGTGTCTCCCTAATTAGACTGAGAAGGAGAAAGGAATGATTTTTCACCTTTTCTTGTGTCTCCAGGACTTAGCACAGTGCCTGGCCCTTAAAAATGCTGGCTAATGTGTTTTTTACATCACCTTCATTTACACACAAACACAAACACACACACAGAGGGCATCCTTTATAACAAATATAATTTTTAAAAACTCAAGTATGGGGGTGGAACCAAGATGGCAGAGTAGAAAGACTCACATATGCTAGCTCCAAACACACAGCCCATGGATTTCCTCTAAAAAGAACTCCCAACAAATTCTGGAACAGTGGAAGCCACACAGCAACACAGTGAAGGAGATTTCCATTCCAGAGAGCCCTGAAAAACCAATCCCAAAGGTCCGTCACGCACCAGATGGGAGCGGGGTCCTGCCCTGCCCTGGTCGTGTGGCACTGAGAGGAGCGAGCAGATCCGAGCAGGCTTCAGGGACGGAATCTCCAGCGGCCACAAAGGTCCCTCCACCCACAGACACACAGGTCAGTGAAAGAGACGTCTGGATGGACTGAGAGGGGAGCGGGGTGTCTCCGGGACTCAGGCCCCCTTGGGAGGCAGTGGCAGAGG
>CM053773.1:237121758-237212761 GCA_028658325.1 Potorous gilbertii
GAAGGGAGGGATGATAGAAGAGAGGGCAGATTGGTAATAGGGGAAATTAGAATGCTCAGAGTACTGGGGTGGGGGAGGGGACAAATGAGGAGAAAATTTGGAACCCAAAATTTTGTGAAAATGAATGTAAAAAGTTAAATAAATAAATTTATATAAAAAAAACTCAAGTATGCCCTCCCCAAAGATATGAGAATATACATTCTTTCACTTCTTTGAAGAGATAAGGGACTATGGGTGTGAAATATTGAATATAATGTTGCACTTTTTCAATATGTAGATTAATTTTTCCAAACTGGATATTTTGGGAGGGGGTTCCTTTTTTAATCTTTTTTTTTTTTTAAATAAGGAATGGTTTTCTGGGAAGGCCAGAGGGAAAGAAGACACTGAGAAATGTAGATGTAAAAACAGAAGAATAAAATTTACTGGGAGAAATATAAACTAGAGAGTGGAAGGCATTTCAGCCAAACTGATCTATCAGTTGACCGAAAGTTTATGCAGCATCCCACAGCTGTATTCTCCAATGAAGAAGGGAAGGGCGGTTGTTTTCTGATTTTTTCCCTAGTCCAAAGTTGGTCATGTGATGACAGTGTTCAGTTTCATTTTTATAGCTTGTTACATTTGCACTAAGGTAGAACTTGAGAATATTGTTTTTTCTGGTTCTGCTTATTTCATTCTGCATCAGTTCATGTATATCAACAAAGCTTCCCTTGAATTCAGCCTCAGTATCGATGAATCCTGCCAGCCAATCAGGCTTTAAAGTTTCCAAAACATTTGTCCTGCAATGATCCCCTGAAATAGGACTGAAAGGGTAATAAGGGTAAATAATCACCTCCACTTGCTACACCTGGGGCAATTCCCATGGAGTTGAGTCGGCCCCTTGGCTGCTTCTGGTGAGACCTGTGCTTTGGCCTCTGGGACTAAAGGTATGTGAAACCACAGGTTTCTGACTGGTCTTCATTTCCTTCCCCATGAAGGAGGGAAGGGAACTATTTTAAAGAGAATGTACCACCAAGCAGAAAAAACTTCCTATTTAATGGACTTTAGAGAGCCAGATTCCCCCTTCTTTTCCTTTCTGTAGAGTATGCAGAATGTTCTTGCTGCATCCGGGAGCGGTTGTTGCTGCTGATGCCTGAGCTCATGAGGTTGTATGAGTAGGGTTAAGACTGAATCTGAAGTTCTTAAATGTTTTCCTTTCCTTGAACCTAGGTCACAATGATGGGAGGGAGAGTGGGGTTAGGTTGGGAAGCCACCTTTTAATTTTGAATGGTTGAAATCTCTTGGGTCTGGGTGCAAGTTGTCCATCAGGAAATGATTTCTGAAATAACTTCTCAGGGAAGAGACAAGCACAGCCAGGAGGATTCCAGGGCAGGCCATTGCTGTTTCTAGTTATACAGATGCCCCTGGTTGGTACACTTCCACTGAGATGACCCTGATTCCTAGTGATAGCAGCTAAAGTGGAAGAAACCCAGCTCCAATGTGCTCCCCAGAAATGATGGTCACTGTTACACACATAAACAGAACACGGAATGTTAGAGGTAGGAGGGCTCTTAGAACAAAGACTGACAGAGCAGAGAGGGGCCTCAGAACAGAGGATGGGAGGAGCTTCAGAATGGAAGATGTCAGTACTGGGAGAGGTCTCAGAACAGGGGATGTTAGAACTGGGAGGGATCTCAGAACAGGGAGGGGCTCAGAGCTGGGAGGGGCTTTAAAAGAGGGACTGTCAAAAATGGGAGGAACCTTGGAACAAAAGTAGAAGACACTGAAAATATTTATTGCAAATAAATCAAATATTGCACTTCAGAGCAGGCAGCAAGAAGAAAATGAGCATTTATTATACACCTAATATGTTCGAGGCACTATGCGAAGCACTTCATGAATATAATCTCATGTGATCCTCACAACAACCCTTTTATATTATGATTCCCTTTTTACATTTGAGGAAACTGAGGCAAATAAAGGTGAAGTGACTTGCCCAGAGTCACAACTAATAAGTATCTGAGTTAAGATTTGAACTCAGGTCTTCCTCCAGACCTAGCAATTTATCCACTGTACCATCCAGCTGCCTTATAGGTTGAAGGAGGGAAAAGGACCTACATATACCAATATATCTATAGTAATTCTTTTTGTGGTGACAAAGAATTGAAAATTGAGGGGTTGTTCATCAATTAGAGAATGACCAAATAAGTTGTGGTTTATGAATGTAATGGAATACTATTGTACTGTAAGAAATGATGAGCAGGTGGACTTTAGAAAAACCTGGAAAGACTCATATGAACTGATACTGAGTGAAATAAGCAGAAACAGAAGAACACTGTACACAGTAACAGCCACATCATAGGATGGCTAACTTTGATAGATTCATCTCTTCTGAGCAATGCAAGAACCTAGGACAACTCCAAAAGACTCGTGATGGAAAATGCCATCCATGTCCAGAGAAAGAACTAGGAGGTTTAAAGCAGATCAATGCATGCTATTTGATCTTTTTTTTCTTTTGATGTTTTGTTTTGTTTCTCCTTTTTCATGGTTCCTCCCATCTGTTCTAATTTTTCTTTACAATATGACTAATATGGAAATATGTTTAATTTGAATGAATATGTAGAGTTTATATCAGATTTCACACTGTCTTGGGGAGGGGAGAGAAGAGGAAGGGGGAACGATTGAAAATTCATAAGCTTATGAAAGTGAATGTTGAAAACTAAAAATAAATAAGTAAATATTCCTCTCATAATCAAACTCCTTTTAAAAAAAAAGCCTGAAGGACCTTTAATATTCATTGATGCAACTCTCTCTTTAGAGAAGGGAAAACCGAGGGCCAGAGAGAGACAATGGCTTGCCTATGATCTCACAGGTAGTAAATGGAAAAGATGCTAACAAGATCCTTGAGGGCAGGGAACTGTATTTTTGCCTTTCTGTATCCCCGACATTTAGCACGGTGCCTGGCACATAGTAGGTGATTTATAAATATCACCTTATTGATTGCTTCTAATATCAAGTCCAGAGCTTATCCTCACTAGGATTCACAAGGCCAAGTCCCCATCAAAGTCTGGAAACCTCTATCAGAGACAGCAGGAGGGGAAAGATCTCCTAGCTCTAGGGTGGGGTAATCTACACCAGGCCACATTGCTGGTTGACCCCAGCTTCACAGCTGGCTTTGACACTGCATTGGCTCAGAAAGTTCTCTTGCCTCAGAATGTTGTTTCCTTGCCATTCCCAAAGAACCCTGGTGGCATTAGAGCCTTCACTCAGATGTTTTCAGGGTGGCTCTGGAATTCCACCTTATGTGGAAAAATTTGCTCCACTGGCAGAAAGACTATGGGAGGTAGCACAGAATTAGTGTAGACAATACTGAAGTGTTTTAGGAGACCTAGATTTTTGTCCTGACCTTTCCACCTGCCCAGCTGGGTGACCTTGAAGAAGTCATTTCTCCTTCATGGTTCACATTTTCCTTTGAGTGCAGGCGTGGGGAGGGAGTTGTGACTCAATTTCCAGGTCAGCAAAATAAGGAGAAAATGTTTTCACTGTTGATCTCAGAGCTGTTGGGGAGACCAAATGTAACATTGGATGTGTAACCATAAACATAATTAAAATGGCAACTTCTATTGATTATTTTGTGCTGCTGGACAAGAGTGATGACCATAGTCACAATAAAAGAGTTCCCTTTTCTTCAGGGGCAGCTATTTTTGTCAGGTAGGTTCATGAGGTCATAGGATTCTAGATCTCAAGCTGAAAAGGACTTTAAAGATCATCTTGTCCAATCCCCACATGATAAAAAAAGAAGTATGAGGGGAAACTGAGGTCCAGAGAGTGGAAGTGACTCATCCACTGTTACTCATCTTATAAGCAGCAGAGCTAGTACTCAAACCCAAGTCCTGCTGCTCCAAATCTAAAGTTTCAGCCTCAGACACTTGCTAGCTATGTGACCCTAGGCAAGTCACACACCCTCTCTTTGTCTCAGTTTCCTCATCTGTGAAATAGGGAAAACTACCTCTCAAGCTTGACTTGAATATCAAATGAGATTTATACACCCACACACATACATGTATGTATATACACATATACATGTGTGTATGTACAGATATATATGTATACCTACATGTATATACATATATGTATATACTGCAGATGTGAAAGCTCTCTATGTTATTCTTATGATTAATAATTTCCGCTGTATTATGTCTTTTCCCCACATCTAGAATGTGCTCTAACCACTTCTGTAGTCATCTAATCAATCACTCTACACAAATTCATCAAGCAGTAACAATATGCCAGGCACTGTTTGGTGTTAGTATCACAGAACTGAAAGAGATTCTGCCTTCAAAGGGTTTCCATTCTATTGTGTTGTATTGGGGAAAACATAATGCACACATCCGTGTTTGATGGGAGTCATAAGGGAGCCCTTTCTCAACCCCATCTGCCAGGCAGAGGTACTTCCAGAGACCTGGGCAAGCACAGGGGTCCCTTGGCAAGGGACATGTGCTCTGGTCCCTTGTTAGAAGACATGCTCATGGCAGTAACACCTGATTGGTGCCTTGATCCTAATAACTGAAGCAGCTTTAAATGATTGGGAACTGAGCCAGGGGGAACCCCTCCCCTCATCATCTCTTAGCATTGTAGAAAGATGCCACCTTTTCTTTTCTTTTTTTTTTTTTGAGTCTACTTTGGGAAGGTCCCATCTCTCCCCTGGACTTCCATCAAGACTGGGGAGGGGAGGGATGACTTTTATCCCCCACCTAGCCCATCCCCAATAATGACAATAGTATATTGTCACTATAAATACTGCAAGTACTACAAGAAGTACTACAAGTACTAATAATTACAGGTACTGAAAGTACTGACAAACACTACAAGTACAAAAGTACCACAAATACAAAAGTACTACAAGTACTTAGCAATTCAGTGCAGCAGGAACAGCTCTGCCTTTGAAGTCAGAAGACCTGAATTCAAGACTTGCCTCTGACTGCTTTGCTCACTGGTTCTCAGTTTCTATATCTGTCAATAAACTAGTAAACATTTATTAAGCCCCTACTATGTGCCAGCCATAGTTCTAAGTGCTGTTGGACTAGATGACCTCTGAACTCCCTTCCCACTCTAGAGCTAGGATTCTGTGAGCTCTGACATTTATAGGGAAGCCTGAAACTGACTGTCAAGTCCTCAGCTGCCATTTTTACCTAGAGTTCCTTTTCTTGAGCATGGTCACCAACCAACTCTCTCCAGTATCTCTCTCCTTTCTATACTAACTCTATACTATACTCTCTATCCTAAGTGGTAGAACTTTCCAGAATTAGCAACTACTTTATGGAGTTCCAGAGTTCTTGAGTCTTTGCTTGCATCTAGCCTAGATAGAGTGTTTTATACAATGGCAATTCTTCAAAGAAGAGAAGACCAGTAGAACTATTCTTATCCTGAAAGGACTCAAGAGGCATACCTGGCTGGCCAGAGGATCTGGATTTTGTGAGTTGCTCTGATAGTACGGATCCTGGATGAAGATGGATAACCTGTACAACAGTCCCCCAAAGTTGTCTTCTCTTCCTTGGTCAAGTTATATTATAATATGTATTATATATTATAATCCCCATTTCACAGATAAGGTAACTGAGGCAAACAGAAGTTAAGTGTCTTGTCCAGGATCACATGACTAATAAGTGTTTGAGTTGAGTTAATGGTGAATTAATATTTCACGTTTTAATTACTCATAAATGTTTATGTCTTTTATAGTAAAGGCATTCCTTTTGTAGTAAAAGAAATAAATAGCTATCCCATACCTGTTATATATATTTTATACATGATGTAACTTTTGTCAAAGGTAATATGGTCAATCTCTTTGGGGGAGACCCTGGATAAGCACCAGAACTAAGATATGTTTTAGAGATTTCCAGTCAAGCCCAAAGCTCTACTCCAGGGTGGAAGCATAATAATCCAGAGAGATAAGAGAAGGTTAATCACCTTTCTTTGGGGTCATGCTGTCCCGGGATGAATCTAGACTCCAAGTGATCCAGAGCAGGTGGCCCTTAGTGGGAGTGGGGGACCATACATCTCAGCCAGGAGTCACACATATATAAGTACAAAATATTATAAATAAAATATATGAAGAAATGAAAAGCAATTTCTTGGATTAAGACGACATCAATCTTCAATTCCCAAATCTTTAGGGGTTTATGCACTTGGGCAGGCAGCCAGGTGCTACAAAGGATAGAATGCTGAACCTGGAGTCACAAAGACTTGAGTTCAAATTCAGCCTTAAAATACTCACTAGCTGTGAGACCATGCACATGTCCTTTAACCTTTGTTTTCTCATCTATAAAATGGGGATACTTATAGCACCCAGTGTTGTTGTGAGGACTCAAGTACATAACATTTGTAAATTTCTTCACAAACTTTAATGGACTTATGTTTGAATGACTTCAATATTTAGAATGTTATATTTATTTAGAATATATATTAGAATATTAGATATTATATTAGAATATGTATTTAGAGCCTTCTTTAGCAGCAATGACTGATTCCAAGACCCATCAGGGGAGTTTCATTTACTAACTTGGTGACTCTAGGTAAGTCATTTACACTCTCCAAGTCTCAGTTTCCTCATGTATAAGATAAAGTAATTGAAATAGATAATAGCCTCTAAGGCCCCTTTCATAAATCTATGATAAATCTATAAACCATAAATCTATGATATTCTAGCAATCGAATGAACCGACTAGAAACTTTAATGAACTTAAAGATCCAGCTCCAAGAAGTCCTAACCCAAGCATGACTTCTTCCCATTCTCTCATTTTTTGATCCTTCCTGGTACAGGTCCTCCTTTCTAGGCATCACCTACAATCAGCTAAATGAACCAGACAGCTTCCTTCATGCCCAGAAGACAGTGGCAGCTCCCCTAGGGTCCAGCAGGGTGGGAAACCACATGTAGCCCTATAGGTCCTCAAGAGTGACCCTTGGCAGCCTCAAGGTCACATGTGGGCCTCCAGGTCCTCAAGTGCAGCCCTTTGACCGAATCCAAACTTCATAGAATAAATCTCCTTGGATTCAGTCAAAGGGCTGCACTTGAGGACCTAGAGGGTCCCATATGACCTCGAGGCTGCAGGTTCTCCACCCCTGGTCCCACCTGTGCCCGAAACACTCTCATTCATCAAGGCCATCTGTGTTTAGTGACACTCTCCGTGTGGAGTGCGCAGCCCACATCTATGGTGGCAAATCCAGGAGATGTACAAGGCTCTATTTGCTGAAGAATTGGAAAGAAAATCAATGAGAACGTTGTAGCCAAAGCAGTTTCGGAAGGAGCCCAGCCTGCCCAGAAGTGAATATTACTTGGGACTAAATTGTTTTTCTCATCGGGCAGTTTGTTCTAAAAAGTCAGGTCTAGCCTCCCTGCGAACCCCATAAGTCTTTCGGTTGGACTGGAAACTCCACATTTTTCCTTTTTAGAAAAATGTCAAAGACATTCCTCTGTTTCATTACTCTCTGTTGTTTCTCCCTTTCCTGCTGGTAAATTGCTAGCAGAGGGAGGCCAGAGTCTGCCGCCTTCAGGGGCTCCTGCGCCAGGCCCAGGCTGGACGCCGGCCCAGACTGTCTGGACCGGGCTCAGCCCTGGACAGCCCCGTTGTTTGACTTGGCCGGTGATGGGGATTCTTCTCTGCCGACCCCCCTCCCCACCAAGCCCAGGAGGCCAGGCCGATTTACAGCACTGACCCCTGGAGAGGGAGGCTGGGCCAGATGGACCCCCTCCCCCCAGTCCCCTCACTTGTCTTAGCAGGCACTGGCTCCCTCTCCATCTGTCTCAATTGTCCCCTTTCTCAGTTTCCATTTCTTACTAGATTTCTCTCTGTCCACCTCCATCACTCTCAGAGGTTATCTCTTTCTCCGGGTCTCTTGGTCTCTGGTAGTCTCTGTGTCTCTGTGGAAATTCTTCTCCGGCTCTCTGGCTCTCTGTTTCCACGTCTGTGTTTCCAGGCTTTTGTTCTCTGTCTTTCTAAACAGTTTTTTTGGTCTGCCTCTTGGTCTTTCTGTGTCCAGATTGAGTGTCTCTCTTGGCATCCCTGGACTTCTGCTTCGGTCTCTCCATAGGTGTTTATCTCTGGCTCTTTGGATGTCTTTGTATCTCTGCCTCTCTGGGTCTGACTTTTTTGCCTTGGTCTGCTCTGGCCCTCTTTCTAGATCTCTCTTTCCTTTCCACATCTCCCTGCATTCCTTCCTCCCCCCCCTCTCATTTCTATTTCTTATTTTATCTTCTACACACCTCTCCATTCTCTCTCCAGCATCTCTCTCCTCTCTATACCTCTCTCTCTCTTTCCTCCCTATCTCTGTTTCTGTATATACCTCTGTCTCTGTCTCTCTGTCTCTCGTCTCTCTATCTTTGTGTGTGTGTCTTTCTCCCTTTTACCTGTCTCTCTCTGCCTCTGTCTCTGTCTCTCTGTCTCTGCCTCTCTCTGTCTCTGTCTCTCTCTGTCTCTGTCTCTCTCTGTCTCTGTCTCTGTCTCTCTCTCTCTGTCTCTGTCTCTGTCTCTCTCTGTCTTTGTCTCTGTCTCTCTGTCTCTTTCTGTCTCTGTCTCTCTGTCTCTGTCTCTCTCTCTGTTTCCTCTGTCTCTCTCTGTCTGTCTTTCTCTCTGTCTGTCTCTGTCTCTGTCTCTCTCTGTCTGTCTCTCTCTCCATCTTTCTCTCTCTGTCTCTGTCTCCCTCTCTGTCTCTCTCTGTCTCTCTGTTTCTCTCTGTCTTTCTCTCTGTCTCTCTCTCTGTCTCTCTCTGTCTCTCTGCCTCTCTCTCTCTCTCTCTCCCCCCAAATCTCCTTTCCCACTCCATCCCTTCCCTTGCTCCCTTTCTTGAGTCCTGGCATTATAATAGTGTTTTAAATGCTATGCTTCTGTGATCTCCTGATTCCAGTCCCTCACTGAGCTGAGGGGACTGACATTCCTGGAGATTCCTGAGAGCTGGGTCAGCAATACCACAAAAACAGATGTTTTTCCCCATCTTCGTGCCATTTGAAGCGACTTGAAAAGATGACAAGAACCCTGAATTTGGGGTTGGATGACCTACTCTGGCTGTGCCACCGACCAGCTGTGTGTCATTGATGTACTCTGTGAGCCTCATTCTCCCCTTCAATAAAATGGGTATAATAATATTTGCAGAAGTTCTTCCATAATTTCAAATTCAACTTTAAAAAATGCTACTTCATTGCAAAATATTTTGGTAACCCCTGAAAGTACAGAGATCAAAGTGGCATAGTTCTTGCTCTCAAGGAGCTTACATTCTCCAAGAGAAGAGGAGCAGTAGAGGAAGAAATGTTGGTGGCAACTGAACTAAGCTTTAAAGGAAAATCAGAATCAAGAAAGACAGCAATGAGAAAGAACTTCACTCAAGGCATGGAGACCAATGGAATTTGCAAGAGTCTAGCTGGCCTGGTAGTGCTAGTGATGGTTAATAATAAGAGGTGGAGCTGGAAAGTGAGGGGCATTCAAAGGTCCAGAGCCATGTTCCCTGCCCAAGGACACACAGTGCAGAGCCGAGACACAGATAGCCCCCACTCATCTTACTCCCAAGTCAATTGGTGATCCTCATAGTGCACAAGGAAAAAAAATCAGTGATTGCCATTATTTGTTGGACTTAAAAACCCAGCAGATCTCAGGAACACAAGCATCTGAGAGAAGGACTCTCTATTTGACTGGGAAGACTGGAAAGTAGTTTGCCAAAAGAAAGAAAAACAGATTTCAATCATTATTTTATACTATTTAATGAGGAAGCAAACAAAATAGAAAATGGAATCCATGAAGAAAAAAATGTTAAAAGAGAACAGAAGGAAATACTTTTCACAGTTATTATTAGTAGGAGATATTCTTACAAGAGAAGGACTAAGAAATATAAAAATAGATAATTTTGACTTCAAAGAGTATAAAAATTCTTGCACAAACAAAATCAATGCAATTAGAATTCAAAAAAAAATAAATTAGGGATTGGTGAAAATTTTGTGCCTAACATAGATAAAAGTCTGACATCCAAAATATACAGGAAATTGGCAAAATAAAGTTGGATTGAGATCCATTCCACAATATAGTGCTATGTTATTATATTAATTTCATTAATAAATTAATAACATGAAACAATGTATTAATATTAATAGGTTAAAATAGCAATATATTGACATGTAATTAATGTATTGATTGACTATTGATATATTGTTATATTACTATATGACAACAGTGTATTAACATGTTATAGTTACATATATGATATATATCATTAAAAGATACATACAAACACTGCTCAAAAGACAAAATGTAATCAGTAGCCATATGAAAAATGCTCCAAATCACTAAAAAGAAATACAGACTAATCCACTTTCAGTTTTCACTTCACATCAAATCGGTGCTTGCAAATTTAGAGAATCCACCCCAAATATTCACATGGATTATTTGTGCCCCACCTGTGGCAGAGCATTCTGAGCTCGTATTGGCTGATCAGCCATGGTTAAACTCATTGTAACTTGACTCTAACATAATGATGTCATTTTAGTCTTCTTGGAAAAGGAAGGAAAACCAACAAATAACCAGTGAAATTGGCAAAGATGATACAACACAATGGTTGATGTTGGAGGGGCTGTGGGAACTGACAATGAGCCATGAATGGGTTGGAACTTTCTAATTAACAATCTGAAATTATGCAAAAAAGTCACTGAACCATCCACAGCCTTTGACCTAGAGATGCCACTGCTAGGTATATATGCCAAAGAGGTCAATAAGGGGAAGACATGTCCTACATGTACCAGAATATGCATAGTGATATTTTTAATGTGGAAAAAGTTGCAAATAAAGTATGGAATGTATATAATAGCACTTTAAGGATGTCAAAGCGCTTTGTATGAGTGAACTCGCTTGATCCTTTCAAATAGGATACTATCATCAAGTTCACTTTACAAATGAGTAAACTGAGGAAATAGGAGGGTAAATGACTTGCCCAGTGTCACACAGCTAGCTAATAAGCGTCAGAGGCAAAATTCAAACTCATGTCTTCCTGACTTCAAGTCCTGAGCCCTTTTCGTTGTACCATCTGGCCAGTCATTCATAGGGGAAAATCTTAACAAATTGTGGAATGTGAATGAAATGGAGTATTATGGTACCCAAAGGAACAACCAATAGCAGTCAGTCAATTGACAAGCATTTGTTCCATGTCTGCCATATTCTGGACACTGTCTCTAGTTCTGGGACCATAAATAGTGAGTCATGGAGAACAAGATGGAAAGACATCATGCAACGTGTAGAAAGTAGAAGCACGCAAACCCTCTACTTAATAAAGATGTTAAAGGAGATGTCACTCAAGAGCAGAGTTCTGACCTAATTTCGTCATCATTATGGCTTCCAGATAAATGGTCCAGCTCTTAGTGTCTAACACTTAGTAGGTGATTAAGAAAAAATGTTTCTTCATGAATTGATTGGGGTATAAATGTCAGCACCAACCTCTAAGTAGAAAGGTGAAGAATCATGGTTATAAAATGTTCAACACTCTGTTCTTCGTGGCCACTCTATCAACAGGTTTTGCTCAATTATTTTTGGTTTTAGTATCCTTTTTTCTAGTTGAAGGAGTTCTAGTTGGGAAATGATAGTGATATAAGAAGTAAAATGTATTAGGAAAACATTTTTAGACATTTTTTTAAAAACCACCAGATCAAGCTGGCTGGGTAAATTGAGGGCCAAGTCCAGGAAGGGAGTAGGCATTAAAATGCCCACTACGTGTCAGGCACTGTGCTGAGTATTTTGCAAATATTACCATCCAAAGTGCTGGAGTGGTCAGTGTTCCTGAGGGGATCAGAGAGGGCTTATCTTAAGCTGGTCTTTCCTTGACCATGCACGGCTCTGAGCTTTCATTTTCGGTGAAAGTCTGTGCCTTCAGAGGCAACTGTTAGGGGAAGGAGCCCTAGGCTAGGATTCAGGATACATAAGATGGACTCCCCGGACAGTCAACCAATTTACTGAGTGACCTTAGGATAACTGCTTCCCCTCTCTGGGCCTCCAAAACAGGTCAGTAATTTTTTCCTGAGCGCCTGCCATGGGCAAGGTTGCCGAATGAGGGGATTGGACTATATGATCCTTAAACGTCCCTTTCAGCCCTAATAGTCTATGACTTCAATTACTCGTAGTAGCCAGAGTGGGGCCATGCTCAGCTGCTGATGGAAACTCAGAGAGCAAACACAATCTACCAACGATGCCCCAACAGCATTCAGTAACGTGGGAAATCACACACAAATGGTGAGAAATAAAAGGCTTTATTGACTCCGAGGCGGCTTCCCATGGACAGTTTGATTTTTTCTCATCCCCTGCTGTCTGCATCAACTAGGAGGCTGCAGATTTTGAGCCTAATAAGGGAACAGGGTAGATCCGAGGCCTCTGTGGAAGAGAGAAAAAACCTTTGGAGAATCATAGAGCTATGTGGTATTAGAACTGGGAAGATCCTGAGAACAGGGCTGGGAGGGGCCTTAGAACAAGGGATGTCAGATCTGAGAGAGGCCTGAGAAGAGGGGATGTCAAAGCTGGGAAGGGCTTTAGAACAGGGAATGTCAGAGCTGGGAGGGGGCCTGAGAACAGGAGATGTCAGGACTAGGAGAGGCCTAGAACAGGGGATGTCAGAAATGGAGGTTGGCAGGGGAAGGCCTTAAAACACATGCCAGAGCTCCTTAGCCAAGTCCCATCTAGACTTGTGTTCAACAATAAACTCGATGGTTCAAGAAGGATATTGTTAAGCTTGATAACATCCAGAGGAGTCTTGAATCCAGACCCACTGAGGTTCACTTCACTCACTGCTTGAATACCTCCAGTGACAGGGAGCCCACCACCTCCCTATGCAGCCTACCCCACTTTTGTCTGTCATACAGCTGGCTCTTCATAACTGTCATCTACTGTCTGTAGTCTTGACCTCTGGAGCCACGCAGAACAAGTGTGATCACTTACTTATCAGCCCTCTGAGCGGAGCCCTCATGTGCTGCTTCTGCCTTCTTCTCCAGACCCATCGATGCCCAGGTACCATCCTCTCCAAGTGCCCAGTCACTTTCCTTCGTAACACTTCATCTTGTTCATATTCTTCCTAAAAGGGGATTCCTCCAAACTGAACCCCCTCCTCCATCAGTGGATGGGCCAAGGGTGCGGTACAATGGGAAATGGAGCAGCTAAGGGGGACCATAGTGGATAGAGCACTGATCTTGGAATCAGGAAAGACTCATCTTCCTGAGTTCAAATTCAGCCTCAGATACTTACTAGCTATGTGACCCTATGCAAGTCACTTCATCCTGTTTGCTTCAGTTTCCTCATCTGTAAAATGAGCTGGAGAAAAACATGAAAAATCACTCCAGTATCTTTGCCAAGACCATCCCAAATGGGGCCACAGAGAGTAAGACTGAACAACAAAGACCCTTAGTGGCCATATGATGATTCTTGGTTGTGGCCTTTTGATTGAATCCAAGCAGTACAGAACGAATCTTTTTATTACAGAGATTTGGTCTGTGAAGTTTGGATTCAGTCAAAGGGCCACACTTAAGAACCTAGAGGGCCACATGTGCCCTCAAGGCCACAAGTTCCCCACCCCTGGGCCATCAAGTCTGACCCCTTCATTTTACAGGTGAAGAACCTGAGGGACAGAGAGATGAAGTGGCTTGTTCATGTCCACACAGACAGTACCAGAGGAGGGATGTGAAGCGGTCTTCCTGATTTCATTTTCAAGTACTGCAAACATAACAGCATGCTACTCCTTGTGTGGCACTGGGTGAATCATTAAACTCTCTGGGACTGTTTCTTCATCTGAAATTGTGGAGTTTGGATTGGAAGGACCTAATGTCTTTTCTGACCTTAAATCTTATGATCCGTGCCCACTTTTTTTCTCTAGATATTGATGATGATGATGGCTAATATTTCCATATCACTTCAAGGGTTGTCAAACACTTCACAAATATGAAACTCACAGCAAAATAGAAGACAGGAACTATTGTTATCACTTTCATTCTACAGACAATGTAACTGAGGCAGGCAGGTAAATTGACTTACCCATAGTCACCCAGCTAGTAAATATATGAGACTGGATTTGAATTCGTCTTCCTGACTCTCAGGGAAAGCATTTCTGACACCTAGATGCCCAATTTTACATATAATTTATATGAGCAAGAATACTTGGGGTCCCGAGAAAGGAGATAAACCAACTCTTGATGGCAATTAAGTTGTTTCTGACTCTTCATGACCTCATTTGGAGTTTTCTTGGCAGAGATACTGGAGAGGTTTGCCATTTTCTTCTCCAGATGAGGAAACCGAGGCAAACAGGGTGAAATGACTTGCCTAGAGCCACACAGCTAGTTAGTGGTGGAGGTTGTATTTAAATGCAGGTCTTCCTGACTCTATCGACTGCACCATCTTGTTCCACTCATGAATGGCAAATCCAGGACAAGGATCTAGAACTCCTGACTTCTGGTCTAGGAAAACAAAGCCCCTTCTCTACTGGTCCTTCCTGGGGGACAGCAGTGGCAAAGTTTCCTGGAGCAAGGAAAGCACTGGGGGGGATTCTGGGATCAGTGTCCCATGTAGCCACCTCTGTTTTCAGGAGGTGGGATGGCACCATGCCGTCCCCATAATGAACAGGCAGCAGAGAACGTAACCCATAAGCAGATGTAGCCATGTGTGAAATCCACACACAAGATGAACCACAGAGTTTCCCGGGCTGTGCTTTGGAGCTGTGTAATTAACTGTAACTGAAATATTATTTGATCTTTTAGGTGGAAAATCAAATTGTGTTGTGTCAGACATGAATAAATACACATCTGGAGCATTTCTGCGGCTGCCCCCCTTCTTTCCCCCTATGCCGCCCCCCCACTCTCCACAGCTAGAAATTCATTCTCCCCTTTTCAACCTCCCTTTGTGCCAGTCTGAAAGAGTCCCATTGTCCTGGGGGGGTGGGGAGGGTTGGGTTTGGTGTGTCTGTTTGACAGGGAATGTGATGAGGGGGAGGGAGGGGAAGAGGGAAGCAGGGGGAGGAGATGTAGGCAAAGGGGGGAAGGGGAGAGAGAGAAGGGCTCTTGAGGCTTTGGGAGAAAGAGCAGGTGCAAAGAGACCTCTGGCCAGCCCAAGCTGGGGAATTGTCCTAAGAGATTAGCACTGGGACCTTAGGGTCTAGCCCCCTGACCCTCAAGAGAGAAGGGCCCACAGAGTCCAAGAATCATAGACTTATAAAAATATCAGAGCTGAAAGAGTCCCTAGCACATAAAATACAGAATGGCAGAGGGTGAGTGAGAAAGGAGAATTCAGAGCCAGAAGGTCCTTGGAGCTGGAATTTAAGAGCTAAGACTGTTGTTTATGCTCAGTTCTGAACCTCAGCAGACTTGACTTGCAAGTGAATTGGATTCAAGTGAGGCAGGGCTTTACAAAGTCACCAGCCTCACCCTCTCCTCCAGGATCACCAGAGTCCAGTAGCACAAGAAAGGTCAGGACCACTAATGATGTCTAGGAGAGCTAGAAGGGATCTCGGCAACCATGTTCAGAGTAACCAGTAGGCTCAATTCTTTCATCTTACAAACAATGGCAGTAAGGCTTAGAAAGAGCAGAGATTTCCCAAAGCCAATAAAACTCAGAAGTAGAACCCAGGTCTCCTGATTCCCTGTCCTATGATCATTCCAAATAGATAGTCATCAAACCCAAACCTTGGCAAGATCAGGGAGTCAATGGAGTTGGCATTCAGAGCTCCACTTTAGCTGGTTTCCATTTTTAGCACTCATCCAAATAGTCCATCATCAAACTCAGACCTTGGCAAAGCTAGGAAAGCAATGGAGTTGGTATTTGGGGCTACACTTTAACTGGCTTCCATTTTTAGGACTCATACTTTCTCTGCTCCCTTCAGGGCCCCTCCCTCCCCAGACATTCCGTCATAGTTGGAAAGTGACAGAAAGAAGTCACAATAAGAAAGTACTTTGAGAACCACCCAAGAATGGAATGAGTAGCTTTGTCAAGGTCCCCATCCAGCCCATTGAAGTCTTCAAGTAGAAATTGGATAACCAATTAACTGGGGGTTATAGGGGGGATTCCTGATTCATATAAAGCCTTGCCTTGGTGACCTTTGAGGTTTCTCCTCTCTGGGAATCTGCCACAAGAACAGCCATTTGTATAACTCTCTAGAATTCATAAAGCACTTTCCACATATCAGGGTGGGGGCCAATTGAGTCAATCACTGGCCCCACCTTACTTAGTGCTGACACCTTTTATCCAGGGAGACCACATCTGGTTTGAATCACAGGTGTGAACTAGATGTGAACAAGTGCCTGAAGAGCAACCCATCAATCCATCTAGGCATTAGGGTAGATGGGAGAAATCCTTAAAAGCCACTGGATGAATTGGATTGTTGATACTAGAAAAGGATACTTGGTCACACCCTGTGGCTCTTCTATGAAATGGAAAAAGCAGTTCAGAACCAGGGGATTGGAGCATGTGGCAACATAATGTTAGGAGTCCTTTCAATTAAGCCCCTGAGTAGGAATTATTAGGGGGAGGGGGCCTAGAAGGGAGAGGAGACAAGAAAGTCTCAGTCTCATCCTCCTGACCAGAAGATTTGGAATCTTCATAGCAGGTGAGAAGTGAGGGAAACACACTGGTGGGGAGCTATGTTGCAAAGTACTAGAAAAATCTACCCCCAAACCCTCAGGGCCTCTCCTAGAACCCTAAGCAGAGATTTAGAAATCAACAACTTTGGAGACCCAAACGGTGGCTGTGGATGGGGTCTGAAAAGGTAAATATAGGGCCTGTGTCACACACATATTAATCCATTCAGAAATTACAGAGGGAGAAGAGAAATGGGTCAAGGACAGAGTCTTAGATGGGTGCCCACCATTGATAGGCGTAATATAGAGGTTGAAACTCTACAAGATGACAACCAATAGCCAGTCATGACTTGACGACCTCCAGGGACAGGGAGCCCAGCACTCACCAGGCAGCCCATTCTACTTTGGAATAATTCTCATGGTTTTAGGACATTTCTCCTAGCATGAGGAGTCAGAATCAATGAGATCCTTGAAATCTCCTGCAATTCTAAATCCTATGACTTAAATGTTTAAGTTCCATTGAGTCATACATAAGTCCTATGAGTCTTGGATCTTATAGCATCTCCCATCTATTCTCTTATAAGGTAAGAACACCAAAGGTTGAGGGAACACAGGAGAGGGGAAAGTAGAGGTATGTGCTGGGGGATATAGGAAGAAGAAAAACAAAAACCCAGGCTTGGGGCTATAATAAAATCACAGCCGTGAGTGCTTTGGGATGAATCATGTTAACTCTACACCTAGGAGACACAAGGAGAAACAACACGGGGTGAGAGGCCCTGGGATCAAATTCAGGCTCAACTATTTATGACTTGTGTGACCATCAGCAATTCTATTCCACTTTCTGGGCCTTGGTTTTCTCCTCTTAAATGGGAAGATTGAGCTAGATGAACTCACCAGTTCTTTCTAAATTTTCATGGTCTGTGTTCTAAGGCTTTTCCCAGCTCTGACATTCTCTGTTCAAAACACTTGAATCTCTAAATTCTTTTCCAGTTTCTTTCAGTTAGAAAATCCTGAAAAGCTGCCTATCTACTACACCAGCACCAGCAAATAATGAAGTATTCAGTCATTAATGTCCTTGGTCTCTGAGCCAGCAAGAAGACCCAGCACCCAAGGGTCCAGTCCTATTTCTTCCACTAACCTCCTGTGCCCCTTTCTGGGCCTCAGAACAAATCAAAGATTCTTTTCCTTTTCTTTGCTGCTTCTTTCCTTTTTCATTCCTTCTTTCTCTTTCATATCTTCGTTCTTTCCTTCCCTCTTTTCCTCTTTTCTCCCTTTCTCTCTCCCGTCTTCTTTTTTTCTCCATTTCACTTTTTCTTTCATTCCTTCCTCCCTCCCTTCCTCTCTCTCTTTCTCTTTTTTCCTTCCTTCCTTCCTTTCCCCTTTCCCTCTTCCCTCCCTCTCTTCCTCTCTCCCTTTTTCTCTTTTTTCTTTCCTCCTTCCTTTTTTCCTCTCTTTCTCTCAGGGAGGATGAATTTACAACACCAGGGCATGAGCAGTAATCAGCCCTCAAGATGATGACAGTGAGAAAGACTCCCTGGCCAGCTGCCAAACTAAACATTTCAGAACTTTTAGGGGGGAGAAGAGTCAATGTCAGAATTGTCTACACTTCCCATGTTTGTTTAAGGCAGCAAACAAAATAGTTTGTGATTTATCCTCTGCCTAGGCTGGGCCAGGCTGGACCAGGAGGGATCCAGTGACCACCTGCAGGTTTGGGGCCTTGGAATGGGGCAGGGGGGAGCCACGGTAGGTGCCATCTGAGGAAATGCCAATGCTACCAAAAGGAGAACCTACCCTCCTGCAACTGCTGGATCAGGACCCAGCAGCCCAGCCCCAGGGAGATAAGAGGCCAGAATTTCAGCCCCAGCCTGTGGTCTCCTAGCCTCCTCTCCACCCCGCTCACTCATTGAATTCTAGCTCTAACATCGGTAAACACCTCAGAGGTCAACCGGTACAACCCCCTCACTTCTTAACCGAGACACAGAAAAGTTAAATGACTTGTCCAAAATCACAGAGGAAGCAGGTGTAAGAGCTAAGATTTGAAGACAGGTCTTTGGACTCTGAGGTCAGTGATCATTTCATCATACCATGCTGCCCTCTCCTTTCTCCAGTGATCTTTGTTGTCCTGAAAGTAGAAAAACTCATAAATGGTTTCACTCTGGGGGGAAGGAAGGAAGAAGGAAAGAAAGAAAAAGAAAGAAGGAAGGAAGGAAGGAAGGAAGGAAGGAAGGAAGGAAGGAAGGAAAGAGAGAAGGAAAGAAAGAAAGAAGGAAAGAAAGGAAGGAAAGAAAGAAAGAAAGAAAGAAAAAAAAAGAAAGAAAAGCTGTACCTGGTGATTTTACACTGGGGCCTGGAAGCATGTCCAGGGCAAACACCATGAGAGTTACCCTCTAATCAATTTTCTTAATTTTTAAAGATTGTTTGGGTGGGAAGAGAACTGACACACTATTACATGACAGAGGTCTAATGCCCTGGGGTACAAGTCCCTGTAGGCAAAGTCTCTAGGGCACATGATTTTCCTCCTAGAGAGTCCATCACAGAAGCCGGGTGAGAGAATGGGTCAGGCCTAGTGTGGTCAAGAGGTCACATATGGCCCATCCTCATTAAGTAGGAGATAGTTGCCTTCTTTCTCTGCTTCCAAAAGAGTACAAATGTAATTAGCACCCATTAAATTCAGGGAGCCAGGAGTAAAGCCCTGGTGATCCTACCCTAGTTGTAGCTCTGGGTGTTAAGAGCCTTTCAGAGAATGAGTATTTTAAAAAAGGACCCACAGAAAGCAATGCCCAAGCCATATCATGTGATTAATAAAAATATAAAGGACAGAACACGAGACTGCAAACCAAGAGAACTGGTTTCCAGCTTTGTCACCTTGGGTGTCAGTTCCTTTTTCCTGGGTTTCATTTTCCTCCACTGTGAAGTGGGGGATTAGACTGAAACTTTAGGGGAGGCGTGGTCCCCTAAAGCAACTTTCAGTATGAATCAAGAGCATGATATGGCCATGAAAAAAAACAATTCAGGGGCTTACGCCACGTTGAGAAGCCAAGGATAGCCCCATAGATTGAAACGTGGTACCTCCCTCGGGCCTGGGTGTCATGGTTTAGAAAAGATATTGACAAACTGGACACTGTCCAGAGGAGAGAAACCAGAAAGGTAGAGGATCTTGAGGTCATAAGGTAATAGATTCAGAGCTAGGAGGGACCTTTGAGACCAAGGCCAACGTTCTCATTTTACAGATGAGGAAGTTGAGGCCCAGAGAAATGTAGAAACTTGATCAGGATCACTCAGCTTACAAACACCTGAGACAGGATTTGAACTCAAGGGTTCTTAACTCCAGGAGCGACATTCTATCCTGCCTCATTGGTTGAGATGAGGATTAGCTGAAGTAATGTTTAACCTGGCAGAAAGAAGACAGAGCTCATGGCCATCATTCCATCTGAGATGATCTCCAATCTATCCTCATTAGATGGTGAGCTCCCTGAGAGCAGGAATCATCTTTTGTCTTACTTTATATTCCCAGCATTTAGGTATTTAATAAATATTTGTTGCATTGAAGAACTGTCATCTGGAAGAGCTATTAGCCTGCCCCATATACCCCTCCCTAAACCAGAACTAGGGGCATTTGAGGAGGAAAGAGAAGAATTTCAAATAGGCAGATTTAGTATAAATAGTAGAGAAAGCTCCCTGACAATTAGAATTATCCCAAATTGGAATGGACCACCCAACTTCTTCAAGCAAAGGGGAGCTGACCACGTTCTGGGTCAAGGGGTGTCTTGATCAAGTACTAGTTGGCCCAAACAGTCTGGGGGTATTTTCTACACAGGGACCCTGGTGATCCTGAGGTAAGAGTGAGATAACTTCTGGGGATCCACCCCACTCCAACTCTATGTCCCATGTTCCAACATCCCCTCCGATTCTAATGCTCCTAAAGGCATTTTCAACAACAACAAGGAAGAGGGGATACAAGCATTCATTAAGCACCTACAGTGTCCCAGACATGGTGTCCCCATCCTCAAAGAATCTAATCTAAAGGAGAAGACGAGATGTAAACAACTATGTTAAAGTAAGATATAGACAAAGTGGATGGAAAATAATCACAAAGGGAAGGCTCTAGAATTATGGAAGATCAGTAGAGGCTTCCTGCAGAAGACAGAATTAAAGATTAGACCTGAAGGAAGCCAGGAATGCCCAAGGGGGAAGATGAGAAGGGAGAACGTCTCAGAGATGGATACCAGCCAGAGTTGAGAGAACCAGGAAGTCAGGAAAATTGGATCTCTCTTCCATGTTTGAAAGCATCTTCCAGCTGTGATATTCCATGATTTTGAAGGCTATAAAGTCAGACAATAGAGGATTAATAAGCGTACACACAGACACACACACACACACACACACACACTCACACACACACATCTCCTGTTCAAATCACTCTTCTATAGGCTTTGATTATTTTGCATGAGAAACTTACCCAACTGAGGCACAGAGAGCAAAGATACCTCTTGGCCCCTGTTCTCCTGAGTTAGAGAAAAGGCAAACTGACCTGAATAATGATGCAGAATGATTGCAGCTCTCCACATTTTCTTTAGAAGGGCACATTAGGCCTCATCAAAGACTAATCTGCCCTTTATTAACATTTTCATAAGGTTATATAATATTATATTTTAGTCCTTATAGGCACCCCAGAACTCCCCTCCTTTGCCTTATATAAAGGTTAGAGATCGCTGCCTGACTAGCCAAGAGGCTGCTTGTGAACAAGCCAAAACAGGCACTTGAAGGAGGCTCTTTGCCTCTTTGATAAGAAAAATAACACTTTAGGTATTTTGCCCTCAAGCACCTTGTCTTCTCCTTGCCAGGAAGTAAGGGGAAATGACCCAGCTTTCTACTAGCTCAGACTAGCATGGTGGAGTAAGCACAAGACTGGAAATCTGGACACCAGCATTCTAATTCTATCTCTGCCACTGAGTCCCTATGGGAGTATGGGCCACTTACATCACCTTTCCAGAATGCCTTTTCTTCTTCTATAAAAATCATTGGTTCAGTGTTTCATACTCTGATACTCTCCATTCTTAGGTTCTTTCTAGCTCTGTCATTCTATGGTCTAAATTCTGCCCCAGATTTGAAGTCTGTTTTAAGGTTCCTCCTAATTCCAACATTCCGTGTTCTAAGGTCTATCCCAGCTTTGAAGTCTATATTCCTAGGTTCCTTCCAATTCTGACATTCCATGCCCTAAGGTCTGCCATAGCTTTGAAATCTATATTCTGAGGTGCCTTCCAGCTCTGACAATCTATGGTCTTAAGTTCTCTCCCAGCTGTGACATTTCCCCGCTAAGGATCCCTCTGAGCTCCGACATTCTAGAATTGGATAACCACAAATTTTTCTAGCTCTTTTGCTATCTAAGACCAGATTCCCTCATAAACAACACTGCCAATTGGTTCTAGTCAAATTCCATGTTCCATCCTGGGTTGCTTGTTTTGATTTCTTTTCATTGGTAGCAGAAAGAACACTAGTCTTAAAATTATGAGAGACCTAGTAAACTTCAGAGGGTGGCTTGCTGGGTGATTCCAACATACTTCCCTGGAAAAACCTTAATGGAGATTTCCAGGGACAGAGTCAAGATGGAAGATTGGAGAAGCACTCATTCCCCTCCAAACAACTTTAAAATAACACCTCAAATTGAATTCTTGAGGGGCAGTGACAACAAAAGGTCAGGGTGAGACATTCTTCCAGCCTGGGGCAACATAGAATATTGAAAGAGAGCTCTGTGACATAAAGGGAGGAGGTTGACCCAGAGACCACATAGATGAAACTTTCACCTGTGGTGGGACTAGGTGGTCGTGACAGAAGCAGCTTTGGAAGCGCTCAAGGTAGAGATGGTAAGGGGACCTGGCCACTGATCAGAAAAAGATTACAGGGTACCCCTGTGTTAGTATTGGATGTAATACCAGACAATGTTTGATAACTCCTTTGTCTATCTGTACTTACTTCAAGGGCAGAGAAGAGCAGCTACTGACAAGAAGGAGTGGAAGCCCTGAGGGATAATATGACTTCTGACCCCAAGGGATCAGGAACCCTGAAGAACCATATCATTTCTGGTCCCAAGAGAAGTGGAACCCTGAGGGCCCCAAGTGATCAGGGGTCTTTGCTGAGTAGGGAACACAGTACAGACCAAGAAGGTAATGACCACACTTTTCCCCAGCTCAAACCACCTTGAAAGCATCGAAACCTTATGAAACCCCAGAACAAGCTTTGAAAAACACATTGCAAAAACACCTGAAGCTTGAGACAGAGTTTCTTTTTCACACACTCACTAGGAACAGAGTCTAACATTAGCATAAAGCTCCAAATCATGCTTTAAAAAATGATCATGCAACAAAAAAAGAACTTTACCATAAAAAGCTGCTATGGTGACAGGAAGAATCAAGGCACAAACTCAAAGGACAATGAAATCAAAATCACTGCAAACAACACCTCAAAATAAAAATGTGAACTGGACACAAGCTCAACAAGAACTTCTGGGGAAAAAAACTAAAAAAAATGATTTTCAAAATCCAATAAGAGGGATAAAGAAAAAATTGAGTAAAGAAATGAAAACAAAGGAGGAAAATTATGAAAAGACCGTTAACAGCTTGGTAAAAATAGGCATGAAAATTCAATGAAGAAAAGAATTCCTTAAAAAGCAGAATTGGTCAAATGGAAAAAGACGTATCAAAATTCACTGAAGGAAACAATTAAAAATTAGAATAGGGCAAATGGAAGCTAATGACTCTATAAGATATCAAGAAACAATAAACAAAGTCAGGAGAATAAAAAAAATAGAAGAAAATGTGAAATATCTCATTGGAAAAGTGACTGACCTAGAAAACAGATTAAGGAGAGATAATATTAGAATTATTGGATTACTTGAAAGTCATGATTCAAGGAAGAGCCTAGATCATATTTCAAGAAGTTACCAATGAAAATTGCTCTGATATCCTAGCATCAGAAGGTAAAATAGAAAATTAAAGAACCCACCATCACCACCTGAAGGAGATCCTAAAATGAAAACTCCCAGGAATATTATAGCCAAGTTCCAGAGATACCAGATCAAAGAGAAAATCTTTCAAGAAACCCTTCAAATATTATAGATCCATGATCAAGATCACCTAAGACTTACCAGCTACCTATGTCAAAGGAGTGGAGGGCTTGGAATAGGAAGAGCTGGGATTACAACCAAGAGTAACTCACCCAGAAGAACTGATTATAATCTTTCAAGGGAAAAAGTGGATATCTGATGAAATAGAGGACTTTCAAGCATTCCTGATGAAAAGACCAGGGCTGAACAGAAAATTTGACTTTCAAATATAAGAGAAAGATTAAATGTTAAACATGAAAAAGAAATCATAAGGGACTCAATAAAGTTAAACTGTACACCTTTCTATATGGGCAAATGATGCATGTACCTCTAAGAACTTCATCACTATTAGAACAGTAAGAAGGATTCTAAATACAAAGAGGGTATGGGAGTGAGTTATTATGTAAAAATAAATGGATAGCTGAGAAGGTGGGGTGAACTGGGAGAAAGGGGAAAGCATGTAAAGAATGGGGAAAATTATGTCATATAAAAAAGACTCACAATGAAGAAATTTTACAGTAAGGGGAAGGGGCAGGCAATGATTGAACCTCTTTTACATTTAAATTGGTTCCAAAAAGGGAAATATACACATACACACACACACACATACACACACACTCAATAGGTAATATAAACCTATGTTACCCAACAGGGAGAGGGGAAGTAAAGGGAATAAAAGAAAAGGGAAGGGGGGTGATAAAAGGGAGAGCAGACAAAAGAAGAAAGTGGTCAGAAGCGAACAGACTTTAGAAGAGAAACAGGATAAAAAGAGAGAAAAGAGGAAGATGGTGAAAATGGGATGGAAAGAAATGCAGTTAGTGATCAAAACTGTGAGTATGAATGGGATGAACTAACCCATAAAATGGAAGTGCAAAGCAGAATGGATTAGAAGCCAGAACACATTAATATGTTGCTTACAAGAAAAACACTTGAAACAGAAAGATAAAGAGAGTTAAAATAAGGAGCTAGAGTAGAATCCATTACGCTTTAGCTGAAATTTATAAAAGGCAAGAGTAGCAATCATGATCTCAGACAAAGCAAAAGCAAAAATAAATCTAATTAAAAAGCATAGGTAGGAAAACTGTGTCTTGCTAAAAGGAATCATAAACAATAAAGTAATATCAATACTAAACATATATTCATGAAATGGCATTGCATCCAAATTCCTAGAGGAAAAATTAAATTAATCATATTAAATAAATAAATAAAACAATTATATTAGTGGGGGACTTCAATCTTCCCCTCTCAGAGCTAGGTATATCTAAGCATAAAATAAATAAGAAAAATTCAAGGAGAGGAATATAATTTTAGAAAAATTAGATATGATAGACTTCTGGAGAAAAAAATGAATGGAAATAGAAAGGAGTATACCTTTTCTCAGCTGTTTCTTGCACTTGCACACAAATTTATCATGTGTTAGGGCATAAAATATTACAATCAAATGCAAAAAAAAGCAGTAATATTAAATGCACCTTTTTCGGACCACAAAGCAACAAAAATTACCGTAAATAAGAGGCTGTGGAGGCACAGATTAAAAGTTAATTGGAAACAAAATAATCTAATCCTGAAGAATGAGTAGACCAAAGAACATAGAAACAAACAACAATTTCATTAAAGAGAATAGCAATAGGACAACATTCCAAAATGTGTGGGATGAAACCAAAGCAGTGTTTTTATTTCTAATTGCATACATCAATAAAAGAGAAAAAGAGTAGATCAATGAATTGGACATACAATTTTTAAAAAAATGTTTTTAAATCAAAAATCCCCAAATAAAAAACAAAATGGAAATACTGAAAATCAAAAAGGAGATTAATAAAATCGAAAGCAAAAATACCATTGAACTAATAGATAAAACTAGGAGCTGGTTTGGGAGCGGGGGGGAATAAAATAGATAAAGCATTGGTTAATTTGATTTTTAAAAAGAAGAAAGCCAAATAGCTAGTTATCAAAAATGAAAAGGTGAATGCACCACCAATGAAGATGAAATTAAGACAATCATTAGGCGTTATTTTGCCCAACTATGGGCCAGTAAAACTGACAATCTAAGTGAAATGGATGCATTTTTACAAATACATACACAAATTAACAGAAGAGGAAATAGAATAGTTAAATAACCCTGTCTTAGAAAAAAGAAATCGAATGAGCTATCAATGAGCTCCCTAAGAAAAAATCCTTAAAAGCGGCTAAATTCACAACTGAATTATATCAAAATTTAGGGAATAATTAATTCTAATACTATATAAACTATTTGAAAAAATAGGCAAAGGAGTCCTACTTAATACCTTTTATGACACAAATACGGTTTTGATATGCAAACCAGGGGAAACAAAAACAGAGAAAAAAAGCTATAGACCAGTTTCCTTAATGAGCATGAATGCAAAATTTTAAAATAATATATTAGGAAGGAGATGACAGCAATACATCACAAAGATCACATACTATGACCAGGTGGAATTCACACCAGGAATGCAGGGCTAGTTCCATATTAGGAAAACTATCAGCATAATTCACCTTATCAATAACAGTAACAACAAAAGTCACCATGATTGTATCAATAGACGCAGAATGAAAGCATTTGACAAAATACAACATCCAATCCTATCTAAAACACTAGAAGGCATAGAAATTGATGGAACCTTTCTTAAAATGATAAGTAGTGTTGTTGTCATTATTGAGCTGTTCCATCATGACTGACTCTTCACAACCCCATGGACCATGGCACACAGGCTCTTCTATCCTCCACTATTTCTCAAAGTCTGTCCAAGTTCATGTTCATTGTTTCCATGACACTATCACTCCATCTCATCCTCTGCCATTCCTTTTCTTTTTATCTTCAATCTTTCCCAATATTAGGGTCTTTTCCAATGAGTCCCATCTTTTCATTAAGTGGACAAAGCAAATACTTTTTAAAAAAATTTCAGCTCCAATATTTGACTTTCCAGTGAATCATCTGAATTAATTTATTTAAGTATTGATTGATTTGATCTCCTTGCTATCCAAGGGACTCTCAAAAATCTTCTCCAGCACCACAGTTTTAAGATATTGATTCTGTGGCATTCAGCTTTCTTTAGAGTCCAACTCTCACAGTCACACATTGCTACCAGAAAAATCATAGCTTTGACTACACAGACCTTTGTCAGCAAGGTGGTGTCTCTGCTTTCTAGCATGCTGTCCAGATTTTCCACAGCTTTCCTTCCAAGGAGTAAGAGTCTTAATTTTTTGGCTGCCACTGCCATCTGCAATGATCTTTGAGCCCAAGAATACAAAATCTGACACTGCTTCCATTTCTTCTCCATTTCTTGCCAGGAAATGATGGAACCAGTTGCTAAGATCTTTGTTTGTTTGTTTCTTTGTTTTATGTTAAGCTTCCAGCCAGTTCTTACACTCTCTTCTTTCACCCTCATCAAAAGGCTCCTTAATTCCTCTTCACTTTCTGCCATCAGAGTGTCATTAACTGTATCTGAGACTGTTGATATTTCTCCCAGCAGCCTTAATTCTGGCTTTTGATTTGTCCAACCTGGCATTTCATATTATGTACTCTGTACATAAGTTAAATAAATAAGATGACATTATACAACCCTGTCATTCTCCTTTTCCAACATTAAACTAATCAGTTGTGCCATCTTTGGTTCTAATTGTTACTTCTTGGTCCACATACAGGTTCCTTAGGAGACAAATAAGATGATCTGGTACTCCCATCGTTTTGAGGACTTGCCACATTTTACTGTCATCTACAGAGTCAAAGACTTTAATGTAGTCAATGAAGCAGAAGTAGATTTTTCCTGGACCTCCATCGCTTTCCCAGTAAATGTTGGCAGTTTGGTCCCCAGTTCCTCTGCCTCTTCAAACACTAGTCTGTTCTGGTAATTCTTAGGTTTACATATTGCTGAAGCCAATTTTGAAGAATTTTAAACATAATCTTGCAGGTGTATAATGTGCCCAATTGTTTGGTAATTTGAACATTGACACTGCTCTTTTTTAGGACTGGGAAGTAAACTGATCAAAACAATAATCCAAGACAATTCCAAAGAATCCATGTTGAAAAATGCTGTTAACCTCCTGAGAGAGAACTAATAAACTCTGAAGCAAATTGAAGCATATTCTTTTTCTATTTTTTATTGTTTTATTTTGTTGGTGTTTTCTTTTGCAACATGGCTACTGTGGAAATATGTTTGGCATGTCCTTATATGCATAATCAAAATCAAAGGAGGAGGGAGTGGAGGAGAGAATTTGGAACTCAAAACAAAATTTTAAATGATTGTTTAAAAATAGTTTACATGTAATTGGGAAATATTTAATGAAATAAATAAAATGATTCCTAAAAACACACTTCCCTCTCTGAGACTCTGTTTTTATATTTCTAAAATGAGCATAAATATAACTCTGGTACCTACCAATTGCCAAATAATTGTGGTAAGGTAGGTGATGGGTAAAGTGGACAGAGTGCTGAATCTGGAGTTGAGAAAATCTGAGGTCAAATCTGGCTTCAGATACTTACTAGCTGTGTGACCTTAGGCAAGCCACTTAACTTCTGCCTCAGTTTCCTCAACTGTAAAGTGGGAATGATAATAGCACATATCTTCTAGATTTGTGAAAATGAAATGGCGCACAGTAAGCACTAAATAATTGCATGTTCCCTTCCCTTATCGCCACCATCCCTCTCTCAACCCTAATCAAGTTGCCACACATAACAAAGAAAGATATGCTCAAGAGAAATAATGTGAAGGCTGTATGTCCAAAACAGAAGCTATTCAGACCACATAGTAAGAGTCAGAGCTAAACAATGAACATCCATGGATTTCACCAGTGTATTCATGATATCAGAACATAAGAATGGCCTCCTATACAAGGTGAACCTCCCATGATGAAGTCACAAGATGGGCAAAAGCAGACAGGTTGCAATCTACACCAACTAAGGCAGGATCCTCAGGAATGAGATCACAGATCTGAGAAAATATTGAAGAGTCCTTACTCCAAGAGTTGATGTAAAGATCTAATGAAATCACATCAAAATGGTGCCCAGTGGGCACTGAACTTGAAGTCAGGTAAACCTGAGTTTAAATCTCACTTCTGACACCTATTAGCCATGTGACCCTGGGTAAGTTGCTTGACTTTTCTGTGCCTCAGTTTCCTCATCTGTAAAATAAGAAAGTTGGGACTTGATGGTCTCCAAGGCCCCTTTCAACTCTAAATCTTATATTCTGTGTATGAAAAATACTTCCCTAAAAATATTGTAAACAAAATCACTTACTATTCCGAGGAAATTTTAAATAAAGAGAATTTAAAAATTAGGAGGGGAGAGGTTCATTAAAGGAGTAGGTTCCCAGAGGAGAGAAAAGGGATGGGATAAGAATCAACACTTTATTCTCCAAGCCTGAAACAAAGGAAGAAAACTCTGAGATGGTGCCACAAGATATAGAGTGTGCAATTGTGGAAGAGAAAGAGAGCCCACAACGCAAAGTCTCATTTTTTTTTTCAGAGTAGTAGGAGGCCAAGATCTAAGCTGAGGTGGAGCTGGGATGGAGTGGGGGCAGCTTGGGGGTTTGGGTATAGGTGATTTAAGGAGAGAAGAGAATGTTTGGAACAGGCCCCATGGCAGGATTCCTGTGTTGGTGACTCATGGCTCAGACGGAACCACCGCACCCTCAGGATTCCGGTGTTATGAAAATCCAACTGCTTTCCAGCCATATTAGTGTCAAAAGCAATTAGTATCCCCATGACTCAGGGTCCTGTTTACACTTGTACATAATCATCAGAGGACATAGTTAACATATCCAATGACAGAATCAAGATCTAAACAGATAAAAAAGTAGAATTAGATGAGTCCAGAACTAGTCAAATGGCCAGACCCAAACAGTAATTTTTAATCACTTAATGTCATCTGAGAAGAAAGGAGGTGTCCAGGAGTCACTCCAGGAGTGACTCTGGGGCATCCATTTGGCCCTGGGACATTTAACATTTTTATCAATGATATCTTTAAAGCATAGAGGATACCCTCTGAAAAGTGGTACATAATATCAAGTCAGAAGGGATGACTGACACAAGGGAAGGGAAAGTCAAGGATTCAAGATCTCAAAACATTCGAACATTAGACCAAACCCAGTAAAATATAATCTAGTAGCATTAAATGTAAAGTCCTACACTTGGGTTCAAAAAGTCAACATAACAGTTAAAAGGTTTGAAGATGTAGCTTGATAATCAGGATTATCTGGCTAAGAAAGAGGGGTTAATACAGGGCAAACTCTAAAGGAACCTCTCAGTCTACACTGCCATGGCTACTTCAGGTGTAAATCACAACATCCAGGAAATGTGGGATTGACTAGTCAAGCAGCTCCAAGAAAAGAGAGCAGATAGTGGTTTGCAGAAAGTGTCCATTAGCCTAGAGGAAGACTCATGGGAGCTCACATGAAGATATAATGAAATGATGTCAAAATGTTGCCCAGTGGGCACTGGACTTGAAATCTTGAAAACCTACTTCTGACACCTATTAGTTATGTGACCATGGGTAAGTTGCTTGGCTTTTCTATGCCTCAGTTTCCTCATCTAAAAAAATTAAAAAGTTGAGAAAGACTATGGTAGAAAACACCATAGCATAGACCCTCAAGAAATTAACAATCCTTAACAGCAGTAAACAGAATCCTAATCTATGGATTTGCTCATTGTCTTTCCCAATATCTAGTATGAATCTTTGCCCCAACTGCGCTGGTAGAGGTCGCATAATATGCTGGATTTGGGTTCAGAACACCCATATTTGAAGACTGACTGCTTTTCATTCTCTCTGCATCCTTGGACGAGTCACTTTGACCCCCTCTCTGGTGGTCAGTTTCCTCATCTATAAAAGAAAAACTAAATAGCTTCCAAATTTCTTTGAAAATGCTACAACTTAATGAGCCAGGATATGTGTGAACAGGATACAGTTATACATCTCACAGCTGAATTCATACACATTCCCTAGGCATTCTTCAAATGCCTTTGTGCCTCATTCCACAGCATCCTTGGCCATGTCTCTGAGAGTCCACTGGAAGAATCTCAGATTGGGGAGAGAGCTCATCCCAACCCAGACTATCATGAGAATCCCCTCTTCCACATCTCCTCTGAGAAGGCTCCCAGCCTTGCCTGCAGTGACAGGGAGGCCACTGTCCCAAAGGCCACCATTCCACTTTAGGATAACTCTGTAACTGTTTTTATGGGCATTAAGTCTAAATTGGGTTCTTTGAAATATCTACCGTTTGTTCCTAATTCTCCCTCTGAGAGTAGGCAAGAAAGTCTTGTCCTCTTCCAGGTGACTACCCTTCATCATCTATTTCTCAAAAGTTCTAGTTTCTTTCAAATCTCAAGTCAAGAACTCCATTCAATATCAATTCCAGCTGCTAAAACTCTTCCTCAAAAATCACCTTGTATCTATTACATGTATATAAAATATATATGTATAACATATTTATCAATATAACATTTGTATATGTGTATATGTTTGTGAGTTGGTAAACAGATAGAGATAGAGATATACACATATTGATTATCTATGTATGTACATACATATGTACTGTGTTGGTGTATATGTGTGTATATACATATATGTTGGTATGTGTACATATGTGTACTTATACATACACATACATATATACATGCATATATATTCAAATCTCCTGGGGGATCCAGCTTCTTAGTTCTATAAAGCTCCCCTCACCACAATATTCCCAGGCCCCACACCCAGGCAGAACAGACATCCTATGGAACTCCACGCTTTTCATTCAGCAGCTTTCTCATGGATTTTCTGTGCTTAGTCTGAAGTCTTTGGTTGATTTATGAGATGTGTTCCCACATGATAAATGTACCAGGCTAAATGGTTTGGTGTGATTTCAACCCTAGCTCTACGTATATATACTCTTACATGTATACATCTCTATGTGTACACATACATTCCTCCTCTTCTTAGATTGTAAGTTTTTTGAGGGAAAGAATTATTTTTTCCCCTATCATACTGCCTAGCACATACATAGAAGGTGCTTTTAAATTGCTAGTTGACCAATTGATCAATTCAGAGAGGCTGAACAAACTGATCCTTGAGGCCCCTTCCAGATTTCCTCATCATGATCCCATGAATGGAGCAGATGCTGAGTAAGCATGTGTAAGATGTAACAAGACCCTATGGAAGGTGGAGGGCCTAGACAGGAAGGAGGAAGGGGGATTTTGGAGCGGGGTAGGGGGATGGGGGGGGGGAGTCACAGCTTGGCAGGGCTTGGCCTTAGAGCCTGAGCTATCTGAATTCTGGGAGAAGTGTAGACAGCCTGAGTTCTGGTGACTCTCCCTCCATGCCTCACTCTCAGATCCACACCACAGTCCTCTCACATCCTCTCCCCTTTCCCCTCACTCCACACCACAGCAAAAGCCCAAAGCAGCCATTGGAGGATGGGATGGTGAAGGAGAAGCAGGGCTCCAGGTTATTGGAGGAGGGGTCATTTCAAACATCCATCCTATTCATTCCACAGCAGGGTTTCCTGTGATATCAACACATAACCAGATGCCTTTGCCAGTTAGCAGCTTAACCCCCCACAAAAAAATACCACCTAGTTGCCCCCACAAGGTAAACACGTATTTCTCTCTCTCTCCTCTCTCCTCCCACTTCCTCGTCTGCAGGTCCCAGGTGTACCAAGTTAAAGAGCAGAAAGGGGGCCAGCAAGTCATTATATCCAAGCCCCTGCAGCTGGGCCCCTTAGATTCGGACATAGAATATAAGAGTAGGAAGATCCTCTAGTCCAAAATCCCATTGCACAAAGTGGGAAACTGAGGTCCAGAGAGAGGCAGTGATTTCCACAATGTGCCATAGTAAATTAGGGGCACCCTTCAGTGACAGAGTCTCCTGCTCTGTGACCCCTCCAAAAGCACCAGGTGCCCACCTTTAGTACCATTTCAGGTACTAAATCTCACAGGATATTGACTTGAAAGGGAATGTAGAGATCTTTTACAGTAATCCTGTTGTTTCACAAAAGAGAAACTGAGGTCCTAATGGGCCAAGAAATGGATGATCATCATGGTGACAAAGAAGGGGCTGGGGGCCATGCCATAGGAGACAAGGAGGGCATGAGAGTGGTCTTCGAGTGGCTGCCATGGGCAAGAAGAAGAGATTGCTTCTCCCAAGGTCAGAACTGTATCTCTGGTGGACTTTGCAAAGTTGATTTCAAAGCAATGTAAGGAAAATTTCCCTAACAGTTAACACTATCCATAGTGGGCAGGATAGCTAGGGTGTGTTGCAGTGGATAAATTGTTAGGCCTGGAGTCAGGATGACTCATCTTCCTGAGTTCAAATCTTGCCCCAGACACTTTCCAGCAGTGTGACCCTAGGTGAGTCACTTAACCCTTATTTGCCTCAGTTCCTCATGTGTAAAGTGAGCTGGAGAAGGCAATGGAAAACCACTCCAGTATCTCTGCCAAGATGACCCCAAATGGGGTCACAGAGAGTCAGACAGGACTGAAATGACTGAACAACAAAGAGTGGAACAGTCATTAGGGAAAGGCTAGATTAGCATTTGTTTAGTATGTTGTAGGGAGGGGCTGCCATATGAGTACAAGTTGACCTAAATGACCCTCGAGGTCCCTCCCAAGTCTAATTCTGAAAGGTAACAAACTACTCTCCCAACACCTATCCCAGAGAAGGAAAAGGCCAGCCTGCAAATGGGATTAGAAGACAATTCTCCCTATGACTTCATCCATGATTCCAGTTGTCTCTGCCAAGTGTCCTAGACACACACATCCTCAAGAGGGCACCAGATCTGATCAGCCCAAATGATGTTAGCTGTACTCTAAGAGCATTTTGTTGTGTGCATGGCATCATGCGAGTGGCATGAAGAGTAGAGGTTGGAGCCTTGGGACTAGGAGTCTGGACCACTGCAGAGTGTGAGGGCCTTCCCTCCTAGACTACCCCCAACTCCGTATATCTACACATAGATGTTTCCTGTTGTCTTCATCCATTAGAAGGTAAGCTCTTTGGAGGTAAAAATTTTAGCCTTTGTTGATATCCCAAGGACTTAGCTCAGTTCCTGGTACATAGTAAGTGCTTACTAGTTTAACTGACTACTGATTTATCTACCAGTGTGACCTTGAGCGAGAATCTTAACCACTTGGGAGTTCAGTGTCTTTATCTTTTACAATAAGGGGGCTGGATGAGATGTTTTCTAAGGTCCTTTCTAGTTCAGGGCAGCTATGACTCAACCAGTCTAGTTATAGTTACATGTGGAAATGACAATAATTGTTACTGGGAGTGAAGTTTACGAAGCAAGTTTCCTGTATTGGGTGATATTACTAACTCTAAGGTGGGGAAGGGGTGGGAGGCCTTTGGTACTTCCCACAGAGGTGAGCCAGAATGCACATCCCCATGGAAAGGAGCTAAAGTGCATTCCCAGCTCAGGAAAAAATGATCCAATGTCCACTAATCCAATGTCCACTCTCATCTACATGCCCATTTTAAGAGAAGAAGACTGAGTCTCAGGGAGGCTCAGGGTGTTCCCTGAAAGGTAACACCTAGGAGAATGGACTGGATTTTCTGACTCCAAATCCAGCCCTCTTTTTGTTCCTCCATGAACCAGTCAAGAGTGGAGGGAAGGAAGGGGGCGGGTGGCGGTATTTCCTCTTGGCCTTTGTCCTGCCACTGGACTCTGATGACTCTGGAGGAGAAAGTGAGGCCGGTGACTTTGCACAGCCCTGCCTCACTTAAATCTAATTCACTTACTAGTCAAGACATCACCCTTCTAATGAAGATAGAAGGACACCCTACCATAGCAAACCATGAAATCAGGACTCGAACCCAGGTCCCCAGAGTCCAGAAGCACCACACTTTTCTCTGTATACTGCCGATTCTACTTTTCCCGGGAGGCAGGAGGGCACAGGCTGGGCCAGGCAAGCTCAGAGCCTCGTAAATCCTGAGTCAGGAGGCCCAGACAGCTGTCTGCTGGACTCTCAGAAGCTGTAAAATTTTACTGCATTAAAAGCCCTGCCCATTAGCAGTCTCTCTGGATCAGGGCTTTGGAGCTCACAGCGAGACATTGAAGGATGTTTATCTATTTTGATGAGAAATCACAGCAGGCCAGTCAACCAGATTGCCAGACCTCTCTTCCACATCACTGGTGCAGTCCCACTATACTCTTCTCCCCTGGCAGTAACCTGCCCTCAGGATGTCACCATTTCCAGCCTTCACCCGTAAACCACCACCCAGTTAGCAGGAGAAGATGCCTGATAAGACCTATCCCCAGCTGGGAGGCTTTGGACCAAGCCATTGAATTCTTTCAGCCTCAACTTCTCTGTAAAATGGAGAAAATGATGCTTCCAAGGTCAAATTCCGAGGAAGAAGGCCTGGGGTGAAGTAGAAAGACTAATTTGGAGGTTTGGGGTTCTAATCTCAGCTCTGCTGCATGTGACTACATGAACCTGCCCAGGGAGAGGAAGTACGGTTCCCAAGAACGGGAACTGGACACTCTTTGAGTCCTCGCTCTGCCCCTTATGATCTGCGTGATCTAGGCTTAGTCTGTGCCTCAGTATTCCTCATCTGTGAAATGGAAGTAAATTTTTTCCAAGACCTAATTCTGCTGAGGAAGTAGAATGTGAAGGAAAGAATCATAGAGTCAGAGAAGACAGATTTGAGTCTTAACGGAGTGAGGACCTCAGAGAAGTTATATTCCCAAAAGAAAGTAATGAAAACAGCCCAAAGCAAGATAAGATAGAGGTTCTGGGTTCAAATTCCACCTCTGATTCTTGTTGTTCTCTAGGCCTCAGTTTCCTTAGATGTAAAATGACAAAATGGCCATTACGGTCACACCTAGGTCCAAATTGACCAGCCTAGGATACCTCTCTGGGCCTCAGTTTCCTCATCTCTAAAAAGGGAAGATGGATCAAGATGGTCTCCTCAGTTGCTTTCACCCCTGGCACCTGTGAGCCTGAGCTCTGGCTAGCAGCAAGGGTGTTAGCAGGAGGTGCTGATGTAGGAGAAGCTATAAAGTTCTAGGCCAGGCCCAGCTCCTGGCCACCCGCCTTGGCTGAAACTGGCTCCTGGCTCCTCTGAGCTGCCCATTGGCAAGCAGGATCTGACTAAGGACAGAAATGAGGAGGGCTCAGAGAAATGGGTATCACAGAGGTGCCCATTGGCCAGAGGAGCTTGGCAAGGCTTGTTGACAACATGACCTGGGAGGAAGAGCCCTGGATGGAAGCCTGGGAGGCTGCTCTACTGATAATTTGCTGTGTGGCCTTGGCTGAGCTGCTTACCTTCTCTGAGCGTGAATCTCCTTACTTGTTAAAGGCTAGATAATCTTGGGGATACTTCTACCTCTAATTCCCTCAGAGAACAACTCTCTGATAAAATTAATTCATGCTATGAGAAACCTGTCTTTGAACGTAGACAAGGAAGGAATGTGCTTGACTATGTCTCTCAATTACAAGGATGTTTTTTCATGGTTTTTTTTAATGTTCAGTAGGGAAGGGGGAAAGTGGGAGAGAAAAAATAAGTACTTATTAATATTTTTTTAAATTAAAGAGATTTTAAAAGAAATAGGAGTTTAAATAAATTCATGCTAAAGTATAAATGGTTGAAAAATGTTTAGTCCATTATACATCTGAAGTAATCAGTTCCAATAGTCCATAATCTTTGGATGCCAGACTTTTCAGGGACTTGAAGTTGCTGTAAAAGGCCAGCCTTTTCACATGCTGGCCACACATTCTAGTTTGACCCTCCTAGGTTTTCGCAAGTCATGAAAACTACCATTGGATTAAAGACTGAAAAATTCTTTACCATGAAAATGTTGTCTTCATACTCAAAATCTTTAGGAAGCACAAGCCTGGTGCATGAAAAGATTCTTGGGTCTGTACTGAAGTGAAGGAAGAAAGCACTAAGCCTTCCCTCCCTTCTAGAGGGGCCAACAAATATTGACCTGATATTCCCTGTTCTAAGGCCCACCACCTAGCTGGACATTCCCTGTTCTAAAGGCCCTCCCACCTCTGACATCCCCTGTTCTGAGGCCCCTCCCAACCCTGATATCTCCTGTTTTAAGAGCTCTGACATCCCCTGTTTTCAGGTCCCATCCAGCTTTAATAATTGGTGACTTTTCATGTAGAGTAATACCAAAGATGAAAGCAGGCTCAGAATATGGCACGCAAATGTCAGAACCAGCAGGGACCTTAAGAGCATTTAATTTAACCCCTTCATTTCACAAGTGGGGAAACTAAAACCAAAGAAGTTAATTGACTTGCTCAACCACAGTCATGCAGTTAGTGAGAGGTGAAAATGGGAAGCGACGCTTAGATTTCTAGCTACATTCTCGGTGGTCAGCCTTTTCAACCTTTCTGCCTTCACACACATGGGCTGCCTTTGCAACTCTTAGACCATAGTCACTTATGCTCTAATACACCAGGCCATAACTCTTTGTCTTTTAACATGGTGGAGAGAGAAAGAGAAGGAAGGAAGGAAGGAAGAAAGGAAGGAAGGAAGGGAGGGAGGGAAGGAAGTAAGGAGGGAGGGAAGAAAAGAAAGAGAAAGAGAGAAAGAAAAAGAGAGAGAAAGAAGAAAGGAAGGAGAGAAAGAGAAAATGAAGGAGAAGAAGACAAATGAGAGAGAAAGAAGGAAGAAAACAGGAAAGATATAGAAAGAAGGAAAGAAAGGAAGGGAGAGAAGAAAAGAAAGGGAGGGAGAAAGAAAGAGAAAGAAGAAAGAAAGAAAAAAGGGAAAGAAGAAGGAAAAGAGGAAGGAAAGAGAGAAAGAAAGGGAAGGACCTCTTTTTCTAAAATAAAAACATGATGCCATGGAACTAGAACAATACCAGTCTTTCTATTACCATGCCCAGAGTCTCAGCGTCAGAAGGGCCCTCAGAGATTCTCTAGTCTGCCCTGTACCTTCCCCATTATCCATGCCCATTGATCATGGACACTGAAGCCTCCCCTGGCCAACCTCCAGGCCCAGAATTTCATTCCTTTTCAGTCGTTCATTCACCTTTTAAAACACTTCCATTCCCCTGACATTAAACAGAAATCTAACCCATGGCCGCAGCATCCTTTCTCCCCAGTCCTGCCATGTGAGGCCACTTTGCTGACCTTTTCACCTCCACCTCTTACAATCTCTGGCTCCCTGCAAAGTTAGCTCCCAAGATTTTTCCAGATCCCACCAGCAGCTAATGCCTCTTCTTCCCCTTCCCTCATTTCCATTTTCCTTTAGATCTAGCTTGAATTTACACACATAAATCCATATATGTATATATATATATATATATATATATATATATATATGTATATATATGTTGTTTTCTCCCTCATTAAGTGTAAGCATCTTGAAGGCAGAAACTGTTTCCTTTTGTTTGTTTGCTTGCTTTTGTCTTTGTGACCGTGCTGTCCAGCACAGCTGGAGTACACTGATAACAGTAGCAATAATGTGAGCTAATACAGCACCTCCAATATGCTAGGCATTGTGCTGAGGAATTTTACAGTTATTATCTCCTTTAATCCTCCCAACAAACCTGGGAGGTAGGCACATTATCCCAATTTACAACTGAGGAAACTGAGGCAGACAGAGGCAAAGTGACTTGTCCAGGTTCACATAGCTAGGGAGTATCTAAGTCCAGATTTGAACTCTTGTCTTCCTGACTCCAAGCCCACTGCTCTCTCTACTGCACCAACTAGCTGCCTCTACTATTCTTATAACAAATGCTTGTTCATTAGCTGGTCGGTTGTGACCTATCTAGGTATCTGGATGTAGCTGCAGATCCTTCCTTATCTCCACATGGGCTATTTGGGGATCAGACAACCCACAGCCAACCAAACTCAACCCCTGTCAATGGATAGCAGAGGTCTCCTAGGATATTCTGAGAAGTTAGATCCTTTCTGGTACTGGGTTCTTCTACCATGGAGGTAAATGTTTAACAACCATCTGGAAGTGGGAGGGATGTACGCATGACACAATTTTAAATTTAATTTACATGATTAATGTTTTTTTCATCACTTTCTTAAATCTAGACAATCAGCAAAATAAGTAAACCCTGATGTCTAGTATGTGTTGATTTCTGAGGTGCAAGTACTCATGCTGAAAATTCAACCATCAACCCTGTCAGCCAGGGGTAAAATGGAAGCCACCAAAAAAGGGCGGGAGTACTACTTCCATCTGGCAGATTAGACTTGACAGGGGTTTTGGCTGCAGTCTGCGGTATGTTGTTCGAGAAGCCCTGAGGCACCTCCATGGGCAGGTGGACAGCTCCCACGTACCCTCTCTCACCCGGAGGTGTACTTCCTGTGACTCTTGGCTGGGCGCCCCCACCCAAAGAGATGAAGCACCACTCCTCCCGGAGTAACTTCTGGCAAGAATGGAGTACAATTCTGTCTATTTCTGAATCTTCATCCAAGGTGAGAGACTCACACACAGGAAAACAAAAGGCTGACAGTCTCGGCATTATCACAATAGCACTCGATTCCACAGGTTGTGCAGTTTGTCATTTGCTCTCAAAGAGGACCATGACATCAGGGAGATGATGACATGACTTGCAATTGACTTTGATTTGAGTGAGGGAGGGCTGTGCAAAGTCACCAGCATCACTTTCTCCTCCAGAGCCATCTGGATTCAATGGCCAGATATCAATCAAGACAACTGGTGATGGCCCAGGATGCAGCCCAATTCCACAGCCCAATTCCATCACATGCTGGATTTGGAATAAGGGAAACCTGAGTTTAAATTCCATTTCAGACACTTACTAGTTATGTGATCCTGATCAAATAATTTCACCTCTCTCAACCTCAATTTTCCCATCTATAAAATGGGGATCAAAAAACCACCTACCTTACCAAGGTTCTGTAAGACTCAACGTGAGGGAAGGTACATAAAGTATTTTGCAAACAGTAAGTAAGATACACCAACAATTTTAGCTAGGCTTAGCTGGAAGCAGTGATACTACCAGGGAGTCCATTACTAGCAGCTGCCTTAGTGAAAAGGAGTCTAGTAGTCTTGGTAGATGATCAGTCCACAAACATTCATTAAGTATCTAGAAAGGTGCCAACCTCAGTAAACTGAGTAGATGTAACACCAACCCTAGTAAGTAACATGAGGATGGTTACATTGTAACTATAGGCTCACTAGTCTCTGGGCCATTTCTCTTCATAGTAGCCTTCTCACCTTGAAGTTACCTTTACCCCTGAAGCTCCCTCTCCCCCCACCCCCGATGGCTGAGGTCCATACTGGGAACCTCTATCAGAGGAAGCATCCAGGTCAGTCAGAGCAACTCCTGACTCTTAAGAATGTTATACCCACCCCTTTCTCCCTTTTTCAGATACCTTTTATATATTGTTTTACTCCCTCTGACTATAAGTTCCTTGAGGACAGGTATTGTCTTTCTACTTCAGTGTATCACCCATGGTTAAGTGCTCAATAAATTCATTTATCTTTCTCTCCATCTTTTTATTCTTTATCTCTATCCCTCTGTCTCTTTATTGACAAAGGACGATAACCATTAACATTTATAGAGCATTTTATGGTTTGCAGATCTCTTTATAAGTATCTTATTTGATCCTCACAAAAACCCTGGGAGGTTGGGACTATTATTAATCCTTATTTTACAGTTGAGGAAATTGAGGCTGACAAACATTAAGTAACTTGCCTAGGGCCACACAACTAGTAAGTGTAGGAGACAGCATTTGAACTCAGATTATTAGACCACTAACTCCCCAAGAGCAATAATCTTCCTGGTCCAACACATTACCTTCTAGAGCAAACTGGAAGCCCTAAGTCCCAGAGATGAGATTATCCTTGATCAGGTTGACTACCACGAATAAAGCCCAGTTACCTGCATCCCAACCAGCAGGCCTTTGCGTCTTGGACTTGATTATATAACCCCTTAAGGGCTAACAGTCAGAATGTTAGTATTAGACAAAATTCAAAGGTCCCTATTTTATTGTGTGACCTTGGACAAGTCATTTCTTTACAATTTGACTCTAAAAATCAATATCCTAAAGTTGTTTAATAGTTTCCAGTCATGTCTGACTCTTTGTGACTCCCTTTTGAGTTTTCTTGGCAAAGATACTGAAGTGGTTTTTCATTTCTGTCTCCACCTCACTTTTCAGATGAGGAAACTGAGGTAAAACAGGGTTATGTGACTTACCCATGGTCACAAAGCTAATAAGTATCTAAGGCCAGTTTTGAATTCAGGTCTTCCTGACTGTAGGTCTGCCACCACCTACCTGCCCCCATCCTACAGTAGACCCAGTAGCCCTGACATTCCCTGTTCTAAGGTCCCTCCCAGCTTTGACATTCTCTTTGTCTGTGTTCTCACATAAGGACGAATCACGGACACTCCTTTCCATTATATGACCTGCCCCAGGCTCTTCCCACTGATGCGCTCTGGGTGGGACCAGACACCTTCAGTCTGCTCTGAGCTTAATACCTCAGGCTATTTGTCACCCAGAGAAGGAAGGAGAAAACATGTCCAGGGCTGCCAGAATCCAGCCAAGGAGACTCAGGGGCAACCGATAACTTTTTCTTTGGAAATTGCTTTCGATCTGTCCTCTCAAGACTTTTTTTTTCCTTTCCAGTAAATATCCCCGAGAGATGTCTGAAGGCCCAGCTCAGCTTTAAATAAAGGAACGGGCTGTGTGTCCAGCATATACTCACATTATTTTTGTGTGGGGAACCCATGGACAGATGTCTGCTTTCAAGTGTATGTTGAAATTTGCATTGTAGACCTAGACATACATCACATATACATATGAGTACATTCATGCACGAAGACTGTTAGACAATCATACGTGTATGAATAATGCCCTGCTTTCTATATAGTTCTGAGATTTACAAAGCACTGTTGTCAAGATGACCCTTTGGGGCAGCTACTACCAGCAATATTGTCCCCATTTTACAGAGGAATAAAGCAAGGACCAGAGCTGTTCCCTATTTATATTTCCCCAAGGTCACACAGCTTCTGTGTAAGTGCTAGAATCTCGATTGGACACAGCTCACCATTTCCCAGCATCCAACATCTTTCCTTGACTTCACCTTGTCTCTCTGTGAGACATGTTCAGGTCACCTGAACACATATGAGTACACATGTAGAAAGGGGCACACTCAGGCACAAACACAAACACGCACTTAATTTTTCTCTGCCCCTTCCTGCCCCAACAGCCCTCGGAAGCATCCTCTTACAAAGTCCCACTTCCCAGATGAGGAAACTAAGTCTCAGAAGAGTGACTTGCCCAGGGATCTTGAACTAAGGTCTTCTGTCTGGGCATCTGTCTGGCCAGTGAATAGAGCGGGTGTTCTGGAGTCAGGAAGCCTCATCTTTGTGAATTCAAATGTGCCTCAGACATTTACTAGCACCTGTTTGCCTCAGTTTCCTCATCTGTAAAATGAGCTGGAGAAGGAAATGGCAAGGCATCCCAGTATCTTTGCCAACAAAACCCCAAATGGGGTCTCGGAGAGTCGGACAGACCCGACAACACGGATAAAAAAACTTCTGTGGACCCCTGGGCGGTTCTTGCCTCTACAGTCAAGCTGAGCCCTTTGTCCTTCATAGCTATCTCTACATGTCTTCATATGTCATTGTGGTGAGCCGTGAGTGAACTTCCTGCAGAGCCGCGTGTGTTTTCATGCTTCCGTGGGCCACTACCCGTGGGTGGCTGGCGTGTTTGTATACATGTGCCTGGAGATTTGCTAATGTCTCCCCGCGTGCACAAGCGGGTGGTACTAAAAGCATCTGCTGAGAGCTGGCTGCCCGCCCCCCACTCATAATCGGGGTGGGGGGAATGGCTGGTTTGACCATCACTGGGCAGCGTTTCTGGTTTGCTCTCCCGATCAACCCTGGAGGGCTCCTTCTGGGCCCCAGACAGCTGCCCCGCACCTCTGCCCGCAGTCCCCGACGCCTGCCAGCCAGGGCATTATTTACCTTGTTAATTTCGAAGGGAGGCGTTTTAATTGCTTTAAATTACTGCTGGAAAAACTGGAGTGGTCAACAATCAATCAGGCTGATTTACAAGCCCGTGCCCACCCGCGGGGAGCCAGCAATCAGCCTCCACCGCCAGATCGGTTATTGATGAACTTTGCGGGACCCGCTAATTAACTCGGAGCACACACATGGCCGGGCCGGGCCACTGCTGGGGAGAGATCTTAATGGGAGCAGTGGGGGGGCATTTCATTTCCACCGCCCACCACCGGCTGCCTCTGCAGTTCCGAGCTGAGAATCGTGGCAGCCTCTGAGGCTCTGTGATGATCACGGAACATCTCAGCCTCAGTTTCCCACTTTGGAAAAAAGAGTAAAAGTAGTAGTGCCTCTTTCACCGGGTCGTTGCAATCTCAAAGGAGATAAAGTCGGAGGAAAAAATACTTCTTAAAGAAGTCTCAGTTAATATTATTGCTATTAGCGCGTAGAGATCATCCTCTCAGATGTGGAAATTGAGGCAGGGAAACGGGAAATGATTTGCCACTTTCTCCTTAGTGTACTTGGCAGGCTTGTAGAAATCTGTTTCTGGATTTTTTTTTCTGGACTTCTCTCTGTCCCCTAGATTTCTATTTATTTTCTCCTCTCCCTGCCTATGGACTGGGGGGAGGGGGAAGTTGGGGGGGACAGAGGGGCTTCCATGCCTGGAATGTACTCCAATCTCACTTCTTTCCACCTTCTCCTTAATGCCTACTACCCACGTAAGCTAAGCACTGTCTTTAATACCTTACTTTTATTGTATCTCCAGCGCCTACCACATAGTTGCACTTAATAAAGGCTTATTTCTTCCCTCACTCTCTAAATAGTATTTATGAAGCCCCTACTATGTGCTAAGGACACAAAGTAGCAGATGCTTTCTGTTCCATAGTCTAACAAGTACAGCTTCTAACTGCTGTGGATTCAAGTAGGGGATAGGAGCTGGACCTGTGATTTGAAGGCACAGAGAATGCCTGGATGAAGCAAATCTACAACTTCCCACAATTTACAACGTTAGAGAGTTGCCTGGAATAGCCAGAATGCGTCACAGGGAGGATTTGAACCCAGGTTGTCAGTGCCTGGCACATAGTAGGTATTTAATAGATGCTGACTGATTGCTTCACTCAGGGACTGGCTAGCCACCAACTCCCCACTCCAGTATTTTCTCTGCTCTCTATTTATTCTGAATTCACCCATGATGCCATTGACTCTCTTTGAAAATGAAGAACAGACAACAATTTTGTATGTGTTCCTTTAGAATAAACTCACGCATCAACACGTGGTTTCCCCAGGTGGAGAGAATGCAACCCCTTTACAGGGAATGTTGCATTTTATTGTTTGCATAGTTACAGAATCTAGCACAGGGCCTGGCGCATAGCATAGTAGGGACACAATAAATGTTTGTTGACTCATCATCTTGTCCCTGTGTAAAGAGTAAGTACTTACTCTAGAAGTAGGAATTCTAGGACAATAGGATGGTTGATTTGGAGATGCCAAGGACCTCCGAGCATCAGACGGCTTCATTTCTCCCCATTTCACTGATAGGAAAACTGAAGCTCTTAACTGACCTGCCCTCAGGCACACAGAGAAGACAGTGAGGTCATCTCAGGAAGAATCTGCAGAAGGGCTGGTGATACTCAGGCCTCAAGCACAATTAGAATAAATAAATAGCCTACAAATTGCTTTACAATTTACAAAACTCACTACATCTTGGGGCTGAGAAAAGCGTGCTTGACTCTGTCAGCAGACCTGGGATGAAATCCCAACTGTGGGTGGCCCTTAAGTGACCAAGAACAGGAGCCTCAGTTTACTCTTCCATAAAACGGAGATAATCATTCTGGTACTCCCTATTTCACAGGGTTGCCATTTTAAGAAGAAAAAATGTGTTTTGTGAACCTTAAATTGTGACGGAAAGTTGTGATTATCTGACACTTTTGCAAAATGCTTTATCAACTGACAAAGGGCTTTGCCCCTCATAGAAGGTTTTGCTGGGTAGTCTCTGAAGGACTTCACAGTTTCTAAAACACAAAGTCCTTGAGCTGCACAGAGGTTCAAGAATGTGCAGCCATGCGGTCAGTCAGTTAGGCAACAAATTTCTTGAGCTCCTAGCAGAAAACTGATCCCCGACTCTTCAAGCTGGAAGGGACTTTAACACATCTATTCCAACCCACACCTGAACTGGAGATAGCTCAATGACAAGCCAGACAAGAAGTCATTCAGATTCCATCTGGTGACAGCCCATCCAGTGATGGGGACGCTCTCACCTCCTAAAGCAGCCCTTGCCACCGTGGGACAGCTGGAGTAAATGAACTGTCCATAGAGGTGCCTCTTTGTGACATACACCCCTTGGTTCCAATGCTGTCTTCTAGGACCAATGAGCAATAATATTCCATTAGTATTAATGTAATAAGGTAATTATACTCAATGAGTAATAGTGCTCCGTGAGTATTCTTTTCAAAAACTCAACTAGCCGTCCTGATTTCTCAGCTCCAGTTGAAATCCCCAGAGCCTTCTCCCAGTCTTCATATGGAACCATGAGGGCAGCTAGGTGGTGTAGTGGATAAAGCACCAGTGCAGGAGTCAGGAGGACCTGAGTTCAAATCTCACCTCAGGCACTTGACACTCACTAGCTGTGTGACCTTGGGCAAGTCACTTAACCCCAACTGCCTCATCCTGGGTCATCTCCAGTCATCCTGATGAATATCTGGTCACTGGATTCAGACAGCTCTGGAGGAGAAGTGAGGCTGGTGACCTGCACAGCCCTCCCTCCCTCAAAACAAAGGCAAATGCAAGTCATGTCATCATTTCTCTGATGGCATGGTGTTCTTTGGCAACGAAGGATGAACACACACACATATGGACCCATCCTGATGCTCCTCAGCACCCTCCTCTGGGCACACTTGGCATATCGATGGTCTTCTAGTTGGTGACACCACCTACTATGTGCCAAACTCTGTGTTGGGTACTCAGTGGAGATACAGAGATGAATATAGTTCCTTCTTTCAATTCTCAGTGCACTTGGAAAGCTAAGCCAATGGCACAAAGAATTAAGATTCTTTATGGTCTCTCTGCCTCCGGTGTCTCCCCATACTAGTTCATCCTCACCACTCAGCTGCCAAAGCTATCCTTCTAAAGTACAGGTATAATCACATCAGCCCCATGCCTCATCCAATAATCTCCCAATTACGACCAAGATGAAAAATAAAATACTCTGTTTGACGTTCAAAGTCCTTCATAATTTTGCCTCCTCCTCTTTCCATCTTCTTACTCCCCTCCCATGCACTTTACCATCCAACAAAATTTGCCTTCTTTGGAGTCACTCACACACAACATTCCATCTCCTGACTCCATGCTTTTGCATAGGCAGTATTCCATGCCTGGAACTCTTTCCCTCTTCATCTCCCCCTTCTGACTTCCCTGGATTCCTTCAGGACTCAGCTAAAATCCCACCTTCTGCAGGAAGCCTTTCCTGATTCCCCCTTGATCTTAGTACTTTCCCTCAGTTTATCCTGTATCAATCTAGCATGTACATAGTTGTTTGCATGTCATCTGCCCCTTTAGAATGTGAGATCCTTGAGAGCAGGAACTGTCTTCTGCCTTCCCTTTTACCTCCAGAATTTAACACAGTGCCTGGCACTGCCTTTGATAAATGTTTGTTGACTGACTGACTGTCATGAATATCCTCAGCGCTTCGCACAGTGCCTGGAAAATAATAGGTGCTACATGAATATGGAAAGAAGGAAGGAAGGAAGGAAGGAAGGAAGGAAGGAAGGAAGGAAGGAAGGAAGGAAAACCATATCATGGGGCTTCAGAGGAGGGTGATTCCTTGCAACTGAGGAAAGGGGGATGTGGGGAAAACCAAGGAGCACTTCACGGAGGATGTGGCGTTTCAGTTGGGCTTGAGAGATTGGGCAGGATTCCCAGCTGTGAAGTTCTTGATTCGATCAGTCTCCCTCTCCTCCCTCCATGCCATCTCTTGATCAAGGAGCCGCAGGCGCTGGTTTAATCCGGATGCAGACCAAGCCCTCAGAGTTGGAGCCAATTCAATTAACTTGCCAATGGATTGGCTGCACCTCCAGCTGGGTCTGTTGCCAGGGGCCCCAGTGAATCTGTGACTGCAGGTAGGAAGCTGGAAACAGCCCAAGCCAATATCAGAGTGAAGTTGACTGAGTTTGGAGGGCACCCATCCCCTGAGCCCTTCTATCACAACACTAGGGTAAGATGGGCCTACCCTGAGTTCCTGGAATTTTCAGAAGCAATAACATCCCATGGTATAGTAACAGAAGTTCTGGACTTTTTGGGGAAGATGCTTACAAGGAGCTCTGATCTTAGCCCCTTTGTGCCTCAGTTTCCTAATCTGTAAAATGAGAAGGATGGTCTAGTGATCTCTAAGGTGTTGAACTAGAGGCTTCTGAGGTCCCTGATTTCGCTCTAGATCAAGAATCTATAAAGGGCGATGAACTCTGCATACCCCCTCAAGGAAGCATCCATACCGATAAGATCCGAGATCTCCAGTATCTAAAGCTAAAGTCCTCTGGAAAGCTTCTCTTAGTCTCAAGGCAGACCTAGAGTCTTTGCACCTCCCTCCCACTCCGCCCACTGCTTCCTAGAAACACCAAGTGCTTTCATAACTCAATCATGTGTCCTTCCCCTTGCCCCTTCCATGAGGAGGCTTTCCCTCATTCCCTCAAGTTATTAGGACTTCTCCTGGGGAGGTGGGCACAGTCATAAACATACTTATCTATGTTCCACTGCATTCCTCCAGTAGGATGTAAACTCCTGGAGATCAGGGATTCAATTTTGTTTTGGTCTTTTTATCACTAGGAATAACAGGGCTTGGCACATAGAAGGCACTTCATTATTATGGCGCATTTCCCTCCAGCTGCAGGCTGCTGGGTGGTACAGTGGTTAGAGTCTGGCTGGGGATAGGGTCTGGAGACGTAAACTCAAATTCCACCTCAGACTGTTACTAACTGAGTGACCCTGGTCAAATCACTTAAACCTCTGTTTGCCTTATTTTCTTCATCTGTAAAATGGGGACAACAGAAGACCAACAAGGAAGAGGCATTGTTTCATTTTTGTCTTTGTAGCTACTTCAGTAAGTATTTATTAAGTAGCTACTATATGCCAAGCACTAGGCTAAGGGCTAGAAAGGTGCTGGGCACCCCCGGTACCCAGTGCAGCATCTGGTATTTTCTTTTTGTTGTGGTGTGAACAGGTGGTTTCACTGTAAGTAATTCCTATTGTGAAAACATCGGACAGCACAGAAAGTCTCCCCTATCTTAGAGAGCCATTGAGAAGTTAAGTGACTTGCCAAGCATCACCCAGACAGCATCTGTGAGAGGCAGTGCTTCAAACCTCTGGGGAAGGGCAGCTGTTTGTCCACAATGCCTTTGGCCTCATGCATAGCAGACCTGTCATAAAGGCTTGTTGGGTTGGATCGCTTTATCCAGCCAAATTCATTTCTCTACTGATTAGAAATCTCAGCCTCTTGGCCTCCTCAGGGTTGCCACAAGGCCCAGGGTTCAGTAGAAAGCAGCCAACCTCCTCATGGAGGTAGGTAGCTCTACAGGGTCTCAGTGGCAGCCCAACTCGAAGCAGGCCATGGCTCATGTCAGAAACTCTCACCTGGTGCCCTCACAGCCCTGCCCATCTCTGGCTGCCCTGAGGATTCTGACAGGGGAGGGGCTTCTGTCGGAGCCTTCTTGGCTTCCTACATAACATGAACAAGTAATAATCACGCCGTCTCCACTGTAACAGGAACATAATAGGACGGAAAATGAATTCAAATGTCATTCCTCACAATAATAAAAAAAATTATTCTTAGCACATGAAGAATATGGTAGGGAAGAAAAGGATTGAGTTCTCAATGAATCACCAGCCCTCTACCCCACCCTCCATCACTGAAGAGATGTCGGAATCACAGTCACTCCTTGGGACCATCAGCCTCAGAAAAGAAGCCATAATCACGAGAGCTATTTTTATATTTGAGTGTGTGTGTGTGTGTGTGTGCGTGTGTGTGTGTAAACCTGGTCTATTAACACACCTGAGAGTTCCAGAGGAAACAGAGCTGGCTAAAAATACAAGCAGATGTAAAGTGTTATTCAATAAACTAATTCATTCTGTGACCTTGGGGAGTCACTTCTGCACATCACATAGACTTCCGTCTCCTCATCTCTAAAGGGAAAGAGTTCCTCACTTTGGACCCTTCTGGCAGTCTTGACCCCTTTGCAGAATTATGTTTTTAAATGCATACAATAAAATACAATGGATAACAAAGAAAACCAATTATATTGCAATACATGTTTCAATATATTAAAATTATTTCCAAAAATATTTTAACCCAATGACTTTTAAGCCTCAGGTTTAAAATCTCTTGGTCAAGATGGTCCCCAGAATCCCTTCTAGCATTAACGTTGTGTGTGCTAAGATCCCTCTCATCTGATATGTTATGTTCTCTGTTCTAAGGAGATCAAAGGACTATGCACTAAGAACCCTCCCAGTATGAAGATCCCTTCCGTCTTTGACATTCTAGGTTCAGTGTCCCTCTGAGGCCCCTCCCAGCTGTGTCCTTGATGACAGACTGTCTTTTGTCTCTTTTTGTATCTATGGCACTTAGCACATACATTGCCCATCACATAGAAGGCATTTAACATTTCTGGACTGACTGTCTGATCCTGAAATTCTCTGTTCTAAAATGTCTCCTAGCTCTGCCTTTCTAGATTCTAAGGTTTCCATCAACTTTAATGTTCTAAACTCTAAGTTCCCTCCAAATGCTGGCATTCTGACTTCAGCCCCTTAATTTCTTTCCCTATTTCCCTCCAAAGATCAGCTCAAAGTTCATCTTCTGAAGGAGGTCAGTCGTTCAGGGTCCCCAACTGCCAAGGCCTTCCCAAGACAGATTACCTCAATCTACTGATTATATATTCTGTATTTGTTGTTGCTGAGATGTTTCGATCATAATCAACTCTCTATGACCCAACTTGGGGTTTTCTTGGCGAGGATATTGGAGCAGTTTGACATTTCCATCTCCAGTTCATTTTACAGATGAGGAAACTGAGGCAAACAGGGTTAAGTGACTTATCCAGGGTCACATAATTAGGAAATATCTGAGGCCAGATTTTAACTCAGGTCCTCTCTGACTTCATGACCACTGCACCACCTAGCTGCTGGTTATTTATGTGTGTTTTTCCTTTGAGAATGTTGGCTCCTTGAGGAAGCAGAGTTTTTTGTTTGGATTTTTTTGTTGCCTTTCCCTGATAAATCCCCAGAATTTAGCATATTGTCTAACACAGAGCAAGCAATAAATGCTTGTTGACTGACTGATTGATATTCCATTTTCTAAGGTCCTTTCTAGCTCTGACTTTCTATGATTCTATCACTGATGGTTCAGGCAAGGTCACAGCCACTGCCTCCAGAAGGAAAGCCCTTGTAGTAATACTGACCTGTCAAGAGTTATTCCCCCCAACCATTGGGTTCCCCTCTCCCATGAACACATCAGCACAGAATAACACATCAGGTGACCATTTCATGGGCTGATAAGGAAGTGAGTTATAGGGTAAGAAAAATGTCATGCTAACAATTCAATCCAAATCAATTTTTAAAACCTTTTTTTTTTTGAGGTGGAGATAGGGTGTTAACCAACGCTGTCCTAGGTGATGAAGATAATCCAAAGAGAGAGTTGACATGGTCCCTGCCCCAGAGGGTCTCACAGTGGAGCATAGAATAATACATATGGAAACAACTGCAATTTAAATGTAATGGGTGTGTGAGAGAGATAGGCATCATGGGCCAGCTAAATGGAGCATTTGTTTGAATGTTAAGACTTGAAGTCATGAAGACCTAAGTTCAAATCCCACCTCAGGCATTTACTTAGTTGTGTGATCCTGGGAAAGTCCCTTAACTTCTAGTAGTCTGGGTTTCTTTGTGACCTTAAAGGGTTATTGTGAGAATCAAATAAAGCACTCTATAAAGTGCTTTGCAAGTCCTAAAGTTATACATATATATATATATGTATATATGTATATATATGAATATGTTTATATTATATTATGCTTTGTGTATAATTCAATATATAATATTTTATAGTATCTATATGATAACTATGATGATGACAATGTTAATACTAAGAAAGGAGAAATCACTTATGACTATCCTAAATGCATAAGAAGATATAAATAACTGATAATCTTCTTTTAAAAAATTAGTGATGCTTTTGCTATAACATCACGTTCATTTCCAGATCTCTCTCTCTTCTCTATCTCTCTATCTCTGTCTCTCTGTCTCTCTCTGTCTCCCCCACCCTAAGGGAGCAAGTCTTCACTAATAACAAAGATTTTAAAAGAAAAAAGAAAACAGTTCAATGAAATTGACTATGCTAGATGAAATATACAACAACCCGTGCTCATGGCTGCCTATCACCACCATTACTGAAGGAAGAGAAGTCTTTCAACTCTGAGGCCAAGATCGAACACTACAAGAACACAGCATTGTTCTATTTACATGGTTGACGTTATTGTGTATACTCTTTTCCTGGTTCTGCTCTCTTCTTTGAATTCTTCCTATTTATCCTTTCCCACAGTCATCACTCATGTCCCACAATTTGCTTAGTTCTTTTCCAGCTAACAGGCACCTACTTTTTTTCCAGTTCTAGCTACCACAAATCAAGCCAACAAGCAATGGTTATGTGCCTGTGTGGGATGCTAAGGATGCAAAGAGAGGCAAAAAATAGCCCCTGCCCTCAAGGAGTTTATAATCCACTGGAGGAGGTAACATGAAAACAGCTATGTACAAAGGTGTTGTAATGAGTGTTTGATATACACAAGAGTTTTTTCCCCCTGTCTTTGACCTCCTTGAGGAATATGTGTGGCAGTGGAATCTCAGGCTCAAAAACCAAGGACATCTGGATCTCTTCTCTAGCCTAATTCCCAATTGTTTTCCAACAGTGAATCAGACCAATTCACAGCTTCACTAGCAGCATATTAACAGCTCTAACAAATGTACTAGTCCTATCTTTTGTCATCTTTACCAATTTGCTGAATATGTAGTGAAATCTCAGACTCATTTTGATCTTTCATTCTCTTATTATTAGTGATTTGAAGCAATTTTTCATATAGTTGTTGGCAGTTTGCAATTTTTCAATAGTTATTTTTCCAGGAAGAGGCTTTGAGAGGAAAAGGAAAAGGAGTACAGAGTTTTGGATTCATTTAGGAAGGAAAGGGTAGTCACTGGGTGGGTAAGAGACTAAGAAAGAGAGGGAGGAAATACCCGTCAGCTTTGAAATTTCAGGGGAGGAAGGAAGGAAGGAAGGAAGGAAGGAAGGAAGGAAGGAAGGAAGGAAGGAGGTAAGGAAGAGCAGGATGGAGGTAATGAAAGAGGAAAGAAAAAAGGAAGAAGAGAGAGGGAGGAGAAAAGGAGAAAAAGAAGGAAAGAAGGAATAAAAGGGAAAACAACGGAAGGAAGCTAGAAAGGAGGGAAGGAAGGAATTTGGGAAGGAAGGAGAGAAAAAAGAGAGGGAGGTAAGAAGAAAAATGGAGGGAGGAAAGAAACAAGGGAAGGAAGGAAGCAAGGAGGGAGGAAAAGGGAAGAAAGAAAGGGGGAAAGTAGGGATAAAAGGAAGGAAGAAAGAAAAGATAAAGGGGGAAAAACAAGGGAAGAAAGGAAGAAGGAAAGGAGAAAAGAAAGAAAGGAAGGATTGGAGAAGAGTCAAAAGAGAGATGTGTGTTCCCAGACCCCAAACCCCACATACATATAACAGACCTGAGCCCTTCCAAGGCACTAAGTCCACCACAGAAAGGGACACTCCCCTCCCTCAGTGCATCTCCTGAGAGCTGGGCGGCCTCTCTCTCCTTGCCGCCAAAGGAAAAGAGTCAGCCAGCTCCCCTCCCACTCCCCTTTTCAGAGATGGGTAGAAGGAGGAGGAAACAAAAAATGAAAGGAATTTGAACGCTGAGAAAATCTCCAATCCTGAGATGGGGAGCTACATTCCAGATGTATATGACCTGTGAGCTGCCAGAAACCTGAGGCCCCAGCCATCAGAACAGATGGGGAAGTTCTGAGCTGGCATCCCTCTTCCATTGCTAGAGATGTCAAAGGAAAGAACCACTGCAAAAATCCCAGTTTTAGAGTAGAAAAACATCTTGGCTGCTGGATGACACAATGCCTAGAGCTCTGGATTCTGGAGCCAGAGTAATCAGAATTTAATTCATGCTTCAGACACATACCCCATGACCCTAGGTATTTCATTTAACCTCTGCTTGCCTCAGTTTCCTCATTTGTAAAATAAGGATAAGAGTAGTACCTACTTCTCAGGAGTCTTGTGAGGATCAAACTCATCTGATCCTCAGGCATTATCTCAATAAGATGTACAACTTGACAAATATTAAATTGCCATATAAGTTGTTACTTATTATTAAAACCCCTTATTTTACAGCTGAGTAAACTAAGGTACTGGGTGACAAATGGGTTTGCAAGAGGTCACACAGTTAGGAAGTATAAGAACTTGGATCTGAGCCCATCCTCAGGTTCTATCTCCATCATTCAAATACTGCTACTGTTCTGTGTTTTAAGAACCCATTCGCTTGAGGAAAACTGAGGGCTGACACATTGGAGGTGTCCTGAAGGAGTGTGCATGGTTAATAACCTTATTAGGAAGATATTCCCTGGGCTTCAGATAAGTTAAGTTGACTCTTCCATTTCAATGAGGTGAAAGCTAAAAGATTCCTCCTATAGGAAGCAGCATCAAATGCACAAACATTTATTAAGCACTTACTGTATACCATGTACTATACTAGGAGTTGGGGTACAAAAAAGAAAGACAATTCTTGCCCTCAAGGAGCTTACTCTTTAAGGAGGGAAGACAGAATGCTAAAAGAAGCCTAGAGGTGTTGAAGGGAGGTACCCATAAAGAGGGCGTGGCCGCTAAGTTCAGAGATTGAAGGATGGATGGTCTGAGCCCTTCCTCCAAATGGAGATTCCAAGAGTGGGAGAGGGGAGACCATGGGGTAGAGGGAGAAGGCAATGAAAGCAGGGTGGCAAAATCTGTCATCTATCTATCTATCTTAAACTGAGTTTCCATGAACTTATTTTTTTTTAATATAAAATTAATTTATATTTAGTTTTCAACATTCACTTCCATAAGATTTTGAGTTTTAAATATTCCCCCCCTCCTTCTCCTCCTTCCTCCCCAAGATGGCATGCAATCTGATACGGGCTCTACTTATACATCCATATTAAACATGTTTTCACATTATTCATGATGTAAAGAAGAATTAGAGCTAATGGGAGGAACCACAAAAAAGAGAAATAAAATGAAACAACAAAAGAAAAGGGGAGCAAATAGTTTGCTTCCATCTATACATGAACGTAGTTTTTAAAAATAATTTTGATTCCTTTATTTCACTATAAAGGGGGCCCACAGACTTCACCAGACTGCCCAAGGGGGTCATGACATCCAAAAGATTAAAAATCCCTGCTTTGGAGTATTCCGGGCCAGCCAAGCACAGCTGAGCCTGGACCAAGATGGGGCAGGATCCCAGGAACCTTTCTTCTAAATTTTTATTTTGTTTTATTTCACTTTTCCCTTGATTTTGAAGGAGAGCTCTTTTAGGAGAACCAAAAATGAAACAAAAGAATAAACCTTTTCTCAGCTGACTTCAGGGAAGGAAAGGAGGAATGGTTGTCCACATCCAGCCCCATAACTCTGGGAGAGGGTGCACTATGGTTGTTTGAGAAAGCATACTTCCCCTTGGCACTGGACCCAAGCTCCCATGAGGACTCAAAGCAAGGATCATCAGTGTGGCTAGAGAAGCCTCAGATAGTATCCTAAGGGGACTCCATCAAGGAGGAAACTGGTCACTGGGATAGATCATTTTCATGACAAACTTTGGAGTTGCATTCATACATCAAATAGGTCTTGTCTCACTCATAAATATGTAAACATATATAACGCATGTATATATAATATATGTTGTTGTTCAGTTATTTCCTATTCTTTGTGAGTTTCCTTGGCAAAGATATTGGATAAGTTTGCCATTTCCTTCTCCAGCCCATTTTACAGGTGAAGAAACTGAGGCAAACAGGATGAAGTGACTTACCCAAGGTCATACAACTGGTAAGTGTCAGGGGTCAGATTTGAACTCATGAAGATGAGTCTTCCTGACTCCAGTCCCATAACTCTATCTACTATGTCACCTACATGCATAAGGAGGCATGGTATTTTGAACAGGGGTGGGGGCTGTAATTAGGAACTGTAATTTCATTGGTTTAGGGACTTCCTATTCCCCAAATTTATGCTGCAGTTCATAACTCACATAAAATTTATAGTCTTAGAAAGTCACTTGGCTAAGGTCACACTGCCAGAAAAATGATTGCCATTCTCTGATGCCAAAAAAGCACTCTTTCCATCCTCTAAGTGAGTGTATATGTGCCTGTAATCTTTGTCCTGAAGGGAGTAAGAGCAATAAAAATGAATACAACCGGGAATGCAATTCTATTTCCTGCTTAAGTTTGATAGAAATCAGGGGACAGGCGATGGTAAGGCAGGCATTGGGGTCACTAAGGTAACTGATGGAAAAGCTGATTCCATGGCTGTTATCTGAAGGCAAGTCTCCTTGGACATGTCCCAGGCATCTATACTTGGCCATTGGGCTACTTGACATTTTCACCCATTATTTGGGAAAAGAAATAAATAGCACACTATCTGATTGTAGGGTGTCAAGTCAAAAAGATCTGAACAGACAAGAGCACTGGACCAAACCTAGTACAATGAATCTCAACAGAGATAAATGTAAATTAGTACTTGGGCTCAAAAAATCAATCTAACACCTTTACCTAGTATAAAATGAGGGAGCTGTCCAGAAGTCGATGTAAGAGAAAGATCTTGGGGGTATGGTGGACTATAATTTCAATCTGTATCAATCATATGATGACAGCAAGAAAAGTTAGAGCTGTCATCAGCTATATGTAGAGCTCTAATGTTCACAAGTAAGGACACAATTTGTACACTGACTGTTCTCTGCCCTGGTCAGACAATATGTATTCAGTCCTGGATAGAATATCTAGCAGGAGCTTAAATTAGTTGGGTAGCATCTAGTGAAGAAGTCACCAGAATGGTGATGAAGGCATTTGAGTCCTTGACATAGAAAGTTTGGGTAAAGGAATGAAGAGTGTTAGGTTGGGGAAAAGAGGCTTGGGGGAGATAGGACAGTTGTCTAGAAGTACTTGAAGGTCTCTCTTGCAGAAGAAAGATTGAGCTTGGTCAACCTTCATTGGAGGTTGGATGCTCACTTGCCAAGGAAGCTGTGGAGAGATGCTTGTTCAGGTAAAGTTTGGACTAGATGCCCCCAGAGGTCCCTCCTAATTCTGTTTTGTGTGATTTTCATCATAAACTTAATTAGATGCATGTGAAGGTGAAAGTATGGAACTAGAGGTCACTTGAGAAGTCAAGACTCAGGGTACAGATCTAATAGCCATCTGCATGGGTATGGTAGTTGAAGGAATCTAGGAGGATGAAGATTGGGCATCCATGCATGAGTCAAGGCCTGAATTAGAGTATCCTGAGCCCCATCTGGCCAGATATGCTGAAAAGCAGTTAAGGAGACACATGGGATATTAAGATGTTAGAAAGAACTGACATTCCCTGTTCTAAGGCCCCTCCCAGCTCTGCCATCCCCTATTCTAAAACTCTTCCACGTCTGACATAAAAAGCACTCTACCATCACAGAAAGAATACAGGTTCTGCTATAAGAGGATGTATGTCTGAATTCCAGCTTTGACCTGTGTGACCTTGGACAAGTCATTCATCTTCTCTAGGCCTCATTCCTCTCCCCATCAGTTCACCCAGATGACCCACATGGCCTCTTCCAAAGATTCATTGTTCCGTCTAGCCAGTCCTGTAGACCTGGGTTCAAAGCCCATATCTGGCATTTACCTATTGTGTGAGCCTCAGCCTCTCACCTGTGAAATGGGTACAACCAAGCTTATCCCATTTCCCTTACTACATGTTGTGAGGCACAAATGTGTAATGACACACATACTCTGTGTATGTACTCATGTGTGCTAGCATGTACATATTAAAAACTACATATTCATAATGTATATATATACATACACATACAGAGCTTTTGCAAAGGGAAAACAATTTTTTATTTCTGGGCGTAGATATGTGAATTCTTCAGTGGGCCACAGCAATGTTCTCCCCAAACACACAGGTCAGTGGGATGCAGCTCACAGCCATAGAAGGTGTGACTTACCCAGGGTCACACAGTCAGGCCTTCAGCCTTGCTCTTCCTGGCTCTGTGGCTGACTTTCTGACCACTGAGCCACACTGTCCATTGCCTCAGCATCAGTGTGCTTCTCATTTCCAAGGCCCCACGCCTCTAGTCCTTGTCTACCTCCCTGTCAGTAGCCGCAGGCCGGTCACCTCTTCTCCTTCACTGAACACTATCAGTATTTAACACTTTAGAATATTTATTTTTCCACATCACTCCCAGCCCACCAAAGGGGAAGCCAAGCCGTCTTTATGCACTTTTAATAACCTGTTAGCTGAGGAGCCAGTGGGCATCGGGGGAGGCTTCAAGGTCAAGATTTTTTTTTCAAAAGGCCAAACCTCCTACAAAGCCATGAGGTTTGTGGGTAGAGGCTGGGGTGGGAAGGAGCAGCCCTTCTAGGGGCAGGCAGTTCAACTCCTGGGAGGGCTCCCATAGGTGGCTGGGTTTGGCGGGGCCTGAGGGTGGGAAGGGGAGATCAAGCCACTTCCAGGTGCCCAAGAAGAAGTCCATCCTTCTGTATCTTCCTTCTCCAGCCCAGCCCAGCAGCCCCTCCCTGCTGCCTGTGGCTGCTGCTGTTTCCTTTGTTGCTTCCCTCCTCCCCAAGGGGCCCTGACTCCCCACATCCTTCCTTCTCCATCTGTTGAGGCAGGGGGGTACTCTGGTGGAAGTACCCTGAACCCTAGCCTAGACAGCTGGGGTCTAGTCCCTGTTGGGGAATCTTGGGAAATGAAAGAGATGGACAAGCTGATCTCTGAAGTTCTCATCAATTCTGGAAAATCTTTTGTATTCTGGGCCACCCCCAGGTCTGACTTTGATTGTTCCAGGACCCCTCCTAGCTCTGATATTCCCTGTTCTGAGGCCCCTCCCAACTCTGACATAACCTCTTCTGAGGGCTGGGCATAGAGGCAGGGTAGTAGGGTGACAAGGATGGAAAGTCACTGAAAACAGAATCTTAAATTCATTGTGTGTCTACCGACATGGACCAGATTCAATCCTACCTCTAAGCCTTTGCTCATGCTATTCCCCCTGCCATTGGAATGCCCTTCCTCACTTCTCTCTTGATCTCCATTTCCACTCATTCTTCAACATCCAACTCAATTTAATTTGCCTGTTTCACAGCATAAAACTGGGGAGTGAGGGGACTGGGGGAAGGGGGGAAGGGGGAATGCATTCCTATAACAAAAACTAAGAGTAAGACCTTCCACTGCAATGACAAGTAGGGAAACTGGGATTTGAATCCAGACTGTGCCACTAACTTACTGGCAACATGGTATAATGGCACTGAGGTGGCATTAGGAGGATCTGAGTTCAAATTCCATCCCCAGTACCTAGCAACTGTGTGACTAAATCCTCATCTGTGAAATGGAAAGTTGGGACAAATCGGCCTCCTAGGTCCCTTCTAGCCCCAGACCTGGTGTCCTGTGATTCTAACTCGCTTCTCCTTTCTGTACCTCAATGCCCTCTTCTGTGAAATGAGGGCGTTGGGCTAGCTCCTAATGACAACATGAACTGAAATAACATTTTAAGATTCACAAAGTGCTTCCTCTAAGAGCCCTCCTGGCTATAACGTGCTACTCAATTGAAGAGGCATTTATGATGGTATGTGCTAATACGAGCCAAACACAGGACTCAAAGGCAAAAATGAAACTTCCCTCCTTTATGTTTACCAAATGCATTATGTAATTGACCACCTAGAGTGACCCTCTAGATGATGGAAGCATCAGAGCTATAACTAGGGTGGGGTAACTAGGGCTTTTATCAGGACATCAAAATTTAGAGGGTGCTGGCAGCCTTTGTGCTGCTCTAATAGTGTAGAAACGATTGAATTTAACATGAAATACATCTCTATACCACATTTTCCTCTCAATATCCCAGTGAAATCAGTGCAAATGTTTATGTCCCCAATTTATAAGTGACAAAAGTGAAGCTTGAAGAATCTCTGGGATTCAAGTGAACATCTCAGCATCAAATTCAGTGTCCTCCCTACTGCCCCTTACATGGCAATCTGTAAAGAATGATGAATTTTGAGTCACTGGACCTGGCTTTATATCTTGCCTCTGCCAATTACCATTAGTACTAGAGTGGGCAGTTCTTTTCTGTAAAAGGAGATGCTCTCTGAGGTCTCTGCCAGTTCTAGACACTTAAAGCCTGTGTTTTGTTTGGAATCCAAGTGGGAATAGGATTCGAAGACAGAGGTGGCGATGGGGTCAAAGCTAAAGTCTCCTCCAGATACTAGAGGGGATGAGGAAAGACTCTGGCTGATGACAAGAGGCTGGGGCAATTTGTCACACTTGGTGGGTAAGGGGCATCCTGGACCTTATAAGCTTGGGCCCACAAGACTAGTTCAGCCTGCCTCATCTAGCTGATGTGTTCATTCTCTCCCAGGAGAGGCAGCTGGATGTTTTTGAGAATGGCCTCTGCAGCAACCAGAGATCCTCTCCTCCCTCTCCTTCTCCCTCTCCTTCTTCTTCATCTCCTCCTTCTTCCTCTCTCTCTGCACCCTCCTCTAGCTCTTGGTGTCTATGTGTTTCCATTCCTTCTCTCTTCTATCTCTGTCTCTATCTCTATCTGTGTGTGTGTCCCCATCTCTCAGTCCCTATCTCTCTGGCTATCTCTCTCCCAATTTCTCTCTCCTCCTTTCCCTCTCTCTTCATCTCTCCTCACTCTGTTTCTATATTACTGTCTGTCTCTGTTTCTTTCTCTATCCCTATCTCTCTCTCTCTCAGTCTCATCTTTGTCACTTTTTCTCTTTCTATGTCTGGTCCTTTTTCTTTCACTGTCTTTTTCTATCTGTCTTTCACTCTGTCTCTATTTTTAATCTGGCTGCCCCCCCCATTTTCTCTCTCTCTCTCTCTCTCTCTCTCTCTCTCTCTCTCTCTCTCACACACACACACACACACACACACACACACACACACACACACACACACACTGAGGGAGACCCTCACAGTCAGACTGGATAGTTGTTCTTTAGGATATTATTTTCCACAAAGGAAGCATTTTAAATGGAAATCCCTGTGACATGATAGGGCTCCTTCACAAGGAGAATTTATGATGAAATGCAACAATGTCTAGCAAGAGAGAGACAGCAATCCTCCCACCCCATGATGATTGGTGCAGGGTTCCTCAGGTCTTGGAAAGAAAGGAAGATCCCAGCTTTCTGTAGAAAGGACTGGAGGTTGGAAGACTTCTGCCCTGTCTGCTCCCTCCTCTCTCCTTCTTTCTCTCCCTCTCTCCTCTACTTTTCAGACTCCTCTCTTCTCCTCTCTCCCTTTCTCCTTGTCTCTCCTCTGTCAATCACTCTTTCACCTCTCTGTCTTCTCCATCTCTGCTCCTCCACATTCCTCTCTCTTTCTCTGTATGTCTCTGTCTCTCTACTCTTTCTTTTCCTCTCTCTTCTCTCCCTTTTGTTCTTCTCTGTCTTCTTTGCTCTCTCTCCCTCTCTCTCCCTCCCTCTCTCTCTCTCCCTTCATCTCTCTCTCTTTCTCTCTCTCTATCTCTCTCTGTCTCTGTCTCTCTCTCTGTCTCTGTCTGTCTGTCTGTCTCGCTCTCTGACTTTCTGTCTCTCTCTGTCTCTCTGTCTCTGTCTCTGTCTCTCTCTGTCTCTGTCTGTCTGTCTTGCTCTCTGTCTCTCTCTGTCTCTCTGTCTCTCTCTCTGTCTCTCTCTCTGTCTCTCTCTGTCTCTCTGTCTCTCTCTCTGTCTCTGTCTCTCTCTCTCTCTCTCTCTCTCTCTCTCTCTCTCTCTCTCTCTCTCTCTCTCTCTCTCTTTCTCTCTCTCTCTCTCTCCCTGTCTCCTGTTTCCCTCTTTGTCAATCTCTCCTCAATCTCTTCCAATCTATTCATCTATTCTCTCTTTCCTCCTCTCTCTTTCTCTCTCTCTGTCTTCTCCTTGTCTCACTTCCCTGCTCCCTCTCTGTCTCTCTCTTATTTTTCCCTCATGGTATTCTGTCCTGTCTCTCTCCCTCTCTCCTCTTTTCTCTGTCTTGGTCAGTATCTCCCCCTCTCTGTTAGTCCTCTCTCTTTCCCCCTCTCTATCTCCTCTCTTGTCTTTCTCCTTGTCTCTCTTCTCTCCTATCCCCCCTCTCTCTTCATCCCATTCTCAATCTTCCCTCCTCTATTTCTGTCTCTGTTTCTTTCTCTCCATACTTCTATTTCTCCCCATGTCTTTCACTCTCACTGTCTTCCCTCATATATGTATATTTATGTATATACACTTACATAATACATGTACAATACTTACACATATAGATACCATTTCCTTCTTCCCTTTTGCTAGTTATAAAATCTGTGGTCTCTAAAGAAAGCCAGTTTTATAAAGACAAGGGATTTATACAAATAAATTACTTGGAGAATATGAGAGTAAATAGATGGATAAACAGATAGACAAGGAGTTGAACAATTTTGTAAAAGAGGATTTGCTCTTGTGTGGTGGGATTTAGCAGGAGGGAAGGAGGGAGAATGGTACTCTCTGCATGGAGCCGTTTTTTTCTCCCAGGATGGTCCTCAGGTGCTTGTAGAGCCTCAGCAAAGAGAAAGCTAGGTAGTGCAATGGATAGAGCACCAGTGCAGGAGTCAGGAAGACTCGAGTTCAAATCTCACCTCAGACACTTGACACTCACTAGCTGTGTGACCTTGGGCAAGTCACTTAACCCCAATTGCCTCATCCTGGGTCATCTCCAGTCATCCTGATGAATATATGGTTGCTGGATTCAGATGGCTCTGGAGGAGAAGTGAGGCTGGTGACCTGCACAGCCCTCCCTCCCTCAAAACAAAGTCAAGTGCAAGTCATGTCATCATTTCTCTGATGGCATGGTCTTCTTTGGCAATGAAGGACAAACACACACTTAGAGCCTCAGCTGACAAGTTATCTCCCAGTGGCCCCTGACTGGCTGCAATTTGACAATAATCAATAGGAAGAGAGAATCCAAAGTCCCATCGGTACTCTTGCTGTGTACCCATGGCTCACTCCAATCATCCACCCTCTCCTCCCTTACACCAGGGCTACCAGATAATAGACCTTTCAAGGTTGCAGTCTCCAAGCTGACAAGGAAAGGCAGCCCCAAGCACCCCCATTTTATTATGTTAACAATACACAATCATATATTAAGAGATAATCAATAACCAATCACCTGACAAACATGGTTTTATACAGGTCACTTCTTGCCTATCAATCAATATGGAAATATGGCAGAGGACAAATTTTAGGGGGAAAGATTCGGACATGTTGAGTTTGAGATGTCTCTGGGATATCCAGTTTGAAATGTTCAATAGGTGATGGGTGATGCAGGAAGAAAACTGGAGTGAGATTCTGTGAATCTTCTATATCAAGATGATACTTAGAGGATGAAATTCATGGGAACTGATAAGGTTACTGAGAGAGCAAAGAGAAAAAGTAGGAGGCAGAGGGGAGAGCCTTTGAGGAATCTCTACAGTCACAGGGAGTGATTGGCATGTTTAACCAACAAAGAAGATGAAGAGGAGTGACCAAACCAAGAGGAAGAGAAGTAGGAGAGAGCAACCAGTCTCCATTTAAAGGTCAGATAACTCTTCATTTCCCAACAACTGGCAAATTTCCCTCCCATTTTTCATCTTCCTTTAGATTCTTAGCACCTCAAGGGCAGTAAACATCTTTCTTTTACTTATTTACATTTCCAGAATATGTAGAAGGTGCTTAATGAATAATTATCATATTGTATCCAGGAAGAGAAGGTGATCCACAGTGCAAAATTCAGCAGGGTGGTCAGGATGGTTGCAGACTGACAGAAGACCAGATTTGGCAATTAAGAGACCTTTGATAAATTTGGAAGGAACCATTTCATCTGAGTGTTGAAGTTGGACATCATACTTCATATGGATGAGGAGTGAATGAGAGAAGAGAAGGAAGTAGCAAGCATAGACAGCTTTTTCTAAGAGTTTGGCCAAGAAGGGGAGGAGAGCTAGAGGAAGATAATTTGAGGGGTTGTTAGATTTAGGAAAGGGTTGTGATTTTTCTTTTGCTTCATTTTGTCTTTAAGGGTGAAGGAGACTTGGGTACCCTTGAAGACAGAAAAGAAGACAGGAGATAGAAAGTTGAATATGGGGGAGGGGTGGTTAATATTGCAATCTGTGGGAGAAGATAGGAGGACTGGGACCAGTGGTGCCTACAGAGAGATTGTCTTGGCTAGAAGAAGGACCACCACATTGTCAGAGGCAAAGGACAAGGAGGAGAGAGCAAGAGTTGATGTTGAGAAGTTTTGAGATGAAAGGAAGGTAGAGAAGTTAGAAGCTCAGGTCAAATGGCCTCAGTTTCCTCAGTAAAGTTATGATCCTTAGCTGGATTGAGGTAAAGTGTGAGAGGGAAGAAAAGGTTTGGACCAGCCTTAGTAGGAACCAATTAGGAAGGAATAAGCAGATTACCTTATAGCAAGGAGGGCCCAGTTGATGTTGGATAACGTGCATTTATAAAATACCCATTAGCTTGTACCTTTCTCTAGTTCCATTCCATAGCATGTGAATAGAGAAGGGGGTGTTGGGTGGTTGGAGTAATCCAGGGATGAGGTTAAGCAAGGGATGGGCAATGCTAGGACAAGAAGGGGCTCAGATTATAGAACAACATGGCGTTGAATTTGATAAATAAAGAGCTGAGCATAGAGGGAAGGAAATGAAATCAGGGCAAGAGAAAGTCCTGAGGGGGTCAAGGGATCAGAGGTCTCAGTGAGCATGAAAAATGAGTTTAGGAGGGGTGAGACCTAGGGAGAGATGGGAGAAGGATGTGGACAGTGTTTTTAATTAGGGAAATGGAACATTTCTCAATAATGACGAGTGGGTGGCTGAGGTAGAGTGGAGGAGTAGGCTGGCTTTAAGAAGGCTAAGGAATTAGAAGGTTAGGGCATTTGAGGGAGGATTGACATGGACATCAAAGCACCCTGGTATAAGGGCAGGCTTGGGGGAGGAGAAATACTACAGGATCAAGGCTAAACTCCTCTGCCTGGCTTTCGATGGCATCTATGATCCGAACCCATCCTCCTTATGTAGACTTCCCTGTATTTCCTTCCCAATTTCCTATCTCCCCGCACACTCAACATTCCCATCAAAGGGCAGCTACATGTCATCACAATGGATGGAGCACTGCACCTGGAGTCAAGAAGACCTGAGGATAAAATGAAATAATATTCACACAGTGCCTTCCAAACCTTAAATCACCATGTAAATGTTAGCTATTATTAGTATGTTACACGTATAATTACATATCCTATATTATATATAATCTATCTTATTATTATAGGCTCATTTCCATCTTTGAAGTTCTGTTCACACTGTTGCCCTGCCTAGAAGCCCTGGGTCCAAACTCCTGGTCTGCCGCTTAGACAGTGGACCAGATGTGGAGTGGAATGGAAGAGAATAGGGAACTCGAGCACATCTGGGCAGTTCTGAAGGGCTTCCAACTGTTTCCCAACACCAAAGGCCTTTCTGCCAGTGAGATTCTGTGGTTATGAGACTTGGAAAAGTTGAGTCTTCAAAGAATCACAATTATAGATGTGCCAAAGGCCAGTGGGAGAAATGTGGCAGGCAAGTTATTGAGGACCAGTTCACATACAAGGAGTATAAAAGACCTCATCAAAGACGTGTGGCCAAAAGTGAAGAGGGAGGGTAGAGGGAAAGGTAAAAGAGGATGACCTCTGGTGCTTGACACCTTGATGGGGCATTCCAAAGGAACTTAGGATTCTCTGACATGGAGGAAAGGAGAGGATTCCAGACACAGAAAGAGATGGAAGTAGGAGATTGGGTGCCATTGACAGGAAACAGCAAGTCAGCCAATCAGATGGGAAGGGGGAGTGCCTCAGAAGTGGTGTTTATTGCTGTCTGTCCTTCGAAGAGGACTGTGACATCAGGAAAGTGCCATGACTGGCAAGTGAATTAGATTTAAGTGAGGCAGCACTGTGCAAAGTTACCAGTCTCACCTTCTCCACCCTAGCCATCTGGATCCAGTGGTCAGATATGGATCAGGATGATTGGAGATGACCCCTGCCTGAAAGGCAGGCTGGAATCAGAATGACAAACCCAGGTGTTTGAATTTTGTTCTCAAAGCCATAGGGAGGTCCTGGAGTTTGCTGAGGGAGGGCTGAAGAGGTTAGATCCGTGTTCAAGATCATTTTGGTAACTATATGGGGGATAGAATGGAGAGGAAGGGGAGAGAAAGAAGGAAGGTCAGTTAAGAGATTACATAGGTGAATGATGATAGAAGCCCAAACTAGGGTGGGAAGAAAGGGATGGATACAAGAGGTATCGATGGGGCAGAAAAGACAAGTCTAAGCAGCTGATGTACTCAACAGAAGATAGAGCCAAATGTGACTCCAAATCCAGGACTCATTCGGCCCCATTATTCCTCCTCCCTGGGATGTGCCTCTGCCATCCTGGCATGCACACACACACACACACACACGCCCTAGTGAAACCAATCCTGCATCGTTTAGCCCCTTCAATTCTATTAGACGAGGCCTCTTAACTTTCCACGCAGAAGTCATCGGTGCTGAGACACAGCTGCTCCCAATTAACCACTACTTAGCTAGCACATTAAACACATAGTAAGAAATTAGGACTTTCACTCTTCTCTCTACTTAACCATAACAGACTCACTTGACCTTTTTTTCTCCCTCTCTCTATCAACCTCCTGCCTGCCCCCTCCCCCACCCTTCTTCTCAGCCACCACTGGCCTGAGGAAGTGACTGGTTGACAAATGCACTTTGTAATGGTCTGGTCTTTCTCAGGCAGCTGGTGGGGTGGTTAATATCTCCCACCCAGACACGCACGCGCAGACAGGGCCAAGTCTCTTATCCATCACTCCCAAGGGCCAGATGGGCCTGTCATAGCTTCTGGGATGTAGCGGGGTGACTCTCGGGTGAGGTTATGAATAAGAGGTAACCTTAGGGAAAAGGGAAACAGGGAGTGAGTGGACACCTTCTGGGTTCCAGGCAGTGGAGGGAAGAGGGAAATTCAGTGGAAGGGGCATTGAGCTTGGAGTCCCAGGACCTGAGTTCAAATCACATTTCTTCTACTTACTAATAATAGGACTCAGGTGAATCATTTAACCTCTGTGGGCCTCAATTCCTCAAATACATATAGTCCTTGCTCTGGACTAGTTATTCAACTCCCATTCAAGCTGTTAGACTGGATCTTTAGGTCAAGACTGCTACAACTTCCTTCAGGATCTAGAGACAGTCCTGAGGGACTGGGGGTGCTGATGAGATAATTTCTTTCTAATACTATAGTTCATGAGCCCCCACCATCATGTTTCCCCCATGATTATTGGTTGAAATTAAGTCAGCCAGATGTAAATAGTTTTTAGAAAGGGATATATTTTATGAAGGTGGTATAAACAAACTATCCCCACAAAATACCCATGACATCCTTTTTCACAAGGGCATATAGAGTCCAGGGGAAATGGATCAATACTTAAAGAGAACATGTGGCAAACAGATAATTCAGAGCCCTTGGTTGCTGGAAATCTTTCTCACATTCATGGGGTACCCATAAAGGTCCTCTTAGTCATAGAGAGCTTTTCTACTGGGATCCTCATGAAGACTTGAAGATGTTTGTGCTAAGTTTTCTCTTAGTTCCTGATTCAGACACTAAAGTCAGCCGCTTCATTTCCAGAGATACTGCTAACATGCCAATAGAAGTTCAAGTTCACTAAATCCCTCCCTGAATGAAGGGGTGGGAGGAGGAGACAGAGGAATTCTTTTGTGCCCCTCCCCCAAGAGATTCCTTCACAGAAGCCCATCCTCCAACACCAGATGCTCTACTTCAAACTGATCTGCCATTTTGTAGAAGACCTATAGGTGCTAAATTTGTCTCTCAACTAATCTGCCCAGACTTCTTATCACATCTACTAGAAATGTCTTTTTATTGATTAACTATCAATTCCATATTTGTTCACATCTACATTTATTTCAGACAGATAGACTCATTCCATGATATGTGTTCTCATCTGCTAAAAGTATCAGGGTAGATTGGGTGAAAAGTGGAGTGATTTTGGTCATCACCTTTACCTATAAAATGAGGGATCTGATTTAGATGGTCCCTTCCACCCTAAATGTACAGTTCTATTATTTGATGATGTACATGGCCACAGGCAAGTCATTGAATCTTTCTACCCCTCAGTTTCCTAATCTATAAATGAAAAGGTCACACTTGATTATCACCTCTGGTCATATTTTGATAATGCTAAGACTGTGCTCAAGATTAGGAAGACCTGGGTTCTCCCTCAGGCTCTGGCTCTTAATCAGAACCACCTTTTGTGAAGGAAACCTCTAAGACCCTCCTAGCCCCAAATCTATGATCCTATGAATTCTTCTAGGCCAGAGCATTGGGGTGAAACAAAGTTTAAAAGAGACAAATGTAAAGTTTTACACTTGGGTAAAAAAAAATACCAATATTTCCAGTACAAGATGGGGGAAGAGTGGATAGGAAAAAATTTGTCTGAAAATGATCTGGAGGTCTTAGTCAGTTATTAAGGTCACTATGGATGAGATAACCAGAATGTCCAAAACAAGGATGGTATCGATTCTGCTCTGCTCCGCTCTGCCCCAGTCAGGTGAAATGTGGTATATTGTCTTCAGTCTTTGTACCATATTTTAGAAATGGTCTTGATAAGTTGGAAAACATCCAAAGGAGTGTAATTGGCATAGTCAAGATCATGTTATGTGAGCAGTATTCAAAGGTACTGGGAATGTTTATCCTGAAAAAGAGAAAACTTAAGTGAAGGATCATAGCTTGTACCAAGGAGTTCCCATCTCAAGGGGAAAGGATTAGTTTCATTCTGTTTGACTCCAGAGGGTACAAGAAGCAGTGGAAATTGAAAAATCAGCTTTAGTTTCAATGTAAGGAAAAACTTCCTAACAACAAAGACTATATATAATAAGCTGCCTTGGGAGGGATTAGGTAGCCCTGAATATGGAAGATATTCAACCAGAGACTAGCTAAACACTTGAATGATGTTGAAGGGAGCATGCTAGATCAGATATATTTGGAGCACAGGGGGAGCAAGGCTTTGAAAAAGATACAATTCAACATACTCCTCCCCTGTCACCCCAGGACCTTGGACAGTTCAATCCTTTCTTTCCCTTCCACTATACCCCTGTCCACAAGATTATTCCCATCAAAACATATAGTGGAAAGACCTTTGCATTAGGAGTCAGGAAGGACCCCTGAGTGAACTCTCTCCTCTCCCTGTCAGTTACTGTATAAGGTAAGTCAGTTTCCCTCTCTGACCTAGTTTCCTCATTAACAAAAGAAAAAGTTGATCTAGATGATCTCGAAGGGTCCTTGTAGCTCCAGGATTTGGCTTCAATGCTTCTGATTGCAGGTAGGCTTGATGGCAATGATCTTGTGGTGATAGATAGACCCTTTGTCCACCTCTGGAAAAATGCCCTCCATCGTGGTCACCATGATCACTCTCCTTTAAAATTCCACCAATAGAAACTTGTCCTTTCAGGTTAAGATGCTGCCTCATTAAAATACAAATATCCCTGGAATGGGTAGCCCATTAATTGTTCTCAGTGGTTCACTCCTTAATGTGACTGATTCCATTAGATGTTTCCCAAGAGTAATTTTTGATAGCATGATATCAGGGATCGATAAGAGGCAGGGGAGGAGGAAGCTTTCAACATGCCAGTATTTTATTGCTTCAAAAACCACTAGCATCTACAACCACAGGACCTCAAAAGGCACAAAACCTTAAGAAACTCAAAGGTAATGTCACAGCCTTGCATTATATTACAATACATACACACAGGTCAAAAGCAGGAGGGATAGAGAAGTGAGTATCTGAGGACACAGGAAGGGGAGCCATGAGACTAGGGAAACATGGATGCCAACTTTAAGATTGGTTCTGGAGCCCCTGCAGATCCAGTCTGATCTTATCATGAGATCAGACAGTGTGACATACTGGAAATTCAACAGGCAAATTAGGTTTTATTCAATGGACAAGTAGTAAGTACCTACTGTTTACACAGCACTGTTCCAGGCACTTGGTGATACAAAGACAGAACTGAATTAGTTTTTGTCATCAAAGACTTGTCATCATTCTTTGAAACTGATACAACCTCAGTCCATCAATCAACAAACATTTATTAAGTATCCACTCTCCAATTTGACTGGAAAGAATACTGGTCTTGGGGTCAGAACCCTTAAGTGTGAGTCTTGGCTTAAGTGTTCATTATGTGTGACTTTGGGCAAATCATTTTACCTCTTCATGCCTCAGTTTCCTCAATTATAAAATGAGAGAATTGAACTGGATGCTCTTTCCAGGTTTAGATCCTAAATCATTTAACTTCTCTGGGCCTCAGTTTCCCCATATGTCAACTGAAAGTGTTGGCTGAGACCAGAGGTTCTTAACCTATATGTGTGTGATAGACCTCTTTGATGACACTTATGAAATCCTCAGAATACATTGTAATTGAAGAAAATATATTTCAGAGGTTAGTGAAAATGAAGACAATTTATTTTTCCTATCTAAGATCATGGATCCCCCTGAAACCTAGATCTGTAATGTCCCCAAGAGCTCTGACATTCTGTGTTCCGAGATTCCCTGGAGTCAGAGTTCTAGTACCAAATTTGCATCCCCGAGTAAGTCATATCTAGCTCTTATATTCTATATCTCATGTTCCACAGTGGTGGTGTCCAAAACAGGAACATTAATAACCTGACTCCAGGGATTTTGGTGCCTGAACTCAAGGAGTTGGTAATCAACCAATCTGGGAGTAGGAAGATGGGTTTTTTCCCACCTTCCTTGTGAACTCCTGGAAGCCAGAGACTCTTTTGCCTTCTTTTGTATGCCCTAACACTCAACGAAGGGCCTGACACATAGTAGGTGCTTAATAAATATTTATTGACTGACTTGTAGCTAATCATGGGACTTGTCTCCATGATTACCATACGTAATCCTATCCCTCAACACTCCTTCCCTTTTCTTTCCTCTGCTATGCACACTTTCAACCTCTCCCTTTCTGTTCATACGTAGCACTTTGCAGAGTCTTTCTCCTTTAGACTGGAAACCCCTTGAGAACAGGGACTGTCTTTTGCTGTTCCATGTATCCCTAGTGCTTAGTAGAGTGTCTCACACAAAAAATATGCCTTACCTATAACCGTAAAAGTCCAATAATACATGGAGTGTTCAATACCCATAATCCCTCACCTCTACAAAGCAGCCTCCTCACATCTCTTCTTTAAACTCAAGTGGATCATTACAATGTAACAGAATTCAATTCCAATAGTTCTTTTCCATTTTCATAACTGTAGTTATTGTGTGCCTTTATGAATCAATGTGATATCTAGACAATTGGGGTCAACCAACATTTCAGTCTGTGATAATACTCTTGGGCTGTCCAACTGATGAGCTGAGTTCTCCAGGATATTTGGAGGTCTATGTTTGCATTATAGGGATTTGTCATCTGTCAGTCCTTGAGTGAGAAAGGGCTTCAAATATATAATTTGGGCTGGCGAGTCACGTCCTACTAAGAATTTGGTTGCTATTGCTACTGTCATTGTTTGGTGATAAATAGAATGTCAGGTTTGGGAAGAAGATTCAGATCCTGCTTTACACCTTGACTCATCTGCATGGTCCTGGGGGAATCATTTAACCTCCCTCTGCCTCAGTCTCTCCATCTGTAAATAATAGCACCTATGTCCCAGGGTGGTTGCGAGGGTCAAATGAAATTATAGACATACATATATATGCTATAAAACATGGGAAGATAATGGAGATAGCATAGAAAACACTTTCTAAATCTTAAAGCTATTATATCGTCATTACTACGGGCACTGCTACCTTTATTAGCACTGTAATGTTCCAAGTCTTCCTATCAGATCAGAATATATATTCGCCCCTTTTTTGTCCGGAGGCTCCTCCCACATCTAGCCCTCATCTGTCCTGCCCTGAGTAACTTCCATAATCTCCTCACCCAAACATCAGCTCAGACATTTTCAGCTCCTATGATAAATATGATGGCGAGTCGAGATTAGGGTAGACTATCTGTTGGCAGCTCTCTTCATCTCTGGGAGCCTGCTGTTTACACCATTACACTCTGAAGAAGGAATTTACAGTCTTAATCCTTAAACAGAGGGAAGAGAATTCCTGTCGGAGGAGGAATCAGAGCCCAGTAGCCCCTGGGGGGAGGGGGGTGGGGAGACAAGGGAAGGAGAGCTGCTTCCCAGACTTCCTGGAAATGGACCTTACCTGAGAAGAGCTGATCCTTGAGTAGACTCCTGCTTATTCCAGACTTGACCATGGGTGTAGCCAGTCAACAAACATTTATTATGGGCTTCCCATGTACCAAGCACTGTGCTGCTAAGCCCTGAGGAACACACAAAAAAGCCAAAAGCAGTCATGAGGAGCCTTGGGAAAGAGGTATGAGGTAATGACACCCCACCTACCCACCACAGGAGAGGTACCTGAACATTCCTGGCTACAGGATGTCAATTTCTCACCTCAGAATTCATGGTTCCTAGGATTTTGAGCTGGGTAGGACCTTCAAGATCACAGAGCCTGATTCTTTGTAGGATGTGGTAAAAAAGAATGCGTATTTGGAAATGGAGGTCTTGGATTCAAATCCTGACTCCATTGCTTATGACCTTTGTGATCTTGGGCAGCTAGGTGACTCAATGGATCTAGTTAGGAAGTCCTGAGCTAGAATCTTGCCTTGGACGATTACAATCTGTGTGACCCTGGACAAGTTCCTTAACCTGCTTGCCTCAGTTTCCTCATCTGGAAAAGGGACATAATAGTAGAACTTGCCTCTCAAGCTTGTTATAAGGATCAAATGAGATAATCAATCAATCAATACTTGTTAAGAGCCTACTATGTACTAGGCATGGTACAAGGCACTGGGGATGCAAAAGACAATTTCCACCTCAAGTTTCTTCCTGGCAAACATATAAAGGCTTCTTTCCTTCATCCTCAGGGAAGACCTTTTGTCTCTCTGGGTCTCAGCTTCCCTCTGTGAAAGGAGGTGGTTGGACTTCCTTTATTTTTGCAAGTTACAGAAGACACTGAGAGATGAAGGGCGTTGTCCAGCTAGTAAGTAGCAGAGCCAGTATTTGAAATTGCCATTGTCAGGCCCTGGATCAGCCACTTTACCTCACTGGACCTCAGCTTCCCAATCTGTAAAATGGGGCTCAACTTACATGGTTACTCCTCTACTTACCTCCATTATTTCTTTCAAACAGATTTGGGATTTCATTGGTATAGAGAACTCCCAATAAGGAAACTCCCTCTATCAATGCAAGCCAATGAAATCTCTGCACTAGATTTAGAGAGTTTGCCAGGGGTAGAAATGACTTGCCCAAGGTCATGCCCAACATGTTTCAGAGGCAGGACCTTGGTGACATCCTCAACTCTTCACAATCACTTGTCACAGCCAATCTATTGCTAAAAAAATCTTCATATCTACTTTCACATTTCCTATAGACTGCCCCTTCTGCCTGTTCATCCAACCAACACACTGATCTCATCATGTCTTCGTTTCTCTCCGCTCAATTCAGCCTCCATTCAGTTGCATTCTCCTAAAGCCCGGCTCCAACCATGTCACTTCTCTCCTCAGTAAACTCCCTATCACTTCTCATATCAAATATAAAATCTTGCTTCACATTCAAAACCCTTTATTGCCTGGACCCTTCTGACACTCCACCCATTTACATCAACCTACTTCTCCATTTCCCCAGTTTCTGTTTCTTCAAAAATCTGGAAAATGCTTTCTTCTCAATCATCCTGGGAAGTGAGCAGAACAAGGATTGCCCTCTCCATTTTATGGACAAAGAGGAAAGTCAAGTCCAGAGAAGGAGAATGATTTGTTGAAGGCAATGTGGCTCTGTGAGCCAGACCAGTAAAACCCACTGGGCTTCCCTGCCCACCTGTCCTGGCTGGCAACTCCTCAAACAGTGGGCAAAGGGGCTGGATGTCCATCCAGGTCATTGGCCCACCTTCTACCACAGAGGCCCCTCTTTCCCTTTTTAAGCCCCAACTCAAACTAGAATCCGGCTTTCAGTTGTCTGTCAAGAAAGACCCAGCAGGGCCCCCGCTATGTTCCATGGACCCCCACTGTTTACTCCATGGGAACCACAAAACATTTGCAAGATGTCAATGCTGGTGATATTTTCCCCTTCTAAGATAGTAAAATGAAAAACGAGTAGATATCAAAAACACATATTCCCCAGAAAAACAGTTCCACATGAAAAAAACCTCCATTTTTATTCCACTATTTCCTCAACATTTAGGGATGTTGGATTCCCCAGATTCCCTTGAGCTAGAAGGTACACAAACCATATCATCATATTATATCATCAAATCAGAACCTTAGAGGTCATCTGATCCAGTTCTCCCAGATGTCGGTATCCAGGACTCTGGCATCATGACAGGGAAAGGATAGTAAGTCTCAAAAGACCTTCGGATGCAGCAGTGGGTCAGATAGAAAAGTCTGGGGAGCTGCATCTCACTGGAAGATGAGTAAATGGAGAGGGAGTAATCATCTGTGTATCACTTACTCTGCCAGGCACTGAGCTAAGTGCTTTGCACTATTGTCTCATGACCACCCTGGGATGGGTTCTGTTATTATTCACCTTATAGAGATGAGGAAACTGAGGCAGGAGGTTAGAAAAAGAATCCTAGAATGGAGTCACTACTCCCCCAGGCATTTCAGTCCTCCAGTGGTTTGGGAACAACAACCTGAAATGTTTGCTGACCCCAATTGTCTAGATATTACATTGATTCATAAAGGGAGTCAAGTATGAAGAGGAAGCCTCCCTCCCACCCCTGCATTGTAAAATTTCTTCTATGCCACCGCTCAAAAGGGTTGGAAGGGATCTGAGAAACCACTGACTCACAAGACTCTAGGCTGAGGGCTAAAACAGATTTCAAAGGTTGGGGGGACAAACTGCCCATTTTACGGAAGAAACTGAGACCCACAGAGGGGAAATGTCTCTTTCACACCCTCGCTGTCAGATTTACATGAGTTAATATACATATTTAAAGTGTTTATAAGACCAACTAGCAACAACATATTATGGTGGAAAGAGACCTGACCAGAGTCAGGACACCTGAGTTCTGGGTCTACCCCTTAATAGCTGAATAACTTTGGAAAAACATAATAGCACTTACCTGGCAGGGCTATCATGAGGATCCAATGAAATTATGTTTGTAAAGTGCTTAGTGCAGTACCTGACACATAGTAGGCAGGCATTTAATAAATGTATATTGTATTGCATTGTCCGGTATGTAGTAGGCACTTCATAAACGTTCACTGTATTGTGTCGTCTGGCATATGGTAGATGCTATATCGATGTTTATTCTCTTTCCTTTTCCCCTTCCCCTCATGATGTCTAAGTTCCAATATCCCATAGACTCATAGATTCAGAAGCCATCTAACCCAAACTCCCCATTTTACAAATGAGGAAACTGAGGCCTAGAAAAGGGAGTGACTTACAAAAGGACACACAGGCAGTAATTGGCAGAACCAGGATTCAGACCCAGGATTTCTGACTACAATTTCAACACTTTCCACTGCATCACACACCATTTTTTCTGCCTATTGTCCATTCCCAGCACTGGTCCACAGTTTCCTTTTCTACAAACCAGAGATCATACTCTCTTCTCTGCCCTCCTCCCAGGATTAGCCTAAGGGTCTCTAAGATGACAGCTGTACCAGAACTTGGCAACCAAGGAGTGCTAAGTAGCCAAGTCCTCTCCATTTCTCCCTCTGTCCCTCTGGTGTCCATATCTCTGGTGTCTCCCATCTCTAATCCTTCCACTGTCCAGCTACCATACATCTGACAAATCTAAACTCCAGCCAAACTCAACTATTTGAGATTTCTATTTCTTGCCTCTATACAATTCCATAGGCTGTGTCCTTCCATGCATGGACTATGTTCCCCACTCACCTCTGTCTATCAGAGTCCAAATTTTTAATACCCCTTCCTATCAGAAGCTTACCCTAATCTCCAAGATGATAGTTCCTTCTACAATCTAGAAATTATTTTATCTCTTTTGCATATACCTTGTATTTATTTCTAAGCATACATATTGTTTTCCCCCAATAGAATGTAAGGTATTGGAGAACAAGGATTATTTAGTTTTGTCTTTGGATTCCTAGCATTTAACACAGTACCTGGCACACAGTAGGTGCTTACTAAATGCTTATTTAATGAATTCTGAATGAATGAGTGAATGACTCCTGTCTTCCAGTTTAAGCCCTCATGTCTTTTCTATTGGACTACTGCAATTACCTCCCACACTGTATCCCTGTCTCAAGGCAATCTCCTCTCCAATCCATTCTTCACACAGCTGCCAAAAATGACCTTCAGACACACATCTGCCCCTGTCACTCCCCTGGCCCCAGTGCTATTGTTTTCCCATTGCCTCTAGGATTACATGCTAACTCCTTAGCTTGGCTGGAAGGTAGCTCCCTCCTACCTTGGTAGCCATATTTCATATGCCTCTCCTCCATGAACTTGACATTTCAGCAAAATGAGACTATCAAGTATTCCTTGAGCTTGACATTCACATGGGATTTCCCCCATGCTTACAGTACACTCCCCCTTCATCTCTACATCTCAGAATTCCTATTTACCTTCAAGGTCCAGCTTAGGTTGGGCAACACCCCCTCAGTGAAGTCTTCCCTGATTACCTTAGTAATTGATGCTCTCTCTCCTGATTCAATTTTCCTTGTATTTTACTCATTTCTGCATTGCCACCATTCCCTGCCCTTGGTACATAAGCTCTTCAAGGTCAGGGACTTTTGTGTCATAGCACTGCACACAGCTCTGGGGCAGCTAGGTGGTGCAGTGGATAGAGCACCAGTTCAAATCTCACCTCAGACACTTGACACTCACTAGCTATGTGACCTTGGGCAAGTCACTTAACCCCAGTTGCCTCAGCCTGGGTCATCTCCAATCATCCTGATGAATATCTGGTCACTGGATTCAGATGGCTCTGAAGGAGAAGTGAGGCTGGTGACCTGCACAGCCCTCCCTCACTGAAAACAAAGTCAAGTGCAAGTCATGTCATCATTTCTCTGATGGTATGGTCTTCTTAGGCAATGAAGGACGAACACACACACACACACACACACACACACACACACACAATACACTTGCTTCATAAATGTTTGGTGATTGATTAAAAGAGCCCCATCTCTAGAGTGAGAGGCCCTGGATTCATGTCCCCCTCTTAGGATTATGACCCATGTGCCTTTGGGCAGATCATTTTCCCTTTCTTACTTTCTCCATTTGTTAAGACTAAGTGAACATGGAGGTCCTTTCCATCCACAGATTTCTCATCTTATGATTTGCTTTTCCCCATAAACCATCCATTGCCTCAGTCTTTCCTCTCTCAGCCTTCTCATCTATAAGCAAACACACCTCTATTGCAATGTCCAGCTTTACCAAACCACGTGCATTGTATTAGGATAATCGCCTATTTTAAACAGTGCCTCCAAAGAACAGAAACTTGCAACGATGAATTCTACAAAAGTAAACCTGGGCTGGCTGAGAGCTGGGTTATTTTCTTCATGGTCTAGCAAAGCTCAAAGCTCCGTGACCGAGATGTCAAATCAGGAATTTTAACCCATGACAAAGCCTTAGGATTTTCAGATGTCTCACCATGAAAAACTATGGCTCCAGGCCCTGAATAGACAGACTCACAGAATCCAAAAAACTCAGGTTTGGGAGGGACCTCAGAGGTCACTGATTCGAACCCTCTGCCAGGAGGAATCCCTGTTGTAAATGAAGAGGAAAATGTGTTTCCAGTCTCTTATTGAAGCGATCAAGACAGCAGAGCAAGGTCTGGGAAAAAGGGGTGGGATCAGGGACATAGTTACTTAGATCCCTAGGTCTGAAATTAGAGGGATCTGAGACTATATGGACCAACCTTCCTATTTTTTCATATGAGGAAACTGAGGCATGGTGAAATGAAGCAGCTTTCATTCCTAAATCTACAGTTGGAAGGGACCTCGAAGGCTATCCAACCCAACCCCTTCATTTTACACATAAGAAAGTTGAGTCCAAGGAAATGAAGTGACTTATCCCAAAGTCACTGAAGGTGGGATCAGAGACCCAAGTCCTCAGACTCCAGAGATAGTGATCTTTCTACTGGTCCATGCTATCTCCATCAAGAGAACTAGATGAGAATCCTGGTTCCGTTGCTCACTAGATATGTGAACTTGAGCTTATCACCTTTCATTTCCGACTGTCATCTGCTCGTTTGTAAAATGAGGTTAGTTGCCTTCTTGTGAGTTTCTTAGGAGGAAAATATCATGTAAGCTTTAAAGCATAATGAAGATATAGATAACAATGAAAATGATGAAGACAAAGGTGATGATGAAGATGAAAATTACAAAGGCAAAAATGATGAAGCTGATGAAGATAAAATTATAAATTATGAAAAGATAATGATGATGATGCTCATTGGTGTCATGCCCTGCCCATAGGAGACTCTAATAGTAAATTATATTTCTTACTGACTCGAAGTCAATTTCTCTGATACTAGTTCTGCCTTCTGAGACTAAGTAGACACATAGACTTGAAGAAGTGGAAAAGACCTCCTTCGGTGAGGAATTCTCATTCTAACACACTTGACAAATGGTCCTCTATCCTCTTCTTGAAGCCCTCAAAGGTGAAAGAAACTAGTACCTGATGGGGCAGTCTGCTCCATCTCTAAACAGACCTGTTAGAGTATTTGTCCTGATAACTGAAGTCTGTCTTCCTATATAACTTTCTCTCATGGCTCCTATTTCTACCCCCTGATATGAAGCAGAATAAATCCAATCCCCTCTCCACATGACTATCTTCAAATCCTTGAAGGCAGCTCTGAGTCTTTCTCCCCCATGCCTACTTCATTCAACCTTTCTACCTTGAGAATCTTTGCTTTCTAGCCACATTGCCCTCTTCTGGATACCCTCCTACTTATCAATGCCCTTCTCAAATTAGGGCACCTAGAAGTGAATACAACCCAAGCAGATGTGTCCTGACTAAGACAGGGCTATTAGCATCCTCATCCTAGAAGCTACCTCTCTCTTAATGAAGCCCAAGTAACACTAGTTTTCCTGGCTGCCATACTATAAAGCAGAACCAATCATTCCATGAATCACGTCACAAGTATTTGGTAAGCTTTTATGATGTGGGAGGCACTGAGTTATGAAGACAAAAGACAAAAAAATCTATGTTGTCTCATATATAGAGAAAGTTAATCCTCGAAGTTGGAAGGGATCTGGGTGGCCAGGTAGCCCAGCCTGAACCTTCACAGCAATCATCTCTATATAACAACCTCAGTCACTCAGTCAGTCAGTCAACAGATGTTTGTGAACATTGTGTCGGTGCCTGGGGTTTGGGTATATGCCATCTTCCTAGGCAACCCCCTTCACTTTGAGATGACTCTCAACAATACAAAGGTTTTTTTCTTTATAGCAGACAAAATTCCACTGCCTATGATTTCCTCTCATGGTACCTGGCTCAGCCCTCTGGCTCCAAGCAGAACAAGACCTCTCCATCTGACTGACACATAACATCCATGCAAATGTTTGAAGGCAACTCTGCCTCCCTATTTTCTCCCTCCAAGTCTAAAAAGGGTCAGGGGAAAGACTTGGAGTCAGAAGTCTTGGGTTTGAATCTCAGCTCCACGGCTTTCTAACTGATTGACCTTGGACAATGGGAAGATGTTGGTTTGATATCAGGAAATACTTTCCCTAATTTGAGCACCCAAAAAATGACCTTGACTGCCACTAGCTCCATTCTACTGAAGGTAGATTGTCCCCAAACTTTAGGGGCTACCCCAGGAAGAGAGAAGTTCCCCCTCTTTAGGGGTCTTTAAGCAAAAGCTGGAGGGTCATTGATGCGGCATGTGATGGTCAGAATTCTCTCAGGTACCATTTGTATAAAATTACCACTGAAGCCCTTTCCAATTCTCCCATTCTATGATTCATCTTCCCTCTCATCTCTAGGTCTCAGTTTCCCTATCAGTAAAATAAGGAGCTAAATTACACTTCCAGAAAGTGAATGATGAAGCAGGATGTCCCCGTCCTGCCAGAGGATGATGATGGATGCATGGGGCAGAGGGAGCTATACATTCTTTCAACATGGCCAATACAGGAATTTGTTTTGCTCGATTAAGCATATTTGCTACAAGGATTTTGTTTTCCTTTCTTTTTCAGGGCGGGGGGTGGTAGGTGGAGGATGAGAGAAAAAGAAAATGGATTTTTGTTCGTTAAAAAAAAACTTGTGGTTGTTATTTTTAATTTGTGGGAATTATGGGAAGTTTGGCCTCTAAGGGACTTATTTCTAGTTTGAAATCTGTGCTCATCTATTTAATCCAAGCCCGTCATTGTACAAATGAGGCGAGTAAAGCCTAGATGGAGAATGGCCTGACTCAGATCAGGGTCTTTGACTACTTACCCCACTCCCAGGAAAAATAACTCACCTCCAGCACAGTGAGCTCAACCCCAGCCTGGGGTAGAGCTAATGGAGCCAAGTTCATTTTTTTTTTCATCAAATTAGGAGAAGCCAGCTCATGCCTTAATTGGGGCCGGCTCCTGCTTCCCCTTTTACTCCCCCCAGGGCAAGGCTGTGCCTGAGGGGCAGCCGGTGGGGCTGGCTGGGCCCCACCACCTGGGTCCCCACCACCAAGCAGCCCCACTGCAGGCAATTAGGCCAAGGCTAAGAGCAGGCTCTGTCTGGGCCCCACGGGGGTCTCTAATCTGACCTAGTCCTAGGCAGCTGGGGTCTCCGGCGGTGATTAAGGAGGTTCCCTCAGGGAGACTGGAGGAGCTGATGGCAGGTGGGGGTCCCCAGGATCCGTTAGCTCAGGCATCCCTGGGGAGGGCAAAGCCAGGCCACAAGGAGGGTACTCCAGTAAGGACCAGGAAGGGGGTGAAGGCTGGTGATGGGAGGGTAGGAACCACAGGAAGGAGAAGTAGGATTCAGTGCCCCCCCCCATTCTTTTGTGATTGGTGTGGAGGAGGGAGAGAAAGCACCACTCCCCAAAGGCAAGGGATGAGATTGGTAGCCATGGTAGCCAGGAGGAAAGGAAATAGAGACCCCCTTGCCCTCACAAGAGCCCACTCTGAAGGACCATCAGCTGACCATTGGCCAAGCTATACTCCCAGGAGAAAGGTTTCCTCTCCTCTGCTTTCAATTGTAAACCTTCATCTTTCCCCATGTAAATGAACATCTTTTAGCCTTGTCTGACAATCACTTTAGTTTCTGGGGTTTTCAAGGTTCTAGTATGCCCATCCCCCCTGCTCTCTCGCTCTCTTCCTCTCCCTCTCTCTCTCTCTCTCTCTCTCTCTCTCTCTCTCCCTCCACTATCCCCCTCCATCCCTCTCTGACTGTATCTATCTCTCTCTGTCTGTGTCCCTCCTTCTTCTTCCCCCTCCTTCCCTGCCTGTTCAAAAAGAACAAAGCAAGGGAGGGGGGATGAGTGAGAAGGAAAAAAAATGGAAGCAGCCGGATTCCCATCTGGGAGTCATCAAGCCTGACTTTGGAGGGACCCGAAACACTGAGACCTTCTCTCTCTCTCTCTCTTTCCCTCTTTCCCAACCAACCAGTCCGACATCAATGCATTCCTCAGCTGGAGTTTTTAACCCAAACCGATTGTGTAACGACTTAATAACACGCTCTCCAAGCTGTCTGCACTGGCCAAAGCTGCAAGTCTTGTACAAGGAGACAAATGGGAAATCTTCAGCCCAGCTCGGGGAAGGGAAGGATGAGGGCCCTGGTTTGCTCTGGAGCTGGGTTCTGGGAGTTTCTGGGCTTGTCTATGAAAACTCATGAATCCACAAGAACAATACAATTCAGAATCTGAAGGTCCAGTCCTCCTCATTTTACCGAGAAGGAAACTGAGACCCAGAGAGAGGACAGGATGTGCTCAAGTTCACCTGGTTAGGACCAGAGCCAACACATGAACCAGTCTGCAGGATAGAGTGGAGCAAGCACTAGGTATGGAGTCTGAGGACCTGAGTTCAAATCTTGCTTCTGATACTGACTATAACTTCAGGCAAGCCTCTTTACCTCTCCAAGATTTACTAAATGATAAAATGAAGGAATTGGACTCTGACGCTCCTTCCCACTTTACAGTTGTGACTGAAGGCCTCCAAATGAGGGACCGGAGAAGAAAGAAGAGATACCACTCTGCCTGTAGGTCTTAATCTTGACTCATGTGCCCCTTTGAAAGCAATCTGGTGAAAGTTAAAGACCCCTTCCCCAAATCAAGTTTTTCTATGCATAAGATAAAACCAATTATTCTGATACAGTTATCAAAAACTTTTTTTAAGTTCACACATCCAGGTTAAGAACCACAGTGCTCTACTATGCTGTTTAATAAATAAATGTTTATGCACTGACTCACTAACTCACTACTATGTTTGTGTGGCCATGTTTACCTGGGAACATGGATGACTTTGGGTACATCTAATAGAATATAAGTTTCATGAAAACATAGACTGTTTGGATTTTCTTTTCATGCCAAGTACATGATGGGTATTTAAAAATTGTGTGCTGATTCAACATATACACTGCTGTATAACTAAGGTTGACCATGGTTGCCTTCTTCAAGCATATCATAGGAAAATAGATTTTAAGTTGGAAGAGACTTTCAAAATCACCCACCCACCTAAGGCCCAGGAACAAGTCAGAATTTGGACCCCCTGGCCACTCAGTGAAAGCTAAAGACCCCTTTTTTAAAATAGTGAGTTATGCAACAAATACAGGTGCTCGGCATTCTCTATAACCTCTTCAGTAGGCATCAATATTATCCCCATTCTATGTGAAGAAGCAGGCTGAACCAACTTGCCTAGGGTCATACAGCTGGTAAAAGTCGGAGACTGGATTTGACACAGCCCAGTGTTTTGCCTCTCTAGCTACTTTGACCATCGAAGTCATCCATCACCGTCTCCTCATTTTTTAGAGGCAGAATCTGAGCCTCACAATAAGGGGACTTGTCTAAAGTCATTCAGCCAGAAAGGGACAAAGATGGAATTCAAACCCTGGACCCTGTCACTCTAAATCTAGGATCTCTCCATGGACCCGCCCCCATCTCTTTGTGCTTATGTTTCTGTATATGCACGTCTTTATGTGCACACATCTGTGCATCTGTGGGGCGATGAATGTGTGGTGTGTGCATGTGTATGTTTGTGTGTGCCTCCTTGCATGTGTGGGTAGAACCACATGTCTGCAGATTCATAGCTTGGGTGTCTATCCAGGGCTGTCTCTACATCTGTGAGTATATAAATGTATGCACATGTCTATTGGCATGCATTTGTGGTCATGTGCTCCTCTAACCATGTGGGTGAAATATGTTCTAGGTGAACATATTTTATATTCCAGGAGGGGAACACAGGCAAAGATCATCTTAGTCTATTTCGGAGAAGTCCCTTTGTCCTTGGGGCTCTAGCTGAAGCCCTGGTGGAGTCAGAACCTCTCTGACAGCACCCCAAAGCCCCTGCCATCAATGTCTCCCATGCTCCCTGGGAGCCCACTCCCTTGGAGTGACATTGTTCTGGCCACAATAAATCCTCTGCTGGCTGCTGGGTTCGAGTCTTTATCAGGCCCTGACTTCCAATCCCTCCCCTGGTCCCTCATTGAGATCAGGCCTGATAAAGGACCAACCTGGTTGGGGTGATGGGGCTAAACGTGAGACATGAAAGACAAAAGTCATTTTTATAAACACAAGGAGTCTATTTGCTCAGGAAAGGCCTGAGAGCCTTTGTGGAAGTTCCTGTGGATAGTCCTATGGGGTACAGTGAAAGCAAAGCCTGAGGAACACTTACAGAGCCTAGATTTACAACTGGGTGGCTCAGAGCTGAAGCTTGGAGGAGTGGGCTGAGTCATTGGACCAGAATCTCACAGCTAGGGAGTGTCTGAGGCAGAATTTGAACCCAGACCTTCCTCACTCACCTTTATCCTCTGAAAAGAGGGGGTTTAACGAGATACCATGTTCTAGAGAAGTCAAAAGTCAGGTGACCTAGTAGAAATATGGATGTATTGGCTTCAGCAGGGTCCTGAGTTCAAATCCCCTCCTCTGACACTTAACTGAGAGCTTAGATAGACAAGTCACTGAACTCCAGATTCTCCATTTCCTTAACTATCAAGCAGGAACAATGATTGTGCAGCTTTTCCCTTTTGGCTTATTGTGAAAGTCAAACAGCATCAAATTATGGAGAGGATTCAGCAAGTTGTTAAGGTCCATGGGAACACTATCTCAGACTGGTTTTTTTTTTATTATTGACATCCCTTCCAGCTTCAAAATTCCATGTTCTGTACTCCATGGTCCTTCCACAATGGCTGGCCCTAAAATAAACATTTATTCTAATGCCTCTTCCAGCCCTGACATCCCCTGTTCTAAGGCCCTTTCCCAGTTCCAGTTTTCTCTCTTCTAAGAGTTTTCACACTATGATGTACCAACAAAGGGCCCTTCCAGTTCTCCTGTTCTGTAATCCAATGGTAAATCTCTCAAGCTCAGGCCTTCATTACTGTCCACATCTATAAGAATCCTAAGGAGTAACGAGACTGAGGTCACAGTCGGACACTCAGGTGGGCAGGTTAATGGGCTTGGCTCCATCAAGTGGTTTCAATAGATGCCCCAAACAGAAGCCAACCATTCAGTGGATGCCCACCATTGGCCCATGGCAGAATGTCTGAAGGAGTACAGTCGTTTTCCTATCTTCCATCACCATTACTGGTGAAAAAACCCAACCCAATCCTGATATTTTCAGACTAGCACTACCTTCTCTTTTAAGATGGAAACCTATCATTTGTAGAGAGCTCATTACCTTACAAAATATGTTGAGATTTATTCGATGGCCGCCCAATATTTTTATTTACTCAAACCTGAGATTTCATCCATGTAGGGCATTCTGACTGAAGAAGTTTCAGCTCAGAACCTGATTAAAAGCTTTGTAGTCTTGGAGTAGGGGGGTTCTCAACCTTTATTGCGTTCTAGATTCCTTTGTCAGTCTAACTAGGCCTTTGGACCACCACATTCCCACCCCCTTGGCTCAGTTTAAAGTCTTGAATCACTGAAGGTAATGCTAAATACCAGTGAGAGGTTAATAAAAATGAAGATGTAATTTTTCCCCATCTAAGTTCATGGACCCCCTGAAATCCAGCCATGACCCATAGACCCCAGGTTAGGAACCCAGGTCTTAGGGAGATTAATTGAAGTTCATTGACTTGTTCAGAATCACATAGCTGTGTGTCAGAAGTGTTTGGGACTTGAACTCAGATTCTGAGAACGGTAATTGATCCACTCCATCATGGCACTCTCATTTGTAGTATAAACCTGCCATTAGCCTCATAACTACCATTCTTACTGCTACTGCTACTATTCTTATTTACAGAGAAGAAGCTGCCAGGAGGAACTGCCTAATTATGACAGTTGCCCCAAGGTTAGATGTCCTGAATGGGTTTCCTCATCACTGGAAGTCTTCAAGCAGAGATAGCAGGATGCCTTTGGATCATAGAGTTAGAACTGGGAGGGAACATTATTCAAAGTCATTTACTTGTCCGATATAAACCACATGCCCCTGCCAACATGGACCATGCTGTCCCCAATGTAGGGAAATGACTTGGCCAAAGGCTTACAGAGAATCCATGGAAAAGCTGAGATTCACAGTATCCCAGGAAGTAACAGCCACAGGGGACCTCAGAGAGCTTCTCATCCAACACTCAACCCCACCATTCCCACCTGTCTTTTATCATAGAAGAAAACAGAAAGGAACAGTGACTCAGCCAGGGTCACACAGCTTGGGAGAGGCTCAAAGCCAGGGCTCCAATCTCCTAGCCCAGGGCTCCTGTCATTTCCTTCCTGGCTTCTCTCTTTTTCTTCTCTTTTGGCTCTTGTCTACTGAATGGCAAGACTAGGTCCTTCAGCTCATCAATCAATTACTTGTCGGCCTGAACCAGTGTTGGTGAGGAGAAAAAAAAGACGAGAGAGAGAGAGAGAGAGAGAGAGAGAGAGAGAGAGAGAGAGAGAGAGAGAGGAGAAATTCTTTTTTTAAAGAAAAAAGACAAGAAGATGGGGGGAAGTGAGGCAGGAAGAGGGAAAGGGTCAGGTTCCCAGCCCTTCCTCATCACAATCACTGTGCTGCGGTCCAGAAGGGCCCTTCAGTGCTGTGGGTGTCAGGCAGCAGGCCCAGCCTGGACAAGGGGGGGCTCCAGAGCCTCGGGCAGGCTAATTGCTGGCACACGCTGCCTGCAAACATGAAACAGCCCTCTGACAGCCCAGTGATTTATTACTGCCCACTGGAAAACGGAGCTAGATCAATTGGCTATTACCTCACTTCGGAGGCCCTGTCACCGCCTCCGAGAGAGGGAACGAGCCACTGCCGGGTGTTAAAAATAAAAGCCAGGGCCCCAGCTCCTCGCCTCCCCTCACCGCCCCCCACCCCCCAGGCCAGCCTCCACCTGCTCTGAGTCAGATAGCACTGGAGTCGCACTGGGCTGGCCTCTTCCTTTCCCTCTTCGGCCTTCTCCCACCCACCTCTTTCAGCCATCTCTTGGGATGATGCACCAGGGAAATGATGCAGGATTGGGGAATTAATTAGGCATGCGTCATCAGCTCTCTGGATGTGACAAATCCAAGGTGTGTGTGTGGGGGGGGGGGGTATAGGGCAGAGAGACACTGCAGAATGGGATGTGAGTAGGGACTGCTTTACCTGCTGCTGTTATATGAGCCTGCTTTTCTTGCTGCTGTGAGAGGGGCCTATTTTAACTCCTTCTATGAGAGGGGCCTACTTTAATTGTAGCTGTGATAGGGGCCTGCTTTAATTGTCACTGTGATAGGGGCCTGCTTTAATTGTCACTGTGATAGGGGCCTACTTTAATTGCAACTGTGATAGGGGCCTGCTTTAATTGCAACTGTGATAGGGGCCTGCTTTAATTGTCACTGTGATGGGGGCCTGTTTTAAATGCTGCTGTGATAGACTTTACCTGCTGCTATTTGCCTTGCTTTCATCCAAGGAGTGTCACTGGGAGGGCAAATGGGGTATCAACCAACAGTGCCCAAACCCTGAAAGGCAAAGGGATGCAACTGATCAACTGCCAAGCATTTGTTAAGTACCTGCTGTGTGCCTCCTGTGGTGCTTGTGTCCCCAGTGACCTCAAAAGAAAATGATCCCTGTTCACAAGGAGTTTACATTCAAATGGGGGAGATAATAAGGACATATGAAAACTTCTCAAGTGTCCTGAATGTCTTGACGCTTAACAGCTTAAAATTCCACCAATGATTTTGGGATATCCTCTATATTGCATAAATATAAAATCAATAAATACACACACACACACACACACACACACACACACACACACACACACACCTGAATATGCTTGTGCCCACACACACTCACTGCATGTGACGTCAGGCAATCCTGACTTTACTATTTTCTAATTGTCATGACTTTAGGAATATCATTTCTTCTTCCTGGGCCTCAGTTTCTCTTCTGTAAAATGAAGATAACATACCAGCACCTAGATCATAGGGCTGCTGTGAGGATAAAATGAGATGAGGGGGCACTTTGGAAAATAGAAATAAAAATACCAGGTTTTCTTAGTTGTCTGATCAAACAGCACTATGGTCACGACAGGGATGCTAAGTTTAGTGCAAAGACCTGCATTACTAGGTGTTTGACAACAGGAAAGTCATTTAATCCCTCTAGGCCCCAGTTTTTCCTTCTATAAAATGGGTCTAAGTGTAACACTTAGCTCACAAAGCATAGATAGAGCATCCTTTGCAGACCTTTAAGCGCCAGAATTAGCTATTATCATCTGAACCAAAACATCCCAGTCAGATGCTCATTGTTGGGCCTGAGAGTGGTTTCGAGTTCAGGAATCCTGCATCCTTCCAGCTGTGTGAACTTAGCCCCGTTTCTCACTCTCTAGACTTCAGTTTCCTCATCTTCGGAATGAAAATGGTGGATGACAGACACTCTAAGACAGGGGTGGGGAACCTGCAGCCTTGAAGCCCCCTGTGGCTTTCTGGGTTCTAGGGTATGGCCCTTTGGCTGAGTCCAAGTTTTACAGAACAAATCCTTTTATTAAAAGGATTTGTTCTGAGAAGTTTGAATTCAGTCAAAGGGCAGCACCAGAGGACCTAGAGGGCCACAGGTGGCCTCCAGGCTGGAGGTTCCCCAACATTGCTCTAAGATTTCTCCAGGCTTCCAAGAGACCTGGCTTCAGTCCTGCCTTAGTCGCTGTCAGTTGGTGAAGTAGAAGTCTGCTTGGAGGGTTTGGGGGCATGGAGAACAGCCACACTGCTTCAGAGAAATTCTTTCCCCCACCTCTAACTCCTAATTGTCCAAATATGTGAAAATCAGGCCCCGTTTCAGATCCAAGAACTTGCAAAGTGTTTACCCAGGATCTGGCATCCAGGAGCTGAGTGCTCCTCCCTCTGTTATATGGGCTAGTAAAAGCAGGCCCCTGTCACAGAAACAGTTAAAACATGTCCCTATCACAGTAGCAGGTAAAGTAAAACAGGCCTTATGGATTCAGATGAACTTATGCTGGACTTACGATCTCAACAAGCCTGGTTTTCCTTCCATTAGGGCAGAGTACAATCCCCTGATGTTTTCTCCTGGGCAAATCTTGCCTGAGCCTTTCTACCAGTCCTCCACAGAGGGGCCACCCAGTAATGGAAGCTTTCCTTGGGTTGTCAGCTGGTTGGACCTCCGACAAACATCTCACAAGCTGAGCAGTGAATATGATGTTTATAGATGTTCTAAGAACTGCGTAATTCTTAGCCTCCTCCCCTTTTTCCACCCCTCACTGGCGGCCAAAAAAATGGAAGGGAACGAGCAGGATTCCAGGTTTTTTTGAATCTCCAATCACTTCATGGCTCACTTCCCACCCTCCTACCCAACCCCACCAAAAAAAAAAAAAATCCTGACCATAGGTTATAGGCTAGGAAGGACAATTAGAGGTTATCTGTTTAGATGAACATTGTATTCAACAATCTAATTTCACAGATGAGGACACTGGGCCTATAGGGTCCTCCCCATTTGATGAAGGTCTTTAAAGAACCAAGTTAACCTTCAAAATGAGTGTCTTCATGAAGTATTAGAGGTCTAAAGTTGCTAGGGACTTTGTGAACCATAGTTCATCCCTCTCACTTTTCAGATGAAGAAACTGGGGCTCAGAGAGGTCGAAGGGAGTCACTCAAGGTCACACAGCTACTAAATGGCAGAGTCAGTATTTGAACTCAGGACTCCTATCACTCATGGCCATTCATATTGTTAAAGCCTCAGGAAGGGACCACATTAGACAAGCACACACAGTACTAGGTCACTTCAGCCTAAGTCATCGTGAAGTTGGGGTGCATATCACCAATGCACGTAACCAAAGCCCAACTAATGTCACAGAAAGCCAAAGCACAGCCATCCACCCATTTATAGTTCTATAGAACTAAGGGGAAAAACTCAGGATATGGATCAGAGGGTGTCATCTTTTACCACATTATGGTAAAAGAAATAAAATGGAATATTATTGTGATATGGGAAAAATGAGAAAAAGAATGAATTCAGAGAAACCTAGAAAACTTATATGGACTGATGCATTTTAAAGTAAGGATAATGTCTACAATAACACTAGTGGGAAGGAAAACAACTGGGACAAACTAAAGAGGTTTGATCCATACAATGGCCAGTCAGGGCCCCAGAAGATGGAGGAAGCCTGTTTCCCACTTCTTGGCAGAGAGGAAATGAATTACAGAGTCATAAAGAGACTTTCAATTTCAGACATAACCAATGGGAGAATCTATTTTACTTAATTATATTTATTTTATTTATATTATATTTATTTGTTACAAGGGAGAACTTTTGGCTTGAGGGGTGGAGGGAAGGGGTTTCTGGAGAACAGATGAAGAAGGAAGTGGATGGTTAGTGATAGTAAATACAAAAGAGCAAAAAAGGAAAGAGGTAAGATATTTTTAAAATACTCAGGGTGGAGCACAAGGCAATCCAGAAGGGGACCTAGATAAGAGTGCAGAACTGGCATTATTATGTTAAATTCAACGAACATTTGAGGGGGAAATGTTGTATGGACGAGAGATTCCTGGTTCCTGTTATTCTTTGTATATGAAAATGTTGATGTTTGCTAATTTCATAATGTTTTAAAAGAATCTTTTAAAAAGCCCTTCTCTGACGTTTAATATCTGTTTCCCTGAGCAAGTCAATTAACCTTCCTAGGCTTCTGTCTGCTCATTCATTAAATGAAGGATGTTGGGCTAGAGGGCTTTGGGAAGGCCAATGGGAAGGCTAGATCTATTTATGGTCCTATTTATTATTGGTGGGGCAATGGGCAAGTCAATTAATCTCTCTGAGACTCAGTTTCCTCATCTGTAAAATGGGAAAATAGTGACATCCAGCGTATATGATAATATTTGAGATGATTTATTTAGATAATTACTGAGAGGCAGCTAGCTAGATGACACAACACATAGAAACTTGGCCTGGGAATCAAGGAAACCTGATAATCGAATTCTGACTCTAATACTGACTAGTTGTATGATCCTAGACAAGTTACTTAACCTCCATCTTCCTCAGTTCCCTCATCTGCAAAGTGAAGAAAATAATAGCGCCTACATCCCAGGGTTCTTATGAGGATAAAATGAGGTAATATTTGCAAAGATCTCATTTAAACGCTTGCTGTTGTATGATTATGTCGTTGTATAAGGAACACTCAGATGAGGAAAATCCCTCCACCAATGCAGGTTGGTGCCTCTCTGAAACTTCGCTGTTGTTCTCCATCCTTCCTTTTCAAAGATGACCGATGACATCATGAGGGTGAGGGTGATATCTTGACTTGTCTTAGAGAGTTACCTGGGGCAACAAGAAGTGACTCGAAGGAATAGAACCATAGTCACACAGCGACTGTGTGGTTGACAAAACTTGAACTCAAGTTCTACTGATTCCCAGAACAGGTTTTTATCCACTACATGTCACTGTTGCTCAGTAATATTAATACTGAGTTGCAATCTCTAGCAAGTGTAAATCACTTCCAGGCTTACAAAACCTATTCTGCTTATGACCTCTTTTGATTCTTACAGAAACCAAGTGAGGTGAGTGATGTTGTACCTCCCAGGGCTGCTGAGAGGGGCTCAGATGAAATAGCATCCATAATATTCTTCATAAGTTTTAGATCCATAGAGATATATTATTGTAATACAGTAATGGTGATGGTGATGGTGACGATGACAGTGATGGTGATGGTGACAGTGATGGTGACAGTGACGGTGGCGGTGACGGTGACGGTGGTGGTGATGGTGACGGTGGTGGTGATGGTGGTGATGACGATGATGATGACGGTGATAATGATGGTGAGGATGAGAATGAGGCTGGTGATAGGAAGAACAATGATGATGGTGACAGTAAGAACGGCGATAATGAGGATTAAGGTGATGATGATGATGGTCATGATGGGGATGAAGATGACAGGGATGACAATGAGGAGGAGGAGGATGGGGATGGTGAGGATGGTGAGGATGAAGATAGTGACGGTGAAGATGATGATGGTGGTGGTGATGAGAAGGAGGATGAAGAGGGGAATGGTGATAATCAGGATGCTGGTGAGGTGATTTTGTTGAGAGGCAGCTGATATGGGAGAAAACACACTGGCCTGAGAGTCAGGAAGTCTGGGTTTGAGTTCTGTCTTGAATACTAACCTGCTGGTGACTTTGGTCTTTAATCTCATCTGCAAATTGAAGGAACTAATTTACAACCTAATTCTAGTGTCAAAGTTCTATGTTCTCTCTCCTGGATAGGGTGTGGGTGGGTATGTGTGTGAGACAGAGAAACAGAGACAGAGAGAGAGAGACAGAGACAGAGAGACAAAGAGAGAGAGAGATCAGAGAGAAAGAGACAGAAACAGAGAGACAAAGAGAGAGAGACAGAGACAGAAAGATCAGAGAGATCAGAGAGAGACAGAGACAGAGAGACAAAGAGAGATAGATTAGAGAGAAAGAGACAGAAAGACAAAGAGAGACAAAGAGAGAGAGACAGAGACAGAAAGATTAGAGAGATCAGAGAGAGACAGAGACAGAGAGACAAAGAGAGAGAGAGAGAGAAAGAGACAGAAACAGAGAGACAAAGAGAGAGAGACAGAGAGAGAGAGAGATCAGAGAGAGACAGAGACAGAAAGATCAGAGAGATCCGAGAGA
>CM053773.1:237212861-237300576 GCA_028658325.1 Potorous gilbertii
AGACAAAGAGAGACAGAGAGAGAGAGATCAGAGAGAGACAGAGACAGAAAGATCAGAGAGAGACAGAGACAGAGAGAGACAGAGACAGAAAGATCAGAGAGATCAGAGAGAGACAGAGACAGAGAGACAAAGAGAGAGAGAGAGAGAAAGAGACAGAAACAGAGAGACAAAGAGAGAGAGACAGAGAGAGAGAGAGAGATCAGAGAGAGACAGAGACAGAAAGATCAGAGAGATCCGAGAGAGACAGAGACAGAGAGACAAAGAGAGAGAGAGAGATCAGAGAGAAAGAGACAGAAACAGAGAGACAAAGAGAGACAGAGAGACAGAGATCAGAGAGAGACAGAGACAGAAAGATCAGAGAGAGACAGAGACAGAGAGAGACAGAGACAGAAAGATCAGAGAGATCAGAGAGAGACAGAGACAGAGAGAGACAGAGACAGAGAGAGAGACAGGGAGACAGACAGAGAGAGAGAGAGAGAGAGAGACCACCAACATCAGGAGAGCCAAGTGGTTTCAGAAAACAGAGAAACAAAATCAGTTAAAGCCAGTCCTGCATCAGGACAAATTTCATACATTTCCTGTTGGAGATCTGATCCAAGGAGTTGATTGTTTCTCCAAGATAAAGATGTTTCCTCTAAGGGTCAACAGACAGGTTTGAAAATGAACTCCTTGGAGCTGAGGTTCTAAAACTCAAGGTCCTGAGAGGTTGAGAACAGTGACTCTGGGGGAAGATGGAGAAGGGTGAGGTTCCATGCCCTAGATTCTCTCACAGCTCTCAATCTATGTTCCACTTCTAAAATCCTATGGACAAACCCTGTGGTTGTAACATGCAGTACTAACATGCTAAAGTCATCCAGCCCTGACATCCCCTGTTCTGAGGCCCCTCTCAACACTGACATGCCCGGTTCTAAGCCCCTTCCCAACTCTGCCATTCTGGGGTTCTATGACTGACTAGTTAAGCTCCTCTACAGGATCCAGAAGGGTAGACCTTGGGCCAGAGCTCCTGGTGTTGGTATCAGGTACAGTCCTCCATTGGCACCAGTGACCAGATGCTTCTGGGAATAATGGTCAGCATGCCTATGGCTCCCACAGGTTGTGCTTTTCCAAGAGCTCTCGCACCCACTGACAGCTGTGCCCTTCACACTAGATCCTAAGAGGGAGAAATGGCAGAGGTCACTGCTCCCCCCTCATTTTAAAGAAACTGAAGTTCCCAGAAAGGCAGGGATTTGGTTGGTGTGACAGGTCAGGCCAGGGCACTTTGTAGCCTGGGATGAATGGGGGAACCCAGCCACCTGCAGAGCATGGTATTGAGCCACAGCACAGTTTCAGAGGCAGTTTCAGGGGGCAGGAAGCAGGGGCCTCTGCCGGGCGGAAACCACCAGGGATTTGCAAACAGTCTGGAGACCAAAGCCTGGTGAGTGGCCTCAGAGGAAGAGCTTGGCCTCTGGGAATCAGCCCCCTGGGCTGAGGCCAGTATACCCTGTGAGGAGGGGCCAGGCCAAGCGGAGGCCAAACAGGGAATGCAGCATAGTTGTTTTTGGCACCTGACCCTTGAGGGAACCCAGCTGCCCACTCGGTGTCTTCATGATGTCTACTAGCTTCTCAGGGTCCCTCAGCTGGCTCTCTGGAGTCCAAATGAGAGGGTGACAGTAGTAGAGAGGAGTGAACCCAAGCCTGAAGCCTGGCTATGAGTCCTTGGGCAAGATACTGCTCTACTCTGTCACTCAGTTTCCCTATTTGTGAAATGATGGAGGTAGGGAAAAGGATTTCTAATATCATCCTTGACTCCAATATACCACATACTAAGATCCTTCCTACTTCTAAAGTCCTCTGTTCTATGATCACTCCCAGCTCTGGCACCCCAGTTCTGACACTCTCTTCTGGCATTCCCTGTTCTAAGGCCCCTCCTACCTCTAACATTCCCTGTTCTAAGGCCCCTCCTACCTCTAACATTCCCTGTTCTAAGGCCCCTCCTACCTCTAACATTCCCTGTTCTAAGGCTCCTCCTACCTCTAACATTCCCTGTTCTAAGGCCACTCCTACCTCTAACATTCCCTGGTCTAAGACTCCTCCTACCTCTAACATTCGCTGTTCTAAAGCCCCTCCCAGCCCTGACATGCTAGGCTACAAGATTCCTACCACTCTAACATTTTTTTATCTTCTCCATAATCTTTTCTCTCCACAGTTAAATTTCCCTCCAAAGTACATTCTAATTATATAGACACCAATCAATTAAACTGTGCCTTGGCTGCTCCTGAGTAGATATGCTCCCCTTCCAGGCAGTATCATTGCTTTATAATAAAGGACTTTGGTGCCTTCCCCTCCTGTGTCACCAAGGGGGAGAAGCAAACCTTCTTTCAAGGATGGTCATTCCTTCTGGAAACATGATGGCTTACCCATGCAGAGTACTGCTGTGAGTCATATTTGATTCAGATCTTACAATGACCATGTAAGGCAGGAAGAATTACTATTGCCGGTCCTGATGCACTGGTTTAACCTTAGAATACCTATTTCCCTTTGTAAGCCTCAATTTTCTCTTCTGTCAAATGAGGAAGCTGTCCTAGCCAAGTTCTGAGAATTATCTCAGAATAAAGGACCATGAGTCTAGAACGCTAAGGTTCCTCTCAGCTTGGATACTCTCTATTCTCTGATTACTTCCACCTCTAACATTCTCTATCCTAAGACTTCTCTCAGCCCTAATACTGTTTATTTTAAGGACCCTCCCAGCCCTTAACATTTCCCATGTTCTATGGTTCCTTCCAGTTCATGAATTCCATGTACTAAACCCTTCTAGCTCTGGCATTATGTGCTCAGCAGATGGGAGTACAGTACAGAAGAAACTATGATGTTCTTAACGTTAACAGAGATCTGAGTTCAAATTCCCTCTCAAACACTTACTAGCTATGTGGCCATGGGCAAGTAACTGCCTCTTGTGACTGAGTTTTCTCATCCTCCAAACTTAGGTGTCAGGAGCTGGAGGACCCAACTCCCAGGGTTGTGATGATCCTCAGTTTATGTGAAGTGATTTGCAAACCTTAAATTGGGATGCTATCATTGAGTTAGAGCTGGGAGGGAACTTAGAAGTCACTGACTCCAGTGGCCTTGTTGGGCAGAAGAGCAAAGTGATGTCCAGAGAGATGAAGCAATGACTTGCTCAGGGTCACACAGGCAGTGAATGTTAAAGACAGAATGTGAAATGAGGCATCCCTTTGCCTTCTTCCCTTTCTGACAAAACATGTAACCTGTTATTTTATGATCTTGGGGACCAATCCAGCTGGAATATCCCCGTGCCAAAGAACCTTCTGGTTGTAACATTCTATATTCTATGACTTCATGGGCCAGAGCTGCCACAGGTGAATGGCAGTGCCCAGGTTAGGGCCAATGGGGTCAAAGAGCTAGACTTTTCCCAGAACCAGATCACTGAGTCAGACATCGTTTAACAATGACATTGCTCTATCAAGTCTTCTATGAAATCTCAAGATTTCCAAAGTCCGCTCTGACCCATGTGGCAAAAGATTATGACAAGGTCAGATTTTTTTCTTTTTCTTCAGGAAAGAAAAGGGATACAAATTCACAAGTATTTGTTGCTTTAAATTTTACAAAGGTTTTTCTTCAAAATTTCCAGTAAGATTGGTAGCACCCTCAAAGGGGACCAGAAGGTGACTCTTGCCCAGGGTTACAGACTTAGCTAGGGTCAGATGGAGAATTCAAGCCTCCTGATTCTAGGTTCATCTCTCTCCCTGCTGGAGTTTTTGTAGAGTGGAATCAGGAGAGACCCTAGAACTGGGCATGTTAGAGCTGGGAGGGGGCTTAGAACAGGGGATGTCAGGGCTGGGAGGGGCCTTTGAATTTTAGACTCATAAAAGGAGTTGAATGAAGGCTAACCAGGATCTTTCAGGGCAGATTTTAGAGGAAAATGTCTATCAAACACCTTGGAGAGCGTTCCTCTTCGGAAGCTTCCCCAGGCCTCTGAAGAGCACTTGCTCTCCCAGGGACCCCCAATTTCTTAGCCTGTCTCTTGATAATCAATCTCTCATCCCCAAGAACCAGCAATTGCCCAGTCAGAGACCTGTGAACTCAGAATCTTTTTTTAACCTCTCACGTCCTTTCGGAAAGCATTCAGAACATGTGTCGAGAGGATAGCAGGCATTTTTATTAGTGGGATTTACACGAGTATTTTCATCCTGGGGGTGGGGGAAGCCCAGGCTGTCTGCCAGACCAAGACAGCTGACAGGCCCAAGGGTTGGAATCTGAAACCACCAGGGGGTGGCTCTCCCTGCCCAGGCCTCCTGTGGGAGGCAATCAGGGATCAGGCAAGGGGTCTCCTTAGAATCAGGTGGGGCTGGGCAAAAAGGCGAGGATCTTCAGGTTGGGCACTAATTCTATTATGTTACTGAGGAGGAAACTGAGGCCAGGGGTTAGGGGAGGGGAAATGACTTCTCCATGATTATCCAACCAGCTTGAGCCAAGGAGCCCTGTTCATAGCTGTCCCCTTCCAATATTTGGTGTGGTCTTCAGTCTCTCCCTTCAGCTCCCCACCTCTAAAACTCTACTGCAGAGATAGAACACTGAATGAGAAAATTGGAAGGCAGCTTAGGACATAGAATGTCAGGGTGGGGAGGGCCTGAGAACAGGGGATGTCAGAGCAGGGAGGAGTCTTAGAACAGGGAATGTCAAAGCTAAACATTCTTTGGCACAGAAAACCAGAAGCCAAAGGAGCAATTCTAAAGCCTGGAGCAAACTCAGCTGTGGAACATTAGATCTGGCCATTAAGGGATCATTGTAACAGCAAAGGGAGGTTTCTGCTGATTGACGAGGTCAGAAGGCAGACTGTGGAGAGGAAAAGGAGTGGAGGCATCTATTGTAGGCAGCTTTTTCAAGAAGTTCAGTCCCCAAAAGGAGGAGAGATAAAGGATGATGTCTCCTAGGGATGATCAGATTGACTGAAGCTTAGGGTTTTGGGGAGTTAAGGATAAGAGAGACAAAAGTGTGTCTGAAAGCTAGGGAGGAAGCAGCCAGTAGGCAAGGAGAGATTGACCATAAGTGGGGGTCATAGGAGGGACAACCTACTGGAGAAGATAGAATAAAAGGGGTCACTTGTACAGATACAAGGATTCACCTTATAAGAAGGGCTGCCTCATCATGTGAGACAAAGATAAAGGAGGACATAGTGGGAGAAAACATCTGAGTGACATGAGATGAGGAACTGGGGAGAAGGAACTTACGGCAAATGGCCTCAATATTTTCAGTGGAATATAAGACAAGGTTCTCAGCTGAAGGAGAAAGGATCTGAAGAGGAATGAAGAGGTTTGGAACAACCTCTGCAGAGAGTGAAGGAATGGGTCCATCGAGGAGGTGTAAAAGATTGCCTTGCTGTAGGAAGGACCCAGTGGAGATTTTATAACACAAACTTGTAGCAAATCCAGTCATCACAGCATCTTGTATTCATATCAGTATCATTCATTTAGTAATGTGTAAATCGAGGCAAAGAGTTGACTATGCGCATAATTCAAGGTGGTCAAAGGGAAGTGACCTTGAGTGAAGAGGACAGTTGAACTGATTCTCCAGAGTCAAAAGGGGTAAGGGAAGAGAATGTAGGTAGAGCAAGGGTGATGATAACCTGGGAAAGGAGTTGAGAGGTCAAGGGCTTACAAGTCACAGTGTGGACCAGAGTGTGTCAAACACACTTGTTGCTGTTCAGTTATATCCAACTCTTGGTGTCTCCATTTGAGGTTGTCTTGGCAGAGATACTTAGGTCATTTCCTTCTCTAGCTAGAGCATTGGAATCAGGAATCAGAAAGACTCATCTTGGTGAGTTCAAGTCTGGCCTCAGATACTTACTAGCTGTGTGACCTTGTGCAAGTCACTTAACCTTGTCAATACAAAGGCCAAAAGCAGCTAGCAAAACTCCTGAGTGAAAACCAGATTGAAATGTAATTGGGAAATATTTAACAAAAATTAATAAAAATACAATACAACATAGATAATGTTTATTTCTGGTTTTCCAAGTCAATACATAGCCTGCGTATTGATCCATTTCTATAAGAATTTGACACCACTGGTGTGGACAAAAAACATGGTTAGAGATTGCAAGACAGAGGAGAAGACAGAATGATAATAGACTATATCTGATAAAGGAAATTCAGAGTTAACAAACAGGAGCAATTGTGGGTGATGATGAGATCATGGATGTGTCTGTCTCTGCGTGTGGCTGAAATGGATTGGAAGAGGACGGTGTAAGAAATGAGTAAATGAGACCCAGGGAGGTCATAGGACTTTCCCAAAATCCAATTTCCAGAGCTAGAATGTGAACCCAGGTCCTCTGAATTCTAAATCCGATCATACTACTGTTTACCTTACCTTTGTGTTCTAGATCTAGAGCTAGAAGGCACCTCAGAGACCCTCTAATCCAATCCCTTTTTTTTTTAGATGACGAGCCTGAGGGCCAGAGAGGTCATATGATTTTTCCCACGGTCACAAAATGTATAAATAGCTAAGTGGATTTAAACTCAGGTCTAAATCTATGTCTATAAATGTCCAAACTCAGGTCTTTCTGAGTCCATATCTGGGGCATCTTTCACGATGTTGCCAGGAGCTGGTACTCCTTTACCAGAAATGTCATTTGCCATTTTCCTCATCATCTCTCATCATACTCTCGAGTTTGAATGCATTCTTTTCATGGACCCGTATGTATTTGTGAGAGACTATCAACAATGCCTAGTCCAATCAGAGGAGAAATCTGAAGCCCAGAGTTGTGACTTGCCCAAGGAATCACAGAATGAGGCAAGGCCCTTCCCATCATACCACATTGATTCCTGAATCTATTACCTCTGACTCAGCTACAAGAACTTCTCAAGTCCCTAACTCATCCCTTTCTGAAGTCATTGATTATGAAATTCATTACCTGTGTCCCCTGCTCTCAGTCTTTCATTACTTGTAGTAATACTTGGAAGGAAGTAGCAGGTGGGAGGGATGAGCAGAAGGAATTGTGGAGCCACAGTCCCCCAAGGGAACAATATCTTCACTGGTGCCATCTTTCTCCTATACATAATTACTATGTCTTGAGGGTTGGAAGTCAGGGTTCTTGGCAGCCCTGGGAGCCCCCAGGGTTTCAAGATAAGATGAAGAAAGACAGGTTAAAAAAAGTTTTAAAAAAGCTGAATTTCAGGGGTTAGTCAATAGAAAGCTTGATTTGTCTTGGATTCAGATCCCCTTTTTAATATCTACTATGTGACCCTGGGCTTCAGTTTTCTCATCTTTAAAACGGGCTCATTATATCTACAATACTTGTATCACAAGGTTTTTGTCTGGCCCTGTCCAGTAAGGAGGAACTGAATTTATGTTAAGAGGTTTGGACTCTGCTGTGGCCTTGGAAGGGACCATGTCTCTTCTCTCCTACATAGGATCATAGATGTGGAACCTTAGTTTCCTCAGCTGTAAAATGAGGCAACTGAAGGAGAGGGCCTTTGAGGTCTCTTCCAGTCCTAAGTCTGGCATCCTGTTTTGGGGGACTGTAAAGGCCAGCTCTCCCCAGTGTGGGGGAACACGAAAGCATCCAGACACTTCAGGTGACTAGCTGTGTATCTAAGGGGGAATGAGGAGCTGTCTTCACACAGGCCATGTTGAATCCCCACTACCAGCACTCATGAGAGATTCTTGATGAATACTTGGGAATGGAAGAGAAGGGTATAACATTCTGCCTCCTTTAATACCAATTTCCTTGATTTCATCGTTTCACTGAGGGCTGTTAGATGTTTCCACTCTCAGCCTGCCCCAGGATAAGATGGAGCCTGGCCATCAGTAGCCTCACTCCGCCCCAAACAGCAACCCTGCCCCATGCAGAAGCTCCCCTCTCCCCTCCCAGGAAGAAACCCCTAGGTGGGGCTGTGAAAACCGGCCCTCTCTGCAGGAGACGCTGAGGCCCAGGCCTGCCTGATTACTCGGCCGCCTTCGCTCTCCCGCCACTCAAAAAAGTGAGTCAAAATTAGAACCACTAATTGTACCTCCTTTGGAAACAATCAATGTGACAGATCTGGGAGCATTGCTTAAGTTCCTGGTGCTAATGATCAGGGCCAACGCTGGGCATGACGAATCCATCCCAGATTTCATCTGTGGGCCTGGGAAAGAGGCCCAACTTCTTCTCACCAGTTTCAGAACCAGCTGAGTAGGGAGGAGGGGCTGGCATCAGGGTTCTCTCCAACAGCTGACCAGGCCACCTTCCCATGGCCACCATCACAGGACCTTCAGCAGTGTTGGCAGCTTGGCAGAACTCAGGGGTCGGGGGGCCCAAGAAACCACAGACAGATCATGCCCTGGGCTGACACAGATATATACTCACTACCTTGGCAGAGGTCACTGCATTAAAGGATGAGCAGACTCTTGGATTTCCTGGCCAGCAGAGTCAACCTTGACCAAAATAATAATGTGGGCCAACTTTGGCTTCGTCCAACTACTGACCTCAACTTGACGCTTTGGGCATCTTTCACCCTTTTTAAAAGTCCTGATCGCCAGCCTTCCATAATTCATCAGCTAGAGTGATGCATCTGATCAATCAACATATGCTGATTTAGTGTTTGAGTGGAAAAAATACAAAGGCAAATATGAAATAGGCCCAGCCCTCAAGGAGTGTAGATTCCATTGATGGGGTCAGCATGGAAGAATGCAAGTTCATACAAGACCCATACAAAGAGAACAGAGGTAAAGAGTCATGCAAGCTAGCTCCTTTATTTATCAGAGGAGTGGAGGGAGGGACTTGTCCAAGGTCTAAGTGTCAGAGACAGGATTTGAACCAAGGTTTCCCCAGCCCAAATCCATGGCTCTTTCCAGTGTATCTTTCTCTCCTTTGTCTCTAGTAAGGATGTCATACTTTGCTTGACACTGTGGTTATTCCTGTACATAGCTTCTCTCTGCCAGTTCCATGCTATCCCTCTAAAAGAGAGTGTGGTGTGAGTAAAAACATGATCTGGACTTGGGCTTAGATGTCCAGGGTTCAAGTGGCTTTGAACAAGCCCCTTCCTCTATTGAAGTCTCACTTTCCTCCTAGGTAAAATGAAACAACTGAGATAACTAAATTCTAAGGTCCTCCCAACTCTGACATGCCCTGTTCTAAGGCTCCTTTGCATTCTGACATTCCCTGTTTGGAGACTTCTCCCACTTCTTACATTCTTTGTTCTAAGGTCAATGTCCTCCTGTTCCTTCAAGCTTGGACATTTTCTATTCTCTGATTCTAAGCCACCACACATCAGCTGGCCGGCTGCTCCCTGGGGGGAGTCCCTAGTAATCAGATATTTAGAGACTTCTGGTCCTCTGTCTGGCAGATCTGAAAGAAAGGTCCATGAGGAAGTGCTTTGGGGCAGATCAGGACAGGCAGCCTTTCCCCACTGCCCACTCCAGTGCCCCCCTGTTCTCATCATTTCCCTCAGAACAAAGGGCCCTTGGGGATCAAGGCAAAGGACTCATGAAGGAATATCCCCCTACCCCCATCTTGGAGGTCTGAGCGTGTCGGGACCCTGAAAGGTGACCACCGGGCAAGCTGCTGAGAGTGATTGGAATGAGACTGGAAGTTGTCCACATCAATCAATCAAAGGCTGACAGATCACTGGGGACCCCCTGCCAGGACAGCGGACAGCTGACCAGCCCCCGGCTGCAGCGGCTGCCTGTCGGTGGCCTGTGTGTAGGTGGCTTCGGCATCATAACCTTAATCGTCAATCAATCTTGGGCCCAGGGCTGGGCCTGACAGATACATTAATTATCCATACGATTCATCCAGTGTGAAGCTTTGTCTTCTCAAAGTATCTGTCACTTAGGTAGGGATAACAGAGATCAGAGCACACACACACACACACACACACACACACACACACACGCACACACTCATACATTCACATGCAAAGCCTTATTGTTTCAAGTGTCGGTTGGACTCCCTATTTCCAAAAAATCCTCCAGCAGCCTATGACCATCATCCTTCACTATGGTGGGCATACATTTTTGTATCATTTCCAAGAAATTTGACGAACTCACACGGGGTATTCTCCCAGGGTTCTGTCCAAACTCTGATATTCCACAATTTGTGATTTCATCCTAGAGGTACAGGCAGTGTCCCGGCCTTTCTTTGCACTGGGACCATAGGATTAAGAGCTGGAAGGCACTTGAGGCGTCAGCCAGCCCAGCCCTTTTCAGTTTACAAAGCAGGAGATCAGGCAATTGGCCTGATATCTCTCAGGGAGTAAACAGCCTATCAGGAGTCTGAATCCCATTCTCGTACATATAAATACAGCCATGTCGTTGCCTCTAGGATGATACACAGAAATATCATGACACACCAGGGAGGCCTCTGGTCCAGTCTCTTCATTTTGCTAATCACAAAATTGTTGGAGAGCAAGGAAAGGATCTTCCTTCGGTCACCCCATGAGTTATCAGTGAAACTAACAGAACAACCAAGGCCTCGGGCTCCCACGTCTAACTTCAGGTGGAAATCCCAGCAGTCTGAGCCCCCAGGGAGTGAGCACTCCCTACACGAGAAGGATATAATCATGTTTTAATGAGGCTTTGATGTTTGCAAAGCTCTCTGACATACATGATCTCATGTGAAACTCACAAAGAATTCCTGAGGCAAATACTGTTAATCAACTCATTACAGAAATGGGAAAACAGAAGCTGAGAAAGAATCTGAGGCAGGATTTGAACCCAGGCCTTCCTAGCTACCAGTACCAAATTCCACTCACTCTGCCAAGCTAGCCCTTCAAATATGCTGCTCAAGGACAGGGATGATTTAGTTTCAGTCTTTGTATCACCAGCACTTAGCACAGTGCCTTCAAATTTAGTGGGAACCTAAAAATGTTTGTGGAAGGAAATTGAATCATGTTTATAAGTCAAATGACCTGAATTCAAATCCAGCTTTATGCTCCCTTTCAGCCTTCCCCTTCTTCTAAACCTGCTTTCTTCTCTGCAAAATCATGGGTTCTAGATAGAATTTTCTTTGAAGTGTGATATGCTAAGTTCTATTTTCTCAGGCCCCTCCTAGTTGTGACATTGTGTTTTAAGCCCCTCCTAGCAATCACCTCTGTTCTAAAACCCCTTCTAGCTTTGTCATTTCATGTTATAAGGACTGCCCCATATGTAAAAATCTCTGTTCTAAGGCCCCTCTCAGCCCTGACACCCCCTGTTCTAAGGCCCCTTCCAGCCCTCCTATTCTCTTCTCTCAAAGGCTATCTATTCTGGGGGAAGGGGTCCATGAGGATTAGGATCCAGAAGTGTGACCCTGCTCAGGATTGTGGGGAGAAGGATCTCCCCTCTCCTCCAGTTATGGCCTTTGCCCTTTCATCCAGTAGACAGGGTAAGCCTTTCAAAGTCTGAAAGGCTTCCACTCCTTGGAGAAATTGCCCCAGGGAAAATTTCTGGGCCTCCCCCCCTTCACTGAGACTCTCCAGTATTCAGGACGGGCTGTTTCTTTTGCAGGGAATATAGATAGAAGGAGTTTATAGCCTGTACAACACTCTGGGTCCACACTGCCATGTAATTCCACTGCCAGATAAAGTGGTGCATTATATAGCTGATAAAACTACATTAAAATTCCCTTTGGTGGAATTTACCTACAGGAAAATGGCCGGACTGTAAATCTAGAGGGTACGTGAAATACAGGCCCACGAGGCAGCAAGAGCTGAGCTGCACCACTCAGGGTGGGGGGAACAAGAGTGCAGAGCTCATAAATTCTCTGGGAACTGCTACCCGAGGGGGGCTGCTGCTGGTTGCTGAGCCTCCTGTGGCAGCTTGCTCCAGGGAGGAGGCTGAGAGGAGTTGAAAGACTCGTGAGAGAGGGAGGAGGTACCCCCAAAGTGCTGGTCACCCTGACCGTCAGTGAGCCAAAGATGTCTCAGTGAGTTTCACCTTCAGTTTAAAGACATTCTTGGGGTCCAGTGAATAAGGAGGAATGGTTTCCCACCCCCAATTATGGGATAAGGGAGGGAGAATACAGGGCTGTTACAGCATGGGGCACTTAGAGAGGCAACTGGTGGAAGAAGAGGAGAGATCTCTGCCATGTAGTCCTCTCAGGGATCTGCCCCTTATACATAGCTTTAGTACAGGAAGGGACCTCCAAGGCCTTCATTTTACAGAGAGGGAAACTAAGTCCCAAAGAATCTTCAAAAGTAGTCTAAGGTTCATAACTCTAGAGTGGAAGGGACCTTCTGGGCCATCTCATTCAACACCTTCATTTTACAGGAGGGAAACTGAGATACAGAAAGGTTAGACCTTAAGACCTGGACGTACTCAAAGTGCACCACTTAGCACAGTCCCTGATAATTATTAAATACTTTGCTCATTCATTTATTTTCATTGGTTCATTCATAGAAATCTGTAATAAATTCCCAGCGATAAGTTGAGTCGAGTACGTTAGAGAGCTACAAACAAAGTTCTATATGAGGTTCAAGGATTGTTATCAACAAGGAGAGTCATAAAAGGCTTCCTGGAGAATGTGCCATTTGAGATGAGGGAAGGCTTTCCAGGCATAGCACCCTGTCTGGGTTACTCCCTTAACTCCCACATCCTCTCTGACTCATTCTGGGGCATCTCCAGTCATCCTGATGAATATCAGGTCGCTGGATTCAGATGGCTCTGGAGGCAAAGTGAAGCTGGTGACCTTGAACAGCCCTCCCTCACTCAAAACAAAGTCAAGTGCAAGTCATGTCATCATTTCTCTGATGGCGTGATCTTCTTTGGCAACAAAGGACAAACACACACACAGATCTACAAAGGGCAACTTCTACCTCAGGTTCTAGAGGGAAGCATAAGAGTTGCTACTTCTACTGCTCTAGCTCACAAGCCCCCACCAGTATGTTTCTTACGACCAGTCAGCTGGTAGATAAAATTAGCTCTTAGCAAATGCATTTATTTACTCAAATGATGGCAAAAAAAGTTTCAAAGCATTCTCCCCATAAACTTTGATACATCCTCTCACCAATATACATGATATTCATGGGAAAGAATGGGCAGTGGTAATGAGAGGTCTGTGTTGGATAAACATATATCCAAGGCAACTCACAATGCCTGGTACTGTAGGGTCAATAAATCCATTCTCTCTTAATAAAGTCCTCACAAGGCTTTCCTTGAATGCAAAATCCCTTCTGGACCAGTTACTCAGTCTTCCAGGATGGAATTTTCTCCTTCTCTTTACTATCTAGTGACAGAGGTCCCATTCTTTGAATTCCTTTGACTATCTGTTTGTGTCTGACTGGACTGTGTGTCTCTGATCCTCAGAGAATATGGTGCCTCCTACTAGTAAAATAGCTTCAAACTCTGGAATTGCATGGGACCAAAGAAAAGTGTCAGAGTAACACAGATTGTCAGAGCTGGATGAGATCACGGAGGTCCAATCTATACCAGAACAAGATTCCCACCTAAAACATACATGGCAAGAGGTTATGAAGTCTGCTCAGAGACCTGTACAAAGGGAGGAGTTACAATCTAACAAATCAAGCCATTCTCTTTCTATATGAGGTTTTACATCCTAGGTGTCCTCACCTGGATGCTCTTTAGTTTATCAATGTGCTTCCTAAAATGCTCTAACCAGAAGTGAAATCTAGACACAGTCTAATCAGAGCAGAGAACACAGTGGGATGTCACACCATCTTGAATGTGCCAGGTTTCCTCCTATCTCAGAGGCTAATCAGGGTTGAACCTGATTAATGTTTATCTGGGAGACTACCTCGGACTACCAGGCTCTACAGGACTAGGAGACAGGGGCACTTAGTTTAAATCCAAGCTCTGCCATTTTACTACCTGAGTGACCTCCTCTTTATCTCTGTGAGACATTGAATCTTCCCTAAAATGAGCAGTTGCACTGAATGGGGAGAGTAGGAAAGGAAGCATTTATTAATCACCTACTAGTGCTGGCATTGGGCTAAGCATTTTACAAATATGATCTCACTAGATCAGGGGTTCTTTACGCTTTTTTTGTCTCAGAGACCCCTTTGGCAAATCTAGTGAAGCCTATGAAGTCATTCCCAAAATAATCGTTTTAAATAATTGAAGGAAATGCTACCTTTCAGTTAAAAGTTAATAAAAAATCAAGATGCAATTTTTCCCCATTCAAGTTCAGATTCATATCCAAGATTAAGAACTCTATATACTCGATGGACTCTAAAGTCCTATTTAGGTCTAAATCTATATCGTTATTCTTTTCCTGTTGTTGTACTTGAGTCATTTCAGTCATGTCTGACTCTTGGTGAGGTTTTCTTGGCAAAGATACTGAAATGGTTTGCTGTTTCCTTCTCCATTTCATTTTACAGATAAGGAAACTGAGGCAAACAGAGTGAAGGGACTTATCCAGGGACACACAGCTAGTAAGTGTCTTAATAAAAACCAAAGGCTGCCTAAACTTTTTTTGGCTTCCATATCCCATTGTTAATTCATTGAATTACAGTCTACTCAAACCACCAGACCTTTTATACATAGGCAGCAATCTGGCCACATCTACTTCCATTATGTTTCTGCAGTTGATTGTTTGAACCCAAGTGGAAGACTTTACATTTATCCCTATTGCACAACATCACATTTCCCTACATTCTGTTCCTAGGCACTGTTTTCCTAACCAACTGTTTCACTTTTTAAGTCTGCTTTTCTCCTCTGTCATTGATGAAAACACCATCTGTGCCGCAAAGGGCTTCCATACCTTGTTCAAAGTGATGCCTTCTAGATTGTTCTGGCAGTAGTACAGCACTCAATTCATCTGGTTTGACAAGTCTTGGGATGCTCTCTGCCATGCCTTGGATACGTAACCTCAGGAAAACAGCAGATGGCTGTCCTGTCATCATCAGGTGACTGCAGAAAGAAGGTACTTCAGTGGCTACCAGTGGGGAGTAACCAGTGCCCACTCCTTGTCTTCTTACTCCTACCTTGGATAAATGATCTGTCACCTCATGGCCCATCAGCATCACTCCTTGGAGAATAAGGTGCCACTCCCTCCTTCGATGACCTTCAGACTTAGTCCAGTACTTAGCCTTATGTCTACAATGTTCTCTATAGTGTTTTGTTTTGTTTGTTTTTTCAGTTACATTCTTCCAATCTCCAATAATAGGTCAGAAACCCTCTCTCCTTCTAGAGATCCTATTTCTCCAAATTACAAATTCCAGTTCTCTTTGTACAGCCTTCCCAACAAACACTTGGATCTCCTGTTTGTGATAAAAATCCAGAGCATAGAGGGGGGAGAGGAGAGGAGGGAGAGGGGGGAGAGGAGAGGAGAGACAGAGGCAGACAGAGCACAGTCCATATGCTCAGCAAACTGTGCCCAGTATGTTCTTAATGTTGGGTGGATGAATGGTTAGATGAAGGTTCAAGTCAGCTGGGAAAGAACCCTAACCCACATTTTAAAAACTGAAGAGAAATGAGGACTGAACCTATTGGAAGTCATTCACTTTGCACAGATAGTAGATTCCAGGTGAGCTTCCTTTCCTGCAGTGATCACCCAGAGCCCCAGGTCTGCAGAAGCCCTCTCCCTCGGGACAGTCAGAAGTCAGGAGCTGGGGAGTGGGAGTCCGGGGCCTGCCCAGAACACTTGGGGCTTGAGGCAGAACCAAGAAGAGGTCAAGCAGGCTTTCTAGGCAGGCCAAACAATGGGAACAAATACGCAGAGGAGGAAGCAAGCAAGTTCCACAGGACACAAAGCTATAGGAAGACTTGAGACTTCTGGTCCAAACCACTCATCCTCCAGGTGAGTTACAAGAAGAACCCATGAAGGGTAAGTGAGTTGGACAAGGGCAGGGTCATCTTATGTGTTTCATATTCAAGCCAGTGATGAAAGGATATAAGTAAAGAGTCCTTAAAAGAAAAATTGCAAGTTATTAACAACAATAGGAATGTATCCCCCAAATCACTACTCAAAAGAAGGCTGGAAGAAACATCTCTAGTGTCTCCTCCCCTCATCCTTTTCTAAGAGTGACTTTAAATCCTGCCTGGAAGGGAAGTAGAACTTTGGGTCCAGAGGCCCTACCACTAGGTTCTTCTCAGAGAGAGGAGATACCAGGCTAGACTTATATCTATCTGTTCCCTTAAATCTTTTTAGTCTAGAACTGTAATTTTTAGGTTCAAGATGTTAAGCTCCTGGTTGCTATTTCTTATGGAGATAAAGGGGGTTCTCATGCTTTATATCCAAGGTTTGATTCCTTTTTATCAAATTTTATTGCCACAATGAATACATATAGCAAATAAATCAATTGATCCAAATCAGTAGCAAAACACAAATTAGCGAAACTATACATAGAAGAATTTGTGCCAGAAAATATATAGAGTAAATGAATGCTCTATCTGGGAGTGGGATAACCCAGCTCAACCAAGAAAGACAATCCCAGATCTTGCCCAAAAGGGAAATTCTCTGAAATGTCTAGTGTAACAAGTTGGGGGGCGATACATGATAGAGACTGCCAATTTTTCTCCTATCAGCTTCATCTCAGTCTTTCTCTCCCTTCAGTGATCTGAAAAGAAGTTGGCATTGGACATCTTCTCTCTTGAACATGGAAGTCAAGAAAACCTAAGAGCCCACATATTTCTTTTCTCTCTGTCATCAACTCCACCCACTCTTCACTCAGGTTCCAGGCACTGAATAATCAATCTTCACCAATAAGGAGAGAGTCCCGCATCAATGCATTTTGGGGCTTAGGTTACAATAAAAAAGAAACTGTACATTTACAAAAACTTAGAGTTTCACATCACACTCAGTAAGTTGTCAAGGATGATAAAAGATGGGAATAGTCAACACTGGAAGGGTTGTGAAAAGATGGAAAAATTAATGCATTAATTAATTTGGAACTATGCCCAAAACACTATTAAACTCTGCATGTTCTGACCTAGCAATACTACTAATATACCCCAAAGAGATCAGAGGAGGAGCAAAAGGACCTACATGTACAAAAATATTTATAGCAGCTCTTTTTGTTGTGGTGAAGAATTGGAAATTGAGGACATTACCATCAATTGGTAGATGGCTGAACATGTATGGTATAAGAAAATGATATGATACAGGGGATGGTTTTAGAAAAACCTGGGAAGACTCATATGAATTGATGAAAACTGCAGGGAAAGGAACAATTTATACAATTAGAATAATATTTTAAAGATGATTGACTATGAAAGATTTAGTAATTCTTATAAGTACAATGACCAATCACAATTCCAAAGAATTCATGATAAAAAAAATGCTATTCACCTCCAAAGAGAGAACTGATGAACTCAGAGTGCAGATTGAAGCATATTTTATTTCCTTTTCTTTTTTGATTTTGGTTGGGGGAGGAGGGCATATCTACTGTAGGAATTTATTGTACACAACTCAATGGGTCAGGGAAGGAGAGCAAATTCAAAGCGAAAATAAAATATACTTAAAATTGTTGATGGAGCTATGAACTGCTTTAAAAAATCATTCTAAAAAATAATTTTTGCAATTATGCTAAGATAGTGATTAAAATCTCCAACCTCTTTGATCCACTCATCCCACTGTTAATTATAACCCAGTAGAGGTCACCAACGAAAAGAAAAGCCCCCAGTAGACCAAAATATTTATAACAGCAGTTTTTATGGTAACAGAGATAGCGAAAAAATGGTTGCCCATTCATTACAATGGTAAGTAAATGTAATGGAATATCACTATGCTATAAGAAATAAAGAACTGGACAATCACAGAGAAACATAAGGAAGACTTTATATGAACTGATGCAAAGTGAAGTAAGGAGAACCAGGAAAACAACACACTCAACACCTGTATAATAGTATCAATGGAAAGAATGAAATAATAAAACAAGCACAATTGAATGCTGGGAAATTCCACAAATCAAGCTTGACCCACAAAAGATATGAGAAAACTCTTCTCCCTTGCTTTATTTCAGAGGTAGAGAACCATCGGTGTGGAACATAGATGTTTTCGACATGCTACATTGTTTCTTTCCTTTTTAGTATTTTTTATTTTATCCTTATTTTTGTATTTTTATTTTATATTGTATTTCTATAAGGAATAACTTTCTGGGAGGGGGCACAGGAAAGAATATAGTTCAAAATATAGGTGATACGCTTTTTTCAAAGGAGAAAATATTCACAGCATCCTTAAAAGTTCCCTACCCCTAAATTTTAGTACTTTCACTTGAGGAAGACTGATATAGAGGGGAAAATACTGGAATTTGGTCAGAGAAGCTGCATTCAAATGTCAGTACTTGGTACCTGGGTGACCTTGGATGAGTCCCTTAGGGCTTTAAACAAGAGTTGGCATTTCTGTTAAAGGAAAGGACTAGACTGATTCCCTTCCAGATTCTCTTCCAATTCCAAGCTCTCCAATCTTCAGCTTGGGAGCAGTTCTGTTCTGGCCTCTGGATGGAGCTGTCTCCACAGGGAGAGTGGCTGGGGGCAGGGGGGGAGCTCAACCCTGGGGCCTCTCCTCACCCTGTGTGGATGGTGCCATCCACCTGTGTCATGGGCCGTACTGGACAGATTCCCCACCCTACCCCCTCCACTGGCCTCCCTAGGAGTGATGGGACCAAATGTAGCTTGGTTTCAAATTTACCTCTCTCCCTGTCCCCTAACCTGGAGGTCAGCTGGTGCTGGAACCAGTAGGCCTGCCCATCCTCCCCGCCCCAACACTGTGCCCCTAATGCCTCAGCAACTGCAAACCTGGTGGGATTGTCATCCACACACCCAGCAAGGTTGGCTTCTTCCCAGCTCTGACATGCTCTGTTCTAAGGTTCCCCCCAAACTCTGATGTTCCATGTTGTTAATTATTATTGTTTCAATGATAGAAATAACAAAATCCCCCATTCGTATCATACTTTAAAGCTACAAGACACTTTACATAAAGAATTTCATTTATCCTGCAAACGTAAATGTTATCCTCATTTTTCAGGTAAATAAGTTGGTCTTCAAGCATTAAAATACTCATTAACATTGCTCATGGTCACAGAACTAAAGAGTAGCAGGTCTTAGATTGTCTCAAATATAGATAACTAATAGAAATCCTTGGGGAAGAGAATAGTATACTCATGTTTAGGAAGATTGACCCAGTAGGTGTGAGTCAGAGAGATTTGAGAGAGTCAGGGAAACCAGTAAGGCATCTGTTGCCATAATTTAAGGAAGAGACGCTGAGTCACTATAAGTATTTCACTTATGGGATCCCTAATCTAGACACATGATTCTCAAAATCTTTCCCTAATCTGTCTCCTGAGCTCAAGTTTCTCTTGCTATGTTACCGAGAGACAAGATGGCAGTGGTCAGAGTACGGGAGCTGGAGTCAAGACCTGAATTCAAATCCTGCCTTATATATATTTACTGCCTGCATGATCCTGGGGAAATCACTTGTAGACCCTGGGCCTCAGTTTCCCCATCAGCAAATGAGAGGGTTGAATGAAATGACCTCTGAGGTCTCAGTCAGCACTAAATCTATATCTGATCCTATGACCTCTGCCCAAATATCCTGGAAGGTTCTAAATTCAACATCTCTCAAGTAGGATTCACTATTCTCCTTCTAAATCTGTTCCCCCTCCAGATTTTGCCACTCTTTTTGCTGTTCCCTGACTGTCACTCTCTTACACTCCAGACATCTGTTCCAAAACTTCTCTTTCTTCTCAAGCCTCAGGGAAAGATTTTGACTTTTTTTCTGAAAAATATTGAGGCAATTTAGTCAAGTCTACACCTTTCCCCAAGTCTACATCTCAAACTCCCTCCACTTCACCCCTTATTCTTCCTTCCTTTGCTCCAGTATCTAATGAAGAATCCATCCTTCTGGCCAAAGCCAAGACCTCCACTCATGCCCTTGATCTTATCCCCTCCCATCTCCTCTGGGAGTTTGCCCCATCTACCATCTTTTCCTATTTTCAGCCTTTTCTTACCCATTGAAATTTTCCCAGCTGCCTTCAAACATTCCTAACTCCTTCTTCCAACCTTCCTTTTTTAGGGTACCACCATCCTTTCAGTCACCTAAGTTCGTTATCTCAGCATCATCCTCAATTCCTCCCTCCCCTTTGGCAGTGATCCCTATTTCCAATCAGTTGTCGAGTCTTGACCATTCCAACACCATACCAGCTCTCCCATCTGTCCCCTCTTCTTTACTCCCATAGACACCACCCTGACACAGACCCTCATCACCTCCCAATTGGAAAATTGCAATCCCCTCCTAAATGGTCTACCTGTATCTGGTCCCTCTCTCTCTCCACTCCATCTTCCACAAAGCTACCCAATGAATACTCCCAGAGCAAGGTCTGATCATGCCACTCTCATTCTCAAGAGTAATAAATAGTTAACACATGTATATGTTAAATAATATAATATATAATTATAATATGTATGTATATATATATATATATATATATATATGAGAGGAGAAAGAAAGAAAGAAAGAAAGAGAGGGGAGGAAAGGAGAGAGAGAAAGAAAAAGAGACAGAGAGAGAGAAAGGGAGGGAGGGAGGGAAATGGAAGGAGGAGAGGGAGAGGGAGAGAGTTTATAATTCAAGTACTTCCCATATATTATCTCATTTAATTCTCACAAAAGCCCTTCGAGGTGGGTGCTGCCTCGGTGGCTTTCTCCTGCCTCTCAGATAAAATACAATCTCTTTTGTTTAGCTTTTAAAGCCTTCACTATCTAACATCAGACCACTCTTCCCAGCCTACCCCTGGGCAAGAGGCCTAGCCAGCCAAGGCTAACCTCAATTAGGAGATGCAAACAAGAGCCCTGGGCCTGGAAAGCAGGGGAATGGAGAAAGAGGGCAAGAGGGAAACAGGACCCTACCAGGGTTTTTGCTGAGATCCAGAGAACCCATAGGACAGCTTCTCTGGGCCTCGGTTTCTTCATAGATCCAATGAGGAAGTTGTTCTTAGATCATTTCTAAATTCCCCTCCAGCTTCAAATCAATACGATGGGGAGCACTATCATTCCAAGGTCAAATCCATATTTCAGTCAGACCATTCCTGCCCACCAGAGATTTTAACAGATTTTGCTCCACCATAGATACTGAGGTGGGAGGTGGGGCAGAGAAGGAAAAGGGAAGAGGGGAGAGGAGCCATGGGCTCCTTGATAAATGCCAAGGGTTAGTGCCCCCAATTGTTAAGGCAAAGCTTCTTTGTTTCTGCTCTATAGGTATGTGTGTATACATATATATGTCTGTCTGTATGTGTGTGTGTATATACACGTCTCATACACATATATGTATATATGTATATATACATATATATATGTATATATACACACATACATACATAATACAAAAAAACCTCCCTGCCTTCAAGGAGCCTGCATGCTAATGGGGTAGAAAAACGTCTTCAAATAAGTAATACAAAATTCAAACAAGGTATTGGGTGGGGGCAGGGGTGGGGGAGTAACGATATTACCATCTGGACGATTGAGAAAGGCCTCCTACAAAAGGGAGATTGGAACTGAATTCTGAAGCAAGCCAGAGAAACTAAGTGGTGGAGGTAAAGAGCAAGGGCATCCCAGGCAGAGGGAACAGCCAGTGCAAAGGCATGAAGTTTGGAGATAGATTATCCTCTGTAAATAACAGCTAGTAGGTTGGCCAGTACGGCCAGACAGTATGTAGAGTTTAGGAAAAAGAGAAATATGATGCTATAGTAGCTGCTACTGCTGCTGCTGTCCTCCTTCTCCTCATCATCCTCCTCCTCCTCCTTCTCCTCTTCCCCTTCTCCTTTTCTTTCTCTTCCTCCTCCTCCTCCTCATCTTCTTCTCCTCCTTTTCCTTTTCCTTCTTCTTCCTCATTTACAAAGAAGACCAATGGCCTCCCAAGGTGATGTCTTGATTTGTAGGTGAGTTGGATTGAAAGGAGGCAGAGTTGCTAAAGAGATTGAAATAATGGGAAGGGGGCAGATTAAGAAGAACTTTAACTATCAAACCTAGTTTTTATTTGATCCTGAAACAATGGGGAGCCAATGGTGTATTGAACTAGAGGGAAGGGGGATGGTGACATAATTGAACTTATACTTTAGGAAAATGCCCAAATCCTGCCTTCTGTAAGAAACCTTTCCAAGTCCCCATCAGTGCTGGTGCCTTCCCATGAGATTATCCCCCATTTATCCTCTATATACCTTGTATGTTTGCATGTTGCATGTTACCTTATGTTCGCATGTGATCTCCTTGAGCGCAAGGATTTTTTTTTTCTTGGTTCCTTCTTTGTAGCCTCAGCACAGAGCTTGGTATATAATCAGCATTTAATAAATGTGAGGATGGAATGGAGAGGGAATGATGTGTCTCCCTTTAGATTCCAAGTTCTTTGAGAAGAAAGACTGTGTTCATTTTGGTTCTATGACTCCCCTAACTGAGCCTAAGACAGTGCCATACAGCTAAGTGCTTAGCAAATCCTTGTTGATTGATTAAGAGTCTTGGATCCTCCTGTTCCATAAAGAACTGGGAATTCAGACTGGACTCTATGAAAGGTAATAGAAAGAAGAGACTGGAGAGGGAAAAGCTCCATAATACAACACTCTAGACTTGGGGAGTAAACAGAGGTCCTTGACTCTACAGCAGCCCAGCAGGGGTAGGGACAGGTCAGCCTCCTTCTTTCACCTTCCCATGCCCTTCCTCACCCCACCTCAGCACAGCCACAAGTAAAGAAAAACTAAGGCAAAGACTCCAGGAAGAGACACAAATCAGGGCTGTTACTTGCCAAAGATCACAGAGCATGGAACCCAAGCCTCATGCCTCCCAGCTCCATGCCCATCCTGACCCACCCCACATTGCCTGTTCTGTGATACCCAAACCAGTTCCAGAGGGCAGAGAAGCAGGTGACCCTGCTGAAGAGGTAAAGCTGCCAGGGTTACATAAGCTGCTGCCTGAGTTTAAAATTAAAGCAGTTACTCATGCCCCACTGGAATAGGGTGAAGCTATTTTGGAGTAGACCAAAGCCAGCTCAAGGTTCCCTGAGAGGACACTCAGGCCCCTCACTCTTTCCTTCCTCACTCTTTCCAAGAGGGATAGACAAGTGATATCACCCATTTTGTCAAGGGGAGAGATCCAAGCCTAAAACGGTGTCCCATAGAGTACCCAGCAGTCCTACATTTAATAACCTGGCCTTGCAGATAACTCATAAGTCAGTAACCAGCCCACAGAGGGCTCTCACCAACCTGTCTGAATGAGCACTGTTGTGTCCCCACTCACACAAGGTCACACAGTTCTTTTAGAGCCCGCGATGAAAAGATTAGGTAATGAAAGCCACGGTTTACAAAGTGTTTTTCTCACTACTGTCTCATGCAGTAGGAAGGGAAGGAAATCATGACCCAAGTCAGAGAAATGAACAAACGAAGGCTAGAACATGGTAAATGTCAGGGATAGGATTTAAGGCAAAGTTTAGGGTTCTGTCCATTGTAGACACACATGCACACACAGAAAACACAGATAAAGAATTAGAAGAGACTTAAAGGCATGGAGGCCAAGGGTTCTGGGGTCCATCAATTTGTTTTTTAAAATATTTTATAATACCATTTCTACGGAGTTGGTTTCCTCCATAATCCTATATATTTTATTTTATTCTCCCACAACTGTAATCTCAGAATGGACCCACAGGCTTTACAGACCACCAGAAGAGTAGATGGTACACAAAATAATATCAAAACTTGATCTAGCCCAAGGCCATCATTATGTGCCCCTTGAGAGCAAATTCTATCTTTTGCCTTTCCCTGTATCCCATCATTTGGCAAAATGTCTGGCACATGGTATGCATGTAATATGTACTTGTTTACTTAGCTTGACAAGATAGAACTGAGCTCCCAGGCTGGAACATGATAAATATTTAGTACATGTTAATTGACAGACTACAGGAAAGGAATCTCAAGGCCAGAGAGGGGCAAGTAACCTGCTCAAGTAAATGGCATGGACAGGATTCATAACCCAGGTGATAGAACCATTGATCTAAAGATCGTCTGGTCCACATCCCTCTTGGGGAGATCATATATGTACTAAGTTTCAGAGGGAGGATCTAAGCCTAGATACTCTGACCACTGAACCATACTTCCTCTGTCTGATCACATATACCCCAGAAAGATCAAACCATTCAAATCCAAACAGGGAGACAGCTGCTGAGCCCCATGGAACTGATGACCTACAAGCCTGGGCCTCTAGCTTCCCTCATCAATGACTGAAGCCAAGGTCTCATGCACAATTCCATCAAGACAAAAAGAAGGGGAGCCATCTCCAAGATCTTCAGTTGACTGGGCTGTCTCTCGCCCCCCTCTAAGGGTTAGGCCATCCAGAAAGGTCAAGGGTAGAGGCAGAAATCAGAAATGGTCAAATGCAGCCTGGAGAGTCAGCGCACAGGCCCTTGCTCACCTACAGCAAGTAGACAAGTGCCCCAACTCAGCTGTTATGTGCTCATATTTACTGTGAGTATGTATTTAGGTTGGCCAACAAGCATTTGCTCAGCCCTTACATGCATGGATTCCCTACCTATGTACATGTGTTAAGAGTTTCTAGGTTGCATGCACAAGTACACATTGTTTACAATTCATGTGTATCTGTGTTGTATGTGTAAAGGTGTGTTTCTATTATGAATATGTACCACTTCCAATGTTAGCAGAACGTTGCTTCCTGCCAGTAGAAAGTAAACTCTTTGAAGACAAGAACTGGTTCTTTCTTTCCTTCTTTTATCTTAGTTTGTAGAATTGAATTGAATTGAGGTTGTTGCTTGTTCAGTCATTTTTCAGTCTGACTCTTCATGACCCCTTTTGGGGTTTTCTTGGCAAAGATTCTGGATGGTTTGCCCTTTTCTTCTCCATTTCTTCTCCATTTTACGGCTGAAATAAATGAGACCCAGCATCCGACAGCTAGTAAGAATCTGAAGCCAGTTCTGAACCTAGGTTTTCCTGGGTTCCAGGTCTGGCCCTCTATCCACTGTGCCACCTAGCTGCCCTGAGTTAGTATGGTGGAAATGTAATCAGAACACCTGGGGTCATATTTAGAATCTATCACTTTCCGTGTGACTTTAGGAGAAACATTTTCCCCCCTTGGAGCCTCAGTTTCCTCATCTATAAAATGAGAGGCATAGACCAGATGACCCTCAAGCTTTCTTCTAGGCATAAATCTATGTTCTGTGGTCCTAAGTCCTCCAAATTAGGGTGAGGGTGATGGAGAGAAAAGAGGGAAGAAAAATCAGTTAATTCCCAACAAGTCCCTGAATCCAATCATCTCTTTGAAGGGATATCCAAAGGTCCTGTTCCCTCTGCCTTCAAGTACTAGGGGCCCAGAGCTATGACCTCATCTCCCCTTCAGGATGAGTAACCAGAAGCTAGTATCAGGTGGCAAAACCCTAGCTTCTGACCTTGATAGAATGTTCTGCTGAGAGGAAGGCGGGGGAGGGGGAGGCAGGGAAGGAAAGGAACTCTGTGCATGTTTGCTCAAGGCTCTGGGCAGACCCAGGTACTTGGTTGGCAAAGTGGTCAGTTTTGCCTCACTGACCACAGCCTTCAGTAGGAGATTCTGCAGAAGAGCAAAGAATAAACCCCAATGGGGAGGAGGGAAGAAGTGAAATGGAGAAATCATCCAGGCCTGGGGTCCTATCCATCTCTGAAATCACAGCTCCTTTCTCTTGGAAATCCATGATTTTATCAAGCTCTCTCTTTCCTGGGGGATTGTCTTCAAGAGGTATTGTGGCTGAAAAATTCATCCCCCTATAGCCCAACTGGAGAAGATGTTCTCTGAATTTGGCCAGGTTGGTCCTAGGCAGTAAACAGTCCATTACTAGACTCACACTCAAAGCCTTGCCAGTTTGGTCAGACACCAGAGTCTGTGCCCTGCTAATATAGTCATCAAGAACCCAGGATCACCTGGATGACATGTTGAAGACTTTGGTGGAGTAATAGTGAAACCAGGAGGACTCCCCTCCTCCTTCCAGAGTATAGGTTAAGTAGGGTGTTAGCTGGGCTCAGTGTTCAAGAAGGTTACCTAAATTGACCTCTACCTCTAAGTGCAAGTGGATCATTTCCATCTTAGGTATCTCTCCTGGTTTCACAAGTGGTCTGGGTGTGATTTATCTCAGGAATTACTAATGTATCTCCAATTACCTCTATTCTCACCCTCAGCCTGAGCTAAGGGAATAGTTTGGGCATAAATCACTGTAAATGACAATATCCTTTGATAGTAATTCAAAATAACTTACAAATGTAGATAAGCATTTAAAACAAGGTATAGTAGGTTCTAGGGCAGCTGGGTGATGCAGTGGATAGAGCACTGGATACAAATGCCAAACAATACAGAGAAGTTATAGCAAGGGAAGGTGTTTTCAAAAAATCACTGGGATGGTGAGTGGAGCCACAAACTCTTTCCAGGAGTAATGACAGAACTTGAAATCAAAAGGGGTTGGGGTGACAGAGAATATAAACAAGGTAACATAACATCTGACAAGAAGATGTCTGGGAACTGGAATAAAGCATAAAACTCCCTCTAGGCTATTTCCCCACCTCCTAATTGCATTGCTGGACTGGGTTACTGCATAGAAGCCCCCATCAGCTGTGCTCCCAATTGATTATCAGCCAGACTGAAATAGCTAGTAGAAAGGGTATTTACCAATGGAGTACAGTTGGCATAAAAACATCCACCCCTCCAAATTCAGGGACACACTCTTCAACAGGTACATATAGGTTTATGGAAAGAACAGGTTCAAAATTTAAGAGTATAATGTTATTAAGGCATATGTATATAATACAAAAGAATAACCCACAGTTCTGGGTTACTGACAATCCTTTTCCTCCTGTGTGAAGTACTCATAAAATTCCTTTTAGGTGTAGTTCTCTGCTAGGCCCTAAGAGTCATTGCCCATGTAGAATCCTGAATTTCTGGCCCTAACTCTTCTACTTTGTCCTAGCTACATCTCTTAGCTCTCATTTGGGAGCACTGTCACCCTGGCCATCAATCCTTTGATGTGGTCACTGTAACATTCCCTCCCTCTGGGATCACCCCCTCACTCTCTTGCTATCTTCCATAACAAACACCAGGATCCGCTTCCTAAAGATCCCTCTGAGCCTGAAGTCCCTCAGACTGGCTTGCTTTTCTGCTATGCTGCTGCTTCTGGACTGTTTTATACATAGGTCCAGAGGTATGATTGATTCTTTCACTCACAAAAAAATTCCTGTGGCCTCATCTGGTTTTGTCCAAGGCAAGTACTTTCCTCCTCCAGACCGATTAAGAGCTTATTCACACCTTTTCTTGATTGATTTATCCAAACTCCTGGGAATTCTGTGTTTACATTAATTGGGTTTATAGAATTGGGGCTGGAGCCCAGGCCTAGAGGTAGTTAGTAGACCACAGAGACAACCACCAATCAGCTCCAAGGAGCTGTTCTTTTTCCAGGCATGGAGATGTGAAGGGTCGTTTCTGGATTAGGCAACGTGGAGGCTGAGGACGGCCTCCAGTGAGGAGGAGCTCACCCCTCCTGACACAGGTCCAGTCTACATTTGGACATTGTCAGGAAGTTATTTTCTTACATCAAACCAAAGTCTGTCTCCTTACAGCTTCCACCCACTGTGTATAGTTCTACCTTCTGTAGCCAAGTGGAATGAGCCTAATACATGTAGACAGCTGCCCTGCTCTCCCAACATCTTCCCTTGTCCAGACTGAAAGCATCACCACTTCCTTCAGTCAGTCTTCACGTAACCCTGCTGGTGGCCCTGTTCAGACTCCTATTCCTCATGACAGCCCTTTAAACATTTGAAGACAGCTTTCATACTCTTCCAGTGAAAGAATGCAAGAATGAATGAAAATGCATTTACTAGGCATATACTACATGCCAAGCACGATGTAAAGAACTAAAAATACAAAAACAAAAGTGAAGACAGCCCCTGCCTTCAATGAGCTCATATTCTAACAGTCACCCATATAAGGCAAAAGTCAGGAAAGGATAAAAATTTCGTTTTGGATGGTGATGGTGAGTGCAGCCACAGTAGATTAGACTGACACCCTTTTCAGCCTCAAATAGCTATGTTTATACATTATAATATAGTAATTATTAGGATAAACTATAGAATAGATATAGAAATGATTATCTATAGATCTATGTCAACAGATAGCTAGATTGATAGAGAGACAGATAGATAGGTAGTAGATAGATAGCTATGTAGATAGATGGATGGATGGCTGGACAGATGGACAAATGGATGGATGGATGGGTGGACAGATGGACAAATGGATGAATGGACAGATGGTTGGACAGACGGACAGACAGATGAATGGATGGATGGATGGATAGGTACGTAGAAGACAGACAGACAGATGGATAGATGGATGAACAGAGAGAGAGATAAAGGATTAGATTTCCAGAGTGAAAAGTGAGAGAGGTGGGGAAGGGAAATATGTGAAGCAGCAAAGTGTCTAGTGGGCAGATGTCCAGGAGGGAACCTACCTGGGTCTTCCTGAAATTGTGGACCCAATAATCAGGGCAGAAAACCCCACCCCCAGCCCCTAGGGTGAGAGTTTCAGGACTGAAAGGGTTAAGCTCTCCTAGGCTGGGTCTCTGTTCCAGGTAAGAAGACAGCTGGAGAGAAGATGATCGGGCAGTAGAGATGAAAGTAAAATACAGGTTAGGGTCTAGCAAAGAGATCCATGACAGGATCTCTGTCATGGACTCAAGATCTGGACTTCTGTCTCCTGCCCTTCATTTTTGTCCCATCCCTTCCATGCTGTGGGACCTCCTCATCTTCTGTTAATTAACACTGCTTTTCATCAAACACCAAACACTAAATAAAAAGAAATGCCTCGTTTAAATATCTATTTCTGCTTCTATTTAACAATGGCTAATAACTCAAGGAGACTACATTTCAGTCTTATTAAGAAAAAAGGCACCTCATACACTTGAAAACCTAAACAAGAGTATTGAAGCACTTTGGGGGGTCTAGCTCTATGACTTCATCAAGGTTGGGAAGGTCCAGTGAGGAAAATTCCTCCATCCCTGCAGGTCTCCAATTTATAATCTTGGAGAATTGTCTGAGGCCATGAAAGAAGTGACTCCTTGGGATTTCATAGACAGTATGTGTCAAAGACTTGAACCCATTTTCTTAACTGAAGGACAGCTCTCTCTACTCACTACATCCCTATCCTTCTCTATGCGTTTGCATAAACGTTTACAATCAAGCTTTGAGGTCGGTGGTAAACACCTCAGTATACCCATTTAACAGATAAAGAAACTGAAATCCTAAGAGAGCCAAGCAGCATTGTTATTAAATTCATTATAAACTCCCTGTGAGCGGAATTCTCTTGTCTGTGTATCCTCAGTGCTTAGCACAATGCCTGGCAAATAGTATGAGCTTAATAAATATTTATTGACTTACTTACTCAGCCTCAGTGATAGCAAGGATGTTAAATTGGAAATGGAACACTTGGGTTCAGATTTTGGCTCTTATGTTTTAGAACTGTAAAGTATCATATAAATATGATCCAAAGACAAAACCAAAATGATGGGATGGAAAGCAGAAGCCACTGACACAGGTCAATCAAAAATGTGCTGTGTGACCTTGGGCAAGTCACATAACCTCTGGACCTCAGTCCCTCATCTGCAAAATGAGGGGTCACCCCAGATAAACTTGGAGGTCCTTTTCAGCTCTAGATTTCCAGTCAATGCCCAGTCTCACTGAACTCATAAGTATATTAGAATCAGAGTTTGAACTCAGGTCTCCTGACTGAGGGATGAGCACTTTCTGCTGTGCCTATGTTAATAATGTTAATAACCCAAAGTGCATCTTTTTTTTTTGGTCTTTCACTATTTTTGTGTATATTTTCTGATAAAACTCTCCAAATTTTGGAGATGCGAAGGACCTTCAAAGTCATCTGATCCAATCCTTTCATTTTACAGAGAAGGAAACTGAGGCCCAGAGAGGTCAGATGACCGTCCTAAAGTGACATAGACAGGTTTTAGGCAGGCCTGGTTCTAGGGCCTGCTTCAGTTGACTCCTAGCTCTGTGCTCTTTCCATCACTCCATTTGGGTTTCATTATTAGACCATATTTATACAGCCCTTTACAGATGCTAAGTGTCTTACATCCATTATCTCATAAAAAGTGATGCTACACTATTGCTTTTACTATTTCTACATAGATTGTACAATATTTCAGTTGCACCATGAACCAAGTAGATACTTTTGGGCTGGCCTAGAAACTCAACTCCATCTTGACAAGCCAAGTCAATATGCATTTATTAATCACCTACTGTGTGCCAGGCACTGTAAGCTCTGGGGATACTAAAAAGGGCCTCAGTGAATTCAGATGCTAGTGATGGAAGGGGAAATATACCAACAATTACGTACCAATATATACACGGGAAAAATTGGAGGCAAGCAACAGAGGGAAGGTACTTGCATTAAAGTGGATCAGAAAGGCTTCTTGGAGGAGGTGGGACCATGTATTTGTCCTTTATTTTCAAAGAGGATCAATGACATCACATTGTGTGTGAATTGGATTTTAGGGAGGTAGAATTGCACGAAGTCCTCAGCCTCACTCTCTCTCCCAACGTCATCCAAATCCGGTGGCAGGACAAAAGTTAGGATGCCTGGTGACAGTCCAAGATTCAGTGAATGCCCTTCGTGTCTTCGATGTCCAGCCAAGCTCTGAGCGCTCCACAGTGTCTGCTCCAACCATCTTCGTGGTCACTGGAACAAATTGTTCTCATTCACCCATTCCACCGGGGGAAGTCTTCACATGCTTGGGATTGACACCCCACTAGCTCATGGATGGCTTTGAGAGAGTTGCCCTCCACCTGGTTTAGCCAGTCTGCTGGGATGGTTTTACCTGGGCGTGACCATTGCCCATTCTACAGCTTCTTGGGGCCAGGTGAGAGTTGGGTGAAGGTGGACCCCAAAGGTGGGTGAGCAGCCCTTACCCCAGAGGGGCTAATAGGTGAGGCTACAGCTGAGAACTTGAAGGAAGCCTGGGAAAAATGGAGGTGGAGATGAGAAAGAGAGCATTCTAGTTCAGGAGAAGAGCCTAGAGACAGTGTCTTGTTCAAAGACTGGCAAATAGAGTAGTATCTTCAGATCTTCTGATCCTTCATGGTGGGGAGTAGAGTGGAATAAGACTGGAAACGTAGGAAGGGGCAAGTGGAGAGGACTTTATAGATGATCCCAAAGGGTCAAGTGGGGAGGACTTTATGGATGATCCCAAAGGCGATAGGGAGCTATTACAGAATAAAAGGCTGAAATGGTCATACCTGTACTTGAGGAAAATGAGGAAGCTCCAGGCTCCCTGTTCTAGGCTCCCTCTCTGACATCCCCCATTATAAGGCCCCCTCCTGACTTTGCCCTTCAGTGATTATGAAAAATTGTATTTATTTCATCCGTTCCCCTGAATTCCTCTGAGAGATTAACCCTACAGTATCTGCCAGATAGTCTCCACACATGAGCCCGGAAGGGCTTCCTTCTCCACTCTCTTCTGCTCCCACACTATGTTTTCATTCTTCTTGCCCTTCTGTTGGGGGAGTAAGAGACCATCCCCCATGTCATATGGAAACAAAAGAGCTGCATTTGTCAGCCTGACTGTGGCAGGGAACGCTGAGAAATCTGGGAAATATGGAAATTTGATGTTGAATATGCAAATGAGGCCCCAGCTGATTTACATACAGCAAGCCACAGTCCAGGCAAGGCTCACGGAGCAGGTTGGGGGGTGGGGGGAGCTGCTGGGATTTCAACCCCTCTAAATCCAATTTTCAATAGGGTCTCCACTCCCTTTGCCAGGCAGACACCCAATGCCCACCCTCTCTGGGAAACCTTCTCTGAATGTAGATGTCCATGCAGATATCTCTCTTGTTTGATTACTCAGAAAATTTACTCTTAGGATCACCTAGGAAAGTCATAGAGATAGAATCAGAAGGGACCTCCAAAGCCCTCTCATTCTACCCCCATTGACGAAAGATGAAACTGAAATCCAGAAAGTTTGTTACTAATTTAAGATCTTAGAATTCCAGATCTGGAGCAGAAGGAACCCCAAAGGCTATCTAATGCAACCCCCTCACTTGATAAAGGAGGAAACTGAGGCCCAAAGAGGTTGAATGACTTACCTAAGGTCACGTAACTAATGTCAGAGTCCTCTTAGCTCCACATTCAGGGAGGACTCTGTCAGTACCTTCTTCGTATACCTAATCACTGACTGTCTTGTTTCTGTTCCTGCAGAGTTTCACAAGTGTATCATCTTCCCAGAGACATCTCTAAGCTCAGAGAGCAGGGGCTACCCCTTCCACCAACCTTAGCACAAGAATGATGAGATTAAAATGTAAGAATGTCCCAATCTGCCACTTTCCAAGACTTTTCTACATTCCAAGGCTCTCGTCTATCACCTACTCTCCCTCCCCTTGAGAATGGATCCAAGACACTTATTCACAAGAAGGTATCAATGGTTGATTCCACTTCTCTTTGAAGGAAATCCAAAGGACCAACATTCTAATGGTGAAATTTAACAGAATCACTTAATTTGACAGTTGGAAGGAACCTCAGAGACATTCAAGTCCAAAACATACACAAAAGACATCTACATTATAATGTAACTAACAAATGATCATCCTGTATCTACATGAAGGAGGAAGAACTCACCCTCAGACATCATCAAATTGAGGCAGGATTTGAGGGAAAGTATTTGAGAACATTTCACGTGTCCCTGAGTCCCAAATATGCCGCTTAACCTATCATGGTGCATAGAATCATCTTTAGATTCAGAAGACCCAGGTTCAAAACCTAATTCTGATATTGTCTTTTGGACCTTGGGGAATTTTTTTTTTAAAACTTTCTAGGTCTCAGTTTCCTAATCTGTCAAACATAATGATAGTTTTAGATGATCTCTGAGGACCCTTCCAAATTTTCTTCCATGATATGAGATGTTAAGTTACTTCCTTCCTCAGTTTCCTCCTTCATAAAAAAAGAGGCTCCTTGTCTCAAAATTTCATCATACTATTTACTCATCCAAGGTAGAAAGTCAGAATTTGCCATTATTTTCATATCTGGCTGTCACTCCCAGATCTGGCCACCATTCTCAGATCTACCTGCCATTCCCAGACCTGGTCGCCATTCTCAGATCTAGCTGTCATTCCCAGATTCTGCCAATCTCATTGTTCAGAAGCTCTGAACAATTATCTCCAATGTGGATTCCACCCCTCCATCTAGGGAGTCCACTAGGTCACTGACCAGGGGACAGTCTGCCTCTCCTTTCCATATTACACTTGTCCTCTTCCATAGTAAGGTTATCACCGGATTTTAAGATCAGATATTTAGAGCAGGAAAGGGTCTTCTGAGATAAAGGCCAACTCCTTCTTTTACAGATGAGGAAAATGGCATCCAAGAGATTAAGGAACCTACCCAACACCACACAAATAGCAGAGATGAGATTTGAAGTCAGGTCATCAATTCCTAATCAAATGCTCCTTTCACTCTCTACCTTGACAATGGAGGTCATTTGGTCCAACTTACCTCCACTCCTTCTTCCCAAGAACCCCAAACCCAGAATGATTTGCCTAAGGCCTCCCAGGCAAGAAGTAATCAAGGTAATCTTTAAAACCAGTCCTTCAATGGCAAAATTTTATGTTCTTTCCACTGTACCCAGTCTTGGTTTCCCCTCTGCCTCATATGACTGACTCTCTCTCAGAGACTCCACTACTCAGATCTCCTCTCCAAATGAAGGAGCTGTTCTCTGCCCCCAGCCCCCCTTCCTCGTTAGCCTGGCTTATACTTGAACCTGACATGTGGCCAGTAGTCCATGGAGAATGTACTGAATTAAAGGGGCTAAGATAGAAGCCTGCCCTCAGCCTGAGGCCTAATGAGTCGAGGCTTCAGGCCCCAGAGGAGCGAGGCCAGGCCAGGCTGGCATTCAGGCATACCGAGTTATTGAATGTTATCTCTTGTAAGGCCAGCAGTGCCCAGAGCTAACAGCTAGTTTACTCACTGAGACCATATTGAGGTGGGGGCTCTTTTGTCTCCCCCTATCTATCTGGTGTCCTCAACTGTCAGACATTTGGATTGGAAACCTGCCCCTTTTGTCCTCAGCACCCACAAATTTACTACAGCCTTCCCATTCACAGGACATGAATTCCCCACCTGCATAGAGTGAGGCCTGGGCATTTGGAAGAAGAAAAAGCACAGAACTTGGAGCAACAGGTATGGATTCAAACTCTAATTCTGCCCTTTGCTAACCTGGGATGATAGCCAAATTAATTCTCCTTTCAAGGCTTTGGTTTCTTCCTCTGTAAAATGAAATGTTTTACCTATAGACATACTAGCCTTAAAGTGACTGATCTTGGTTTGAGTTTGATTCTTGTTTGGATAAGAGATTGGAGAAAGAGAGAGACAGAGACAGACAGACAGATGGACAGACAGACAGAGGCGGGGGAGACAGAGACAGAGAGACAGAGATAGGAAAGAACAGAATGAGGAGAGAGAAAAAAGAAGGGAAAGAAGGAGAGTGAAAGAAGGAAGAGAGAGGAGGGAAGAAAGAGGAGGAGAGCAGGAAAAGAGAGAAAAGTGGGGAAGAGAGAAGGAAAGAGGGTGAACAGTGGGGAGAGAGAGAAATGTAGTTCAGTGGATAGAGAACTAAAATTAGAATTGCGAAGACCTAAGTTTAAATTCTGTCTCTTGTCCTCTTGTATTTTACAATGGCACGACCCTGAGAGTGTACCACAGTGGGAAGAGCATAGGATTTCAAATTAGAAAGAACTGAGTTCAAATGCTGCCTCTGATACTCCCCATGTGACCTTAGGCACATAATCTCCCTTCTCAAGGCCTCAGTTTCCCCTCTGTAAAATGAGGCAGCTTCCAAGGTCTCTTCAAGTTCTAGGTCTATGATTCTCTAAAAGAGATGCCTAAACACTAAACTTCACTGCATCATCTTTTTTGTCACCAGAGAACTGAAAACAAAAGAGATATTTAGGGAAAAACTAAAGCAATCATGATACTTCGATGTACCCTAGGACATTACTGCACTAGAAAAGCTGAATGTGAAGACAGCAGAACATGGGAAGACTCATATGAACTGATGCAGAGTGATGTGTGCAGGACCAAGCTCAATGTATGCAATGGTCACACCCATGTAAATGGAATGATTGGCCATAAAGGAGCTAAATGCTGTGTTGTTACAATGACAATACTTGGTCCAAGAGAAGAGGTAACAATTCCCATCTTAGCCAAGGTGGGGGAAGCCCTATGGGTGTGACGTAGTGCAGACTCTGTTGAAGGGTTCATTGGTTTTGCTAAACTGATTTTTATTTGTCTTTCAATTGTATTCTTGGTTATAAGGGCAAGTGAGCTAGAGAGGGATGAATTATGAATTAAAAGGCATTAAAAATCACTTTTTTTTTAATTAAGGGGATGTTTGATGGGATCTCTAAGGAAACTTTCAGGTTAACAGTGTATGAATCTGTCAAGCATTACCCTTCCACTCACCCACAATGCAAAATTACCTACCTGGTCTCCATCCCTAATGGGCTTGTCCTCCAGCTTCTCAGAAGGAGGCTTCCCAAAAGCTTCTGAGAAGACCTAATGCTATGGTCTAGTCCCTGCTCCTCCACTTACCCTGTGCCTACAAAGTAAGATACTTTGCCAGGAGGTGCCTCAGGTTCCTTATTTGTGAAGCTGAGTAAAGTCCCTACCCTGCTAATTTCTGTTGACCTCTGAGGGTGATTGTAGACATGGAATAAGATGATGGGTAGAATAGGGAATCTGGAAGCTCTAATGTGTTCCAGAAAGCAAGGTCTCTGAATGAAAGAATAAGAAAATGTTAGAGTAAGAAGAGATCAGAGAACAAATACCAGAGCTAGAAGAGACCTTAGAACATAGAATGTCAACAGGGGGAGGGACCTTAGAACATAGAATCAGAGCTAGAAGGAAGCCTAGAATATAGAACGTCAGAGTTGGTAGAAGCTCTAGCACACAGAGTATCAGAGCTGGGAAAGACCTTAGATCATGTCAGAGCCATGAGACAACTTAGAAGATAGATTCTGACATGGAAGGAGCTTAGGACAATACTTAAAACACAGAGCATCATCACTGGAAGGACCTTGGACCTTGAGCTGGTAGGAGTTTAGGACATGAAAAGACAGAAAGATCCCTGGACAGTACCCCCATTAAAATGTAAGCAAGGAAGGAGAAACCAGTTGCCTGAAGCCAATTCAACCGAGGCTTATCCATCTGGGTCCTGGGTTGGGCACTTGAGATCCAGGGTGTTGAGAGGAGCGGACATAGACCTTGACCTCCTCCTAGTGGAACTGAGACATGGATCCTCATGAGTGTGATACAAGAGAGAATGAGCCAAGTTGTGAAACTATCTGGGCAACCATGAGCTTGCACAGTGGTTTATAGGATTCAGCCAGGCCTGGCCCCCAGATCCCTCTGTGCAATGAGGGGGGTGAGTAAGATGATCCCTAAGCTGCCTTCCATCACTGACATGCTTTATGCCTGTGATCCTGACTCCCAGGATGCCTCTTTGACAGCCTGTCTCCCCCAACAGCCTCAGCTCTCAGAGGTGTTCCCTCCCCCCAGGTATATTCACCCTGTGCACCTTCCTCCCCCTGGCCCCCACACACACAAGCAAGCATCCCTGTGGATATTTTCTCTGGGGCCTGGGAGGAGATGGGGCAGGAGGCCCCTGGTGCCATCCCTGCTCACCCAGACAGCTGGTAACTATCCCATCACCTTCTCAGGAGGTGGGAGTCATAGGGAGAGGGTTCAATGAAGCATAAGAACCCCCCTCCCCAATGTTTGAGGCAATCTAAGGAGATCTGGGGGAGGCATTGGAAGGAAAGACACCAAGGCCAGGGAGGAGGAGGTGAGGGAGATACTAAGACGGGTCATTTGTTATGTCTGCCCTGGGCAGGGACTGGGGGCCTCCAGTGACTGATGTTTTCTAATGGGCTCCTGTGGGTGGGAGGGGGCAAGTCCAGACTGAGTGCAGGAGAGGAGCTGACTCCCACCCTCCTGCCATTAATCTGATCCCCGTCAACCCCTTCCAGACAGAAAAACCAACGTCTTCAGAGGCCCAGGCAGAGACTGGGGTGCCTCCCCAATCACAGCTATTTTCCCCCAATCAGAGCTTCACGGAATGTGAGAGTAGAGGGAGATCTCAAAGGCTGGCTCATCTCTGCCCCTCATTTTAGGGAAATGTCGAGCTCAACATCATCCATAAAAGAAATGGTAAACCGAGGCTTTTGACCTGGGGTCCATGGATATACTTAGAGGGGCTATGAGTTTTCAAAAAGGAGGAACCATAGATTCCTTGTTCTAGAGTTGGAAAAGACCTTAGAGGCCATGGGATTTAACCTCTTCTTTTTACAAATGAGAAAACTGACAGAAGGTAAATTATTTCCCCAAGGTCATACACATGCAGCAGTAAGTGTCAGAGCTGGAATCTGAACCAAGGCAATCAACCAAAGACCTAGAGCTGTGGTCCTCTCATTGAACAGAGAGAGAAACTGAGGCCCAGGGAAGTCAAGTGATTTGTCCATGGTGACCCTGCCAGTACAGATCTGAGATGGGACTTGAACCAGCCCTTTGCTGGGACCCTAGGCCCACAAATGCTGCCTCTCAGCCCCAGGCTGCAGAGGAAATAGAATCTGCACCAGGGGGCCAGGGGCTCTCGTCTTCCCACTGAAGCAACGTCTTGTAGGAGATGATAACTTGACTTATCGTTCTCTTCTCCAGTGCTCTTGAATATCAAATGTTGTATTAATAGCTCACTCTTAATTATCCATGAGTAATGTAGTACAGCAGGGAAATTAATGAGGGGGAGCATTCAAACGAGACAATCTCCCCCTCTCCCAATTGGGGTCTCGCAACTGCGCCTGCGTGTGCTGGGGACATTTGCATATGGTTTGCATGAGAGGCAGCCTGGTCGCCATGGAAAGAGTATTGACCCTGGGTCAGGACTAGACACCTGGGGTGGAATCCTGGCTCGCCCCCCATTTCCTAGCATGGGGAATCAAGTGCTGGAACTGGGAACCACAAAGACTGCAAGTCACTTCCTGTTGGGTACCTCAGTTTCTTCATTCGTAAAATAAAAAGGTTGGGCTAGCCTAAGTATATAGCTTGCAGTCCTATGGGGAAAGAGCCAACTATCTATAGGAAACTAGTCTTGGAACCAGGGTTTAAGTGGACTGAGCTAAGGGTGAGTCCTGGGTAAGTAACCCGACCTGAGTCCCCAGAATAAACATCAGAGATTTAGAAGGCACTAAACTGCCTTGGAAGATGTGTGATCAAGCTTCATCTCATGACCCTGGGCAAGTCCCCTCTACCTGAGTCTCAGTTTCCTCACTTGTAAAATGAGGCTTATAATAGCTCCCATCACATAAAACTATCCAGAGAACTGAATAAGAAAATACATGCAAAGAGTTTTGTAAAACTTAGTAATAGTAACAGTTACTAACTATAATGCTTTTAAGCTTTGCAGACCCTTGAAATAATAAAGAAAAATCTTTTTATTGGCTTTCTGGCCTAGTCTTACCTTGTCTTAAGAAGCTATTTATGCTACAGCCATAGCCCTTCTTCCTACTTGGTTCCAACTCCTTTCTGACTTGCCCCTTCTCTGGAAACCTCCCCAAACTGATTTTTCACTTCTGGCTGTTACCTACCTTTCTATTTTTCTTACACTTTACTTCAACCGTCCCTACAATACAGCAACTTGGCTTACTTTTTATTCTTTGAACCCAATACTTCATCTCCCACCTCCATGCCTTTCCACTGGCTGTGCTCCATACCTAGATGTTCTAGCCCCTCACCTCCACCTCATAACTTCCCCTGAGACTCAGGAAAATCCAGCCTTCTGTCAGGGCCTTTTTCTGTTTCCCCCATCCCCACCTCTAGCTGCTAGTGTTTTCCCTTCCTGACTCTGTGGATGGCCCTTTCTCTACCCTATCATAAAGCCCCTCAGCCTCATTTTACAAAGTCTGGAAGAAGAGACCATTTTTAAAGTCTCTCAGATATTCTAGTCCTGCCTCATTATGTGACCTTCCCCTCTCTAGGCCTCAGTTTCCTCATATGTAAAATAAGTGTGTTGGATTTGGTGACCTCTAAGATCCATCAAAACTCTGAAGGGCTATGAATCTTAATAGTTTCCACCTTGACCTCATCATGCCCCAGGATTGAAGACATCCAGGCAAACTAGTCAAGACCCATTCTAATTATTCCCACTTCTCAGGCACTCTGAGGGATTGCAGGTAGAAAGTTAGACCTGAAAGTGTCAACAGAGGGATCCCATGATGATTCATCCCTGTGGGAGCTCCCCTATGTGGAAATTCCCTCTACCAAGGCAGTTTGACATGTATAACTTCTCGTTTTAGAGGCTTATTCAAAGAGTTTCAGTGACTTGTTCAGGGTCACACCACCAACAGGAGTCACCATCAAGACTCAAACCCAAGTCTTCCTGGGTCTCCCGGCTTACTCTCATCCATGACACTAAGTCTGCTTCATCTACATTGGAGTTTAAATCTCACCTCTGACACTTAAAAGCTGTGTGACTGTGGTCAAGTCAGCTCTCAAAGCCTCACTTACTATGGTTGTGGCTGTTGATAACAGTGATCACATTTTTATAGCACTGGTAAAATGGAAAAATAAAAACTATAATTCCTGGCTACTGAGCTAGCCATGAGGTTCAAATTTTGTATGGTGAATATTTTGGTAAAGTGCTTGGAGAAGATAAATACTTTTTTAACTGAAAAAAATTATTTTAACTTAATTTAAAATGTTTTTAATATGGTGATTTGCAAAGTTCAAAACAGTCTGGTAGTGCCAGCTCCTGGGATTAGCAGGGTTGTTTTTAACAAGGCCCTGGGTCTGTGCTGCCTCCCTAATAAGAACAGGGAAGCTGCCTGGCACCTGCCTGGCCACAAAGAAATGCCATTTGCTTGGCAAAGGCTTCTCAGATCGGGCCTCAGAGACTGATGGTGACGGTGCCTGCCGAGGGCCTGCTAACACGGAAGGCTGAAATCAGCTTATTGACATGTGCTGGGCTCAAAAATCATGACAGTTAAACAGTCGAAAGAACATGGCTCTCCCTAGGAAATCATCTCACACACAAAAAGCCACAGCCAAAGGCATGTACCCATCCTGAAGAGGACCCTGGTACAACCCAGGCATCTCTCAGCCAGGGAACCTTGCCTGTTGGAGATGGAGGCAAGAATCATGGAGCTCTATCTATGGAAGAAAGGAGAGGTGGACTTGGAAGGGAGGGGGGACGGAGACACAGAGAGAGACAGAGAGAGACAGAGAGAGAGAGGGAAGGAAGGAAGGAAGGAAGGAAGGAAGGAAGGAAGGAAGGAAGGAAGGAAGGAAGGAAGGAAGGAAGGAAGGAAAGGGAAAAAGAAATAAAAGAAAGGGAAAGGAAACATAAAAAGAGAAAGGGAAAAGGATCAAGGAAGGAGAAAGAGACAGAGGGAAATGGGAAGAAAGAGACAGAGAGGAAATGAGGGAGTGAGGGAAGGAGAGAGAGAGAGAGAGAGAGAGAGAGAGAGAGAGAGAGAGAGAGAAGCAGAGGACGGATGTCCTTCATGATCTTCCCCTCCCCTCAGTAAGTGAAGGCAGGCTGCAGGCTGGGGTAGGGGTAAGAGGAGAGGGGGCACTGACGGGCCAGGGTAGCCCCTCTGCTTCTGGAGAGGGTACATGACATGACAGCAGCAAGCCCAGACCCAGGCCCAGGCCCAACGTGGTTGTGTCTGGGTTGGCCTGAACTCGTCTCTGGGAAATGAGGTATTTCCTTCTGGCTGCTGGTGTCTGAGGCCCAACATGAGAGTGTCTGGGAATGGGTGACCTCTGGGGGCCCCGGGGACATCACCAGCTGTGTGCTGCTCATCCTTGTCTGGTTGACTCAGTGAGAGGCAGCAGAGATGTTTCTGCTTTGGGGAGGCAGGCCCACAAGAGATCACAGAACCCCCACCCCACCCCCCTGCCCCGGGCTTAGAACTTGAAAGGCTCTTGGAGTATGTGAGTCTAACCTCCCTCATTTTACAAACCAGGAACCCTGAGGCCCAGAGAGGTTGTGACTTGTCCAAGGAGGAAGAGCTAGAGGGGCAACCTCAGCACCTTGGTGATAACTTTAGCTGAGTCTCAGGATACACCCTGGGGAGAGGACAGTATCCCTACTACACAGATGAAGAAACAGAGGGAAAATGCCTCGTCCAAAGTCACCAGTTTTTACAAAGGCCCTGAGCCTGTAAATCCGGTACTTTTTCTATAACAAACATGTCCATCCTAGGCAGCTAGGTGGTGCACAGGAAGACCTGGCACATAATAGGTACTGCAGAAAGGCTTACTACCTTCCCCAAAAAATTCGAGAAAGGTAACCCCCGTTTTACAAAGGAAAGAATTGAAGATCAAAGGGAGGAAAAGGCTTGTCCACTAGTCACCAATGGTCACCAGCAGAGTCTGTTCCCTCCTATTACACTCAGCAGAATGTAAAGAGCCTTGAGTGAAGGCACCATTTTCATTTTTTGTCTTTGTACCTTGAGTGTCTTGTGTAATACCTGGAATTTTTTTCTTTCCTGTTTTCCTTCTTTCTCTTCCTTCCTTCCTCTCTCTGCCTCCGTATCTGTATGTGTCTCAAAAATCGGATTTCCCTGATACTGGTTACTTCCAGTGAGTGAATTCCCTCCATCAAGAAAGGTTGTGACTGGTGGACCATAACTTGCAGTTTTAAAGACCTTTGACTCATAATGGCTCGGACCATGGACAAGTAACTTAATCTCTCAGTGACTGTGCAGTTCTCCTAGCACATAGTAAATACTTTAATAAATGCTTATTGAATGAACTATGACTAGAGGTAACGTGCTGAGAAGAGACAACATAATCTTCAGGGCTAGAACAGGGCTTCGATCTTGTCTCCCCCAGTCTCCCCCATTCACAAGTCTCTTGGAGAAGTCATCCATTCAACAAATGTTTTTTAAGTACTAGTCGCATCTGGAACTCTGGCTTATGCCGAGGGAGATATAAAGTTTATGAGACACTATCCCTGTTGGCAAACAGTCTAGTCAAGGAATAAAATACAAATACAGATAACTCTAATCTGCACTGCCCTGACAGATCCTCCAATTTCTCCTTAAAGATCTCCAGCCATGGGGAGCTCCCGAGGCCTCCCAAAGCAGACAATTCCATTTGTATTGGGTAGTTTGAATTGTTAGAAAGTTCTCTCAGATATAAGCTTCCCTGGGGTTTCCCTGCCTTGTTCCTATTTCTGGATCTGGAGCATCACACAATGAGTCTGTCTGTAAAGTAATAGAAAGTGTACTGTGCTTACAAAGCAAAGAGCATGAGTGCAAACCCTGGGCAAGTTACCAAGGGCATGGAGCTAGACTTTGAAGGTCTTCTCCTATGCTCCTTCCCTATAGCAGCCCCTCGAAGGCCTCTGGGGGCCACTCTTAGGCATCTCTCCTGATTGAACATTCCTGATGCCTTAACCCAATTGTCCCATGACATGGCCTCCATTCTGCATCTAAGTCAATCTCCTCTGGCCATGCTCCAACTTTTCACTTTTCCTCTTCTAATGTGACATCCAGAACTGAACTCAGTGCTCCAGAAATGAAGCGGCTGAGCAGGTTGAGTATTTTATGAATTTCTAACCTTTGTAACTCTTACGTTGGTTTTTTGTTGTTGTTGAGTTGCCTCAATCATGTCTAGTTCTTTGTTGATCCCATTTGGGGATTTTCTTGGTGAAGATTCTGGAATGGTTTCCAATAAAATACTTACCCTTACAAACTGTAATATGACCACACTTTTCACTTTTTTGCTGTTCAGTCATTTCAGTTGTATGTGACTCGCTAACCCCATTTGGGGTTTCTTTATGAAGATGCTGAAGTGGTTTGCCACTTATTTCTTCAGCTTATTTTGCAGATGAGGAAACTGAGGCAGGCAGGGTTAAGTGACTTGCCCAGGGTTACCCAGCTAGGAAGGGTCTGAGTTCTGAACTCGGGTCTTCCTGACTCCAGGCTCTGTCCACTGCACCACATCCCTGCCCTTTCCCATCTTGCAACGTTAGCAATTGATTTTTTTGAGCCCAAGTTAAGGATTTTACATTTATTCGCACATATTACCTGGCTGATTTTGTCCAGTGCTTGTAGACTATCCCTTAGAGACTTCCTGAATCTTGATTCTTTCGTCTAACCCATGTGCCCCCCTTTCCAGCTGAAGGATAGCTCAGAAAGTGAGAGGGAGAAAAATACCAGTCAGGCTTGCTCCACTCCGTTCCAGGGAGGCCCTGCTGATGACATCATTCATCAACCCTTCAGAGCTGGGGTGCTCCAGGCTCAGTGCGAGGCTCACTGGAGCCCTGAATGATTATGTCGAGTGGCAAGCTCTTTGTTAGTCTATTTAACAGCTGGAAAAAATAAGGTCTGAACAGCCAGGAAGACTGTTTGCATTGGATGACTCTCAGGGTCCTTCTGTCTCTCTGGAACGGAGAGAAAGGAGTGGGGCTGTAGTGTAGAAGTGGGTGCAGGACCAGGAGTCAGGAGAAGCCAGTCCCAGGCCCAATCCTGACCCTAAGGGCTCACTGAGTGAGCCTGGAAGAGTCACTTCCTTCCTCGGTGAGCCTCGGTCTCCATACTTAGAAGATACAATAATAACACTCTACTTCACAGGGAGGGTGTTCCAAGACACGGACAAGGACGTATGGAGATTGTATGTGGCATGCTCAGAATCACATACCTCATGTGAGTTTGCCTGTTCATGATTAAATTATAATTCCTTGAGAACATGGACCATGTCATTTATTCATCTCCAGGCATAGGCCTTGATACATAGTAGGTCCTTAATAAAAGTTCATTGATTTATTGTTAATTGACCTGCATATTCCCAGCACATAGCATAGTGTCCAACACATAGTAGGTGCTTTAAATTTTTTATTGATTGATCTGTGTATTTCCACACCTAGTAGAGTGTCCAACACATAGTAGGTGCTTTGAATTTTTTATTATCTGTGTATTTCCACACCTAATAGAGTGTCCAACATATAGTAGGTGATTTAAAATGTTTTTTGACTGATGTGTGTATTTTTAGTACCTAGCACAGTATTTGTACATAGTAGGTATTTTTAAATGTTGTTTGACTCATCAGTGTGCCCCTAATGCTCACCACAGTGATACCTATATAAGGTGATACCTATACATATATATATATATATATATATATATATATATATGGAGAGAGAGAGAGAGAGAGAGACAGGGAGAGGGAGAGGGAGAGGGCGGGAGGGAGGGAGAGGGAGAGAGGCACCTAGGTGAGCACAGTGGATGTAAATGCTGAACCTGAAGTCAGGAAGACCTGAGTTCAAATCTTCCCTTAGATGCTTAGTAAGTATCTTAACCCCTTGGGCAAGTCATTTTCTCCCTCTTGGTCTCATTTTCCTTGTATGTAAAATAGGATTCATGATAGCATCTACCCCACAGTATTCTTGTGAGGTTCAAATGTAAAACCTATTTACAATTCCTTGCAAACCTTAAAGTGCTATATAAATGCTAGCCATTATTGTTACCTGATCTACATTTTCTCAGGACCTCACCAAGTGTCTTGCACACAGCAGGTGCCTTTTAACTTGTTAGCTGATCTGTGTATTTCCAGCATCCATCACAATGCCTGACTCATAACAAGCATTTAATAAATGCTTACTGAATTGGCAATAGGAAACGACATTATTAGCAATCCATTAGCACTTATTAAGACCTTCTATACACTAGGTATTGTTCTGGGGAGAATATACGTGTATATTTCAGGATATGGGCAGCTAGGTGTCACAGTGCAAGGACCAGACCTGGAGTCAGGAAGACTCATCTTCAAGATTCTAAACCCAGCCTCAGACACTCATTAACTATGTTATCCTAAGCAAATCACTTCACCCTTTTTTCCTCAGTTTCCTCATCTGTAAAATAAGCTGGAGAAGGAAAGGCAACTACTCCTGTATCTCTGACAAGAAAACCCTAAATGGGCTCATGAAGAATCAAACATGACTGAACAGCAATTTAAGTGTATATACAATACTTTTGAAACAAATACCAGGTAATGAGATGGGGAGAGAGACATGAGGATCTGGGGTAGAAGGTGTCAGGAAATGCCTTCTATGGAAGGGAAGCAACTTATTTGATTGGCTTAGTAGAGCCATTGGACCCAGAGCACTCAGGAGAGCACATCTGTGCTTGGCTTTATGGGGCAGATGTATTAGTAGGGGAGAGTAGGACAATGCATATGGGCATCCCCTAAGACCTTCAAGTTCTTCTTTGTGGCTTCCCCTATGGCCAATGATGGGAATTTGCACCACTTATACAATATTTGATGGAGGAACCTATTGTCCTAGAGTAAATCCAACAGGCCCAGGCTCAGCTCCCCAGAGAGGGCCCCGAGCCACTCAGAATCTTCTGAAGAAAGAAGCCAATAGGACAAGGGGGCTGCACATGAGTGTCCCCAGGGGCCAAGACCTGCTTTGTCTTTGGGCTCCCCGGGGAAGCCTCCTCACATTTGGGGAGATATTCCTAGAAAGCTGTTGGGCGGACAGAAACAGAAACCCATAGTCGATGCTGTGTCATCTGCAGCCATTGGGGACTTGGGGGCCCGAAGCTGCTGATAAACAGACACAGGAAGGAAGAACAGCCAGAGAGGTTAGGGCTTAACCAAAAGCTTCAGCTCTCTGAAGCAAGTGCCCAGACCCAGCTGCCCTGTGGGCCACAGCTAACCAGTCAGCATTCATCAGGTCCTGTTCTAGGGTCAACAATGTTGGTGGTAGGGAAGCAGGCTGGCATGAACGCATGAGTACATGTGTGTGTGTGTGTGTTATGCATGTGCATCATGTGCATTAGGGTCTTCTACATTGGGGTATGTACATACAAGGGGATTCTATGTGGAAGATGTGTAGATATGCATGTCCATCTACAAGAATATATGTACACACGGTTAGTGCTTTTTACATGACTGTAGTCCTTGGTCCTCCCAAGATTTGTAACTGGGGTTCTAGTGCCCAGGGACATGTCAGCCAAGGGGACACAGAGTCCACCATAATTAGGTATAGTTATGGCAGAGGGAGAATTGGCCCCACCCCAGAGAATATCTCCCCAAGACATGCCAACAAGCCCCTAGATTCCAAGGTTATGTAAGAGGAAGGTGACAGGCAGAGACACAGAGGTGGAAAAACCAGGAGGAGGGCAGAGCGATGGGAGCACATGGCAAAGGGCTAGCAAGTCAAAGGACTACTTTGACCAGAGGGGCTCCCCTTAGATGTCAGTGCCCCGGTGCATAATTCTAATGGTTCTGCCTTAGTGAGAACTCTGGGCCTCCTCATAGCAGCATGGGAGTTGCTGTATGTATAAGTGTGTTATACATTTATGTGTATGTTCGTGAGAAGTGAAGGGACGTTTGTCTTTAGGAGGTGTTGGGAAGTGGGCATATATACATGGGGGGAGTGTGTGTGAGTGTTCAGGTGAGTGAGTGCCTGTGGTCATGACTGGGTGGTGATTGTGTACCATGTCAGGAGTGGAAGACAAAGAGAGATATTTGAGGGTGGAAATGGTGCAGGGTAAGCACTGTCTGATCTAGCCTTATTCAAATTCCTCCTGCCAAACAAGGCATTAATCTGAACATGCCAACTCCATTCAGACTGCTTATTTGTTTTTCAATTGTCTTGAGTCTATCATCTCTGAGCTGGTAGAAGATGCTTTAGAGAGAAGGGGAGCAGGGAGGCCGGGGTCAGATTCACAGGATTGCAGAGCTAACGCTGGAAGGGACCCATCTAATAAAGACCCTCATTTAAATGGGGAAACTGAAGCCCCAAGAATGAAAAGAGGTTTCCTTCATGCTCCAGCTAAAATCCCCTCTTCTACAGAAACCTTACCTAACTTCTCTTAATTCTGATGTCTTCCCTGCATTGGTGATTTCCTGTTTCTCCTGTCTGTAACTGTCTTTGTATGTATCATATTCATGTTATCTTTCCTAATAGACTGTAAGTTGTTTGAGGGCAGGAACTGTCTTTTCCTCTTTTTGTGTCCCTGGCTCTTAGCACAATCGGCACAGAGTAAGTGCTTAATAAATGTTTATCCAATTGAAAAGTGGCTTGCCAAGGTCAAACAAGTAATAAGCATCAGAGGCAAAATTAGAGCCCATGATCTCTGGCTCTAAGGCCAGTTCTATTTCTACTATACCATGCCCCTGAATCATGTTCACCCAGGTCAGTCAGACAACAAGCATTGATTAAGCACCTACTATGTTCCAGCATTGTGCTAAGCATTGGGATACAGAGAAAGGCAAAACACAGTCCCTGCCCTCAAGGAGTTCCCAATTGAATGGGAGAGATAACATGCAAAAAATCTTGTACACAGAAACTGTACATACATCATATTTATTATGTTTATTTTATTATATTGTTATATATCATATCACATATCATATCATATTATACTACACAAAAGATAAATTGGAGATAATTAACAGAGGGAATATGCTACTATTAAAGGGGATTGAGAAAGACTTCCTGCAAAAGGTAGAGGCATCCCTATTTTCTATCCTGTCAGCTAAGGATGACCAAGGTCTTCTGCCCTAGTGGAATCTCATTACCTATAGAGCTCTCACATACATAGCTCTGAAGTCTCTCTATCCTTCTATATCACACAGTCCCCCAAGTCCTTAAGTAACTACAATACAATTATAGCTTACCTAGAACAGGGGTGGGGAACCTGCAGCCTCAAGGTCACATGTGGTCCTCTAGGTGTAGCCCTTTGACTGAATCCAAACTTCACAGAACAAACCTGCTTGGATTCAGTCAAAGAACTGAATTTGATGACCTAGAGGGCCACATGTGATGCTGAGGTCACAGCTTCCCCACCCCTGACCTAGAACATATCTTCCCCTAGAATCTAGCTAGCTAAAACCCAGCATCCCCGAGAACTAGAACTCAATCTCCTTCCACAAACCAGTTTATTCAAGACTCAAATTAACTTCACTCAAAGCCAACATCCTCTAGAACTCAATTTACATAAAATTCATCTTCCATGGGACTCTGCTTATCTAGAACTCTACTTCCATGAGGCTGTTTATGGAAAACTGAATTTCTTCCTTACAACCCTACTTACCTGGAACCTAATTTCATTGACCAGATCCCAAAATCAGTTGAGATTTTCCACTTTCAAGAGAAAGATGTTTATAATAAGTTTATTTCAAGAATGAAAAACACCATGGATAAAAGCCTGTGAGTCAGAGGAGCCCAGAAACCCCAAAGGTTAAGCATCTCTGAAAAAGGATTACTCTTGACATCAGGAGGATTCCAGAGGGAAACCTAAAAACCAGCCAAGGATTCCAGGAAACTGCTTGCTGAAAGGGATAGAGAAAATCTTCCAAGACACCATATTACCCAGAAAAGAAAGTCCCAAACTCCTGAGCTTAGCATTCAAGGCTTTATGTAGTCCAGGCTGTCCAAGAAGAATACATTTTATTCTCTAATCCAAAAAGGCCCTCGTAGGAGATAGATCCTAGGAGTTGGTTTTGTGTAATGACAGAGAAGAGGAAACAGATCCTAGGAAAGGCCACCAGCTACTGCTTTGAGGTTACTGCCTCTGGGAGTGATAGTGAGATGGAGCCACCCTAGGGAGATCAACATGGGATGTGGCCACAAGAAGAAGGAAGCAGAGACCTCTTGAGCTTCTCATGTTAAATATTTTTTCTTGCTAACTAGGAGCTGACCTTGGGTGACTCTATCCGTCAGTAACCACTAAATTTTGGCACCCTGTAGCAAAGCCCCATCATCCCCATCCTAGAGTCGTATCTCTCTCCAGTATCAACAGAATCAAAGAATTTCAGAACTGGAGGAGACCTCAGATATATGACTCCAAGTCCAACAAACTCTGCAATTCCAGGTTACTCCAGAGAAGCCTAGATTTAGAGCTGCAAGGGGCTTCAGAGGTCATTTAGTTCAACCCCCTGCTTTTACAAATGAGGAAACCAATACCAAGAGAGGGGCACTGATTTGCCCAGGTTCACACAGCTACTAAGCAATAGAGGCAGGATCAAAACGAAGGACTCCTTACTCCAAATCTGGAGCTTGTTCCACTGAACAACACTGTCTCCTCTCATAGCATTAATCCTTGCTCTTATTCTTCAGCTATAATGGAACCAAAGATCAAGAGTTAGAAGGGACCTCAGAGGCCCCCTTCCTAATACTCTCATTTTATAGAAACTGAGGCACAGGAGGTCATACAGGTCACATAGATAGGGAATATCAGAAGAGGACACTTTGTACCACGTACCTCCTCACTACCAATGGCTCAATATTATCCAGTCCCATCGTTTTCCCCATCCTTTCCGCAAAATCCTAGCTATGGTTTCCCCATTCATTTACTGAAATGAATTACTAATCATTTACCAAAATTCCAAGAAGTACAAAGCAAGGGGAGGTGAGGGGAGGAAGAGAGGAATTCCCACATGTCTCTTCCCTCTTTAGTGATAAATATCAGTAGAAGAATGCGATGGGCCCACACAACCACTAAGTCTTGGCCTACAAGGAATTTGTGTGCAATTCTTATTAAGGTCACTTCATCAAAAAATATATTGGGCTGCTGGGGCTTTAATTCTCTTTCCTTGTTATTCCAAGTTGGCTGGGTAATGAATTTGCATAAATAAACTCAATCGGCCCTAATTTCTCTGGCCCACCTGAGTCCTGTAATTATAGCCTGGCTGGCCTGGTGGGCTCGAGTGGTCAGCAGTGTGTGTTCATCCTTCCTTGCCGAAGAAGACCATGCCATCAGAGAAATGATGACATGACTTGCCCTTGACTTTGTTTTGAGTGAGGGAGGGCTGTGCAGGTCACCAGCCTCAGGTCTCCTCCAGAGCCATCTGAATCCAGCGACCAGATACTCATCAGGATGACTGGAGAGGACCCAGGATGAGACAATTGGGGTTAAGTGACATGACCAAGGTCACACAGCTAGTGAGTATCAAGTGTCCGAGGTGAGATTTGAACTTGGGTCCTCCTGACTCCTACACCGGTGTTCTATCCACTGCACCACCTAGCTGCTCCAGCCAGGGGAGAGAAGACTGGCTCAGGTCAGGGCTGCCTGGGAAAAATCCCAGAGAAGCTAGGGTGGAAGTCCCAGAAAAGGAGGCCAAGGAGGAAAACAAATTTAATTCAGCCAGAATCCATTATGCACTTTGCTTTGTGATAACCACTATGCTAGAAGATGGGGTTACAAAGGCAAAAATGTGACAGTCCTTGCTTTGCCTTTAAGGGACTTATAATCTGTGAGAGATACAACCTGTACACAGGTAATTAAATAGGAAGTACTATGGGGTCATGGAGGTGGGGCAGAAGAAGGTGTATACTAACAACTGGGCACATCAAGGTAGCACAAAGTGATCCCTAGAAGTCAAGATGAGGAGGGAGAAAGAACATTCCTAGGCAGAGGGCACAGCCTGGGCAAAGCCTTGGAGGTAGGAGATTGAACATGAAGTGAAGAAGCTTGGGTGGAAAGTAGAGTGAGTCAATGACTTTGATCTCCAAGTTTCCCTCCTTAGCCTAGCAAATGAGGCCCCAAACTTGCCTTCCTTTCACACTTAAACACTTCGATCTCTTCACTATCCCCTGCCTAAGTCAGTTATGTGGGTTTATTTCCTGCCTCCACAGCTTTGTTCACACCATTAAAGCTGCCTGGGATGCCATCTAGCTCTTCCACAAGTAAAGATGGGATTTAACTGAGGCAGGTGGGTATAATTCCACTGAGTCAAAGAATCAGATGAATGAGCAATCCCTAGATATTGATCAAGCAACAGACTTTAGACTAGGTGTGGAAAGTTCTAGATCAAATTAGAAGTCCTTGAAAGCCATTGGTAGAAAGGATGCTGTTGAACAAGAAGTATATTCACATTGGTAGAAGAAACTTGGTTGCATCCCAAATTTTATGTGAAATTGCAAGCCAATTCCAGACCCAGGAAGACCAGTGTCTGGCAGGCTAGTGGTGGGTTGGGGGCATGCCAGCCAAGCCCTGAGATGCAGGAGGAGCACAGGAAGACCTTGTCTGAGCATTTTTATTTATCAGTGCCCTAGCAGCATCCTTGAGAAAGGAATAGCAGGGAGCAGCACCTGTACTAAAACATGAGGACAAACCAGACACACTGGGGAAAGGCAGCTTCAGAACGCTAACAGATGCCCAGAAAAAAAAAGTTACACCATGCCTAAGGGAGCTAGGTGGCACCATAGTAGACAGAGCACAGGACCTGAACCTGGGAATACTTGAGTTCAAATCCAGCCTTGCTCACTTATTAGCTTTGTTACCCTGAACAAGTAACTTAACGTCTATCTGCCTCAGTTTCCCCATATGTAAAATTAGGAAAATAACAGTACTTATCTCCCAGGATTGTTGTGGGGATCACATGAGAGAATATGTACAATGCATTTAGCATTGTTCCTGGCACACAGAAAATATTTCATAAATACTTATTACTCCTCCCCTTCTCCCTAAAGGAAAACTTCATGAGTGCCTCCACAAAGAGCAAAAAGGGACTTCTAGCAACCCTTATGCATATGTGCTTTCTAATCTTGAGTCTACTTTCCTCTGGACTCTGTATATACTGGTGGGGAGGATGTGTCTCAGACTTTTTGTTCTTACTAGATCATCTTACCAAATACCCTTCTAAAAACTAATCAAGTCTGGCTGACTAATTGACATTAACTGATAATTGTGGAGGGGAGCACTCCAGTGGGGGCTCAAAGGCTACATTACTAGAAAAATAGCCCCACTCCCGAAGGGTTCCCTAGAGCAGAAGGGGGAGAAGCAGCAGCCATCCTCTAGGGATCCAGCCTACAAATTGGGGGTGCAGAGCTTGCCCCAGAGCATCTTCTACAAGTATCTATCATACTGTCTGCCGCTGGCATGTTGTGATGGGATTTGGAGTCAAAAGTTTTGGGCTTTGCCATCTACAATTGCTTTGTATTCTTGGGCCAATAGCTTTCCCTCTCTTGGCCTCATTTTCCTCCTCGGTAAAAGCAATAAATTGGATGAGATTATGTCTAACATCCCTCTGGTTCTGCCATGCCCTTCCCATGCAGGAGCCATCTCTACCTCTTCTGAACAACTTCATCACTGGGCACTTAACGCCCCATGGGATCTCATACTACATAGGCCTTAGGTTGTTCCTTTTTCTTTTCATGTGTTTAGGCCTTGCCTCCTTAACTGCCTTAACTGGATTGGGAGTAAAGGTTGAACCTTGGCCCAACCACTGTGCTTTGTCTTACTAGAACTTACTTGCTAGGACTAGGTGCTGGAGTTTAAGAAACACTGACTAGAAACGGAGAATGTCAGAGCTAGGAGGGCTTCAGAACAGGGAATGTCAAAGCTGGGAAAGGATTTAGAACAGGGGTGTCAGGGCTAGGAAAGCATTTAGAACAGGGAATGTTAGAACTGGGAGGGGCCTTAAGACAAGGAATGACAGGGCTGAGAAAGGACTTAGAACAGAAAGTCAGAGCTAGGAGGGCTTCAGAATAGGAAATGTCAGAGCTGGGAAACACTTAGAACAGGGAATGTCAGAGCTGGGAAACACTTAGAACAGGGAATGTCAGAGCTGGGAGGGCCTTAGAACAAGGAATAATAGGGCTGGGGAGAGGGACCCTTAGAATGTAGGACATAGAATGTGGGAGACAGAAGGAATTTAGGGATCATTCTAAACAAACCTGCTCATTTCACAAATGAGCAAACCAAGGGCCAGAGAGGACCATTCACTCCCTAAGGTTACATAATTAGTCACTGACAGGGCCAGGGCTAGAAATCCAGGTATCCTTCCATTCAGCCCCGATCCTTCTCCCAGCAGCTCCCACATACCTGATGTGTAACCTGATTTTTCAGACAATAGTTTTTATTTACTTTGAATTCCTAAATGCAATCTCCCTGTGACTTCCTGGCCCCGAGTCCCCATGGCTTCAGTGCCACCGGCCCCTGCGGCTGCCGCCATTGTCTTCCTGGGCTCCAGCCTTCTCAGGGCTGTGTGAAGTCATTGGCCAGAGTTGCAGGAAGATAGCAAGCCTGGTCCTGGCTATCAGGGCTTCCTGCCTCCTCTGTAGAGTGGGGAGTGAGGGGATGGCAGAGAGGGGGATGTGCAAGGAAGGCAACTTTAACCCCTTCCTGCCCCTCCCCTCCCCTCCCTGCCTGAGCCGGAGGAAACAAAGCATCCTTTATCCCAAAACTTACCAACATTCTTCAGTGACATGCAAGACAAAGGGAAGGAGGCCCCCCTCTGCGGGGCAGGAAAAGGGGCTGGCCCCAAACCAGTTTATCACCTTCCCACGCCCCTCCAGCCCCTGCTGTGGTGGGGAGGAACTGGGCTCCTCCCAGCTGGGAAATCCACTGCATGGACTTGGTGGGCAGGGGAAGGGAGAGTGTATGTGTATGAGAGTGTGTGTGTATGTGTGTGTGTGAGTGTGTGTATGTGTGTGTGCGTGTGTGTGTATGTGTGTATATGTGTGGATGTGTGTGGATGTGTGTGTATGTATGAGTGAGTGAGTGTGGGTGTGTATGTGTGTATGTATGAATGAGTGAGTGTGGGTGTATATGTGTGTGTATGTATGAGTGAGTGAGTGTGGGTGTGTATATGTGTGCGTGAGTGTGTGTGTGAGTGTGTGTATGTGTGTGTGCATGTGTGTGTGTATATATGAGTGAGTGAGTGTGGGTGTGTATGTGTGTGTATGTATGAGTGAGTGAGTGTGGGTGTGTATATGTGTGTGAGTGTGTGTGTGTATGTATGTGTGCGTGTGTGTGTATGTATGAGTGAGTGTGGGTGTGTATGTATGAGTGAGTGAGTGTGGGTGTGTATATGTGTGTGTGAGTGTGTGTGTATATGTGTGTGCGTGTGTATGTATGAGTGAGTGAGTGTGGGTGTGTATGTGTGTGTATGTGTGTATGTGTATGTGCGTGTGTGTGTATGTGTGCATGTGTGTGAGAGTGTGTGTATGTGTATGTGTGTGTGTGCGTGTGTGCGTGTGTATGTATGAGTGAGTGTGGGTGTGTATATGTGTGTGTATGTGTGTATGTGTATGTGTGTGAGTGTGTGTGAGCGTGTGTGTGTGTATGTATGAGTGAGTGAGTGTGGGTGTGTATATGTGGGTGTATATGTGTATGTGTGTATGTATGTATGTGTGTGTATGTGTATGTGTGTGTGAGTGTTTGTGTGTATGTGCGTGTGCATGTGTGCGTGTGTATGTATGAGTGAGTGAGTGTGGGTGTGTATGTGTGCATGTATGTGTGTATGTGTGTGAGTGTGTGTGTGTGAGTGTGTGTATGTGTATTCGTGCTGGGGAGGGACCGCTGGAGAGGGACCTCCCTTGGGAAAACAGGCCTCACATCCCTCTGAGAGGCAAGCCTGGCAGCATCTCTTTTCCCTTCCCCCATGTTGATGGACAGACCCTGTTGGGGAGTGGGGGAGGGACCCCCACAGGAGAAATTCTAATCCTGCAGCACTGAAAGTGGGCAACACCTAGGCCTGATTAATCACCAGCCAGGGCTTATGCCTCTAGGAACAAAGAAATTTCCCTTCTCTGCCAGGAATAATGAAGACTTGCTCTTGTAGGTAGCCCTTGGGCCCAGGCTCTGGCCCTGCCAGCTTCCACCCAGGTGAGAGCAGCAGAGCTCAAGGTAAAAAGCTACCCTTCTACTTGTCCACCCTCTCAGGAGCCACCCCCACCTCTCTAGGGAGGAAAAAGGGAGCTCTCTGGAGCAAAGAGCACCACCCCCAGCCTTCCAGGATGGAGATTTCAACCTGAAAGAAATGTCAGAGGTCACCGGGAGAACTGGGTTGGAAGTCAGAGAGTCTGTGCTGGAATTCTGGCCTGGGCCTGGGCAGCTCACTGAGCCTCTCTTGTCCTCATCCAGAGTGTCCAAGAAGAGGGTTGAACCAGATGACCTGGGAGGTTCCTTCCAACTCAGGACCCAAGACCTTATCATCCCTCCAAATGTGTAAAATGAGGGAGGCAGGTTAGAATGTCCGTGAGGGTCCACCGCACTGCTGACTTTACGATCGCCTTTATTTTGCCCAAGAAGAGAGCAAGAGAAAAGAATTTATTAAATGCCTCCTGTGTGCCAGGCAAATATTATGTCATTTGATTTTTGCGATGACCCTGGAAGGTGGGTGCTATTATACTCCCCATTTCACAGTTAAGGAAACTTAGGCAAACAGGTTAAATGACTCGCCTAAGATCACACAGCTAGCAAATATCCAAGGCTCTAACCTCTAACTATCCAGTACTTTGATCACTGCACTACCTAGCAGCCATTAGGAGGAAGTCACATAAAGGTCACATAGAAAACAACAGAATCAGCATTAGAACCCAGGTCTTAGATGGTTTTTTAATACTTCATTGAGGTACCAGTGTCCTAGAGGATTCTGGGGAAATCATTTCAGGCAACGTGTCCATAGCTTCTCTATGTGGGGATCCCCCACAGTTTAAGACCTGTGCATTACAGTTGGACCCTAGCATCTCAATGTCAAAGACACAAGCTCATCCCTGGAACCCTGGATCTTGGAATTCCAAGTACCTGGATGACCACGTCTCAGGGATATTGAGGAGAGAAGTTTCTGAAGTTTCTCCATAATCCAAGATTCTAAGACTCCCAAAATCTCAAAGCTGAAAAAGACCTAAGAGGTCAGGTAGTCCAACATCTCCATCTCTTCTCCAGAATCCCCAACAAGCAATCATCCAGCCTCTTCATAAATGTAACAAACAATTCATCAAATTGCCTACTATGTCTAAGGAAATATGTGAAGCTCTGGAGATATGAAGGGTTTTTTGGGAGGCAGTCAGGGTTAAGTGACTTGCCCGAGGTCCCACAGCTAGTAAATATCTAAGGCTGGGTTTGAACTCTGACTCAAGGGCCAGTGCTCTATCCACTGCACCACCTAGTTGCCCCTGAGATACAAAGATTTTGAAGTGACACTGCCCTGGCCTCTGAACAATCTAATTTCTCCCTGAAGACTTTAGGTAGGGAGCTCACCACCTTAACAGACAGTCGTCCATTGTTGGACAGCTCTGATCCTTAAGAGTGGACTTCCTAATATGGAGCCAGAACCCTGTTCTCCCCACCCCGCCCATTTTGTTCCAGGTCTCTACAATGATTGGGTCCCTCCTATGTATCCAGCCCTGTGGGGTAACAGAGGATGAAGAACACAGCATTTTCACTCTAGACAAGGTAAGTTTGAGTCCCTGATCAAACATTTCCTATCCATGTGACCTTGGGAAAGTCAGTCTCAATTTTTTTTCATGTGTGAGATGGATTTAAGTTCCAGTGTGACTATTTCCTAGTCCCCTGACCTAGTATGTCAGATTTCTCTGAGTTTTAGGTTCTTTATCTATATATTGGGGCACCCCTGAGGTGTCCACCTCATAGTTATTTGTAAGGAAAATGCTTTCAAAATTGAAATGCACTCTAGAAATGTGAGCTATTAATGTTATGGCCATCTCTATGAAGGAGTCGGGGATTCATAGATATAAAGCACCTTGGCATAGAACTAAATACTAGATTTCATGATAAAGACTCTGAGTCAGAGTCACCAGTTGACTTGGAAAAAGGGAAGAAACAGTTGTCAGAGGTGTGGAAAGACAGAGGATGCCAGACCCCCCCGTCAAAAAAAAATGAAATAGGGGAAAGGGGAAATTATACACAGAACCATGAACTTGGTTCCCTGAAAAGATGACTCCAAGTCTGCATGTCCATAGCAGAGAATAGCTGATCCCTGGAGAAGGAGCAATCAGAATCAATCTAATTCAGTATTGTGAGTCATGTGGACTGTGCAGACTCTAAGGGAAGGTCAGACTTCTTGAAAGGAAGGGCTATTTAGCAACTCCAAGTTCTTTCTCCTTCCAACGGGGTCCTTCAGGGCAGTGCTGTAAGTTATAGGGATTCTTTGGGAGGGTTAGGAGCCTACAAGGGTGTGATAGCTTGACTAGTAGCCCAAGTCCTTTCCCCATGTGAGACGCCCTAATCCAGGGTAGGCTCAAGAACTTTCGATTTGACTGTGCAACATGGGAGACATCGGCACAGGACTACTCACATCAGAAGGCAAAAGCTTTGAGGAAAGCTAAACTGAGACAGCACAAAACAAACATAGGATGCACAAATTTGGAATATTCACCCCAAATATTCTCACAAACTATCTGTGCCCAACCTATGGTAGAGCACTCCAAGCTCATATTGGTCTGATCAGCCACAGGTAGATATACTGAAATTTCACTCTATTGTGGTGATGTCATTTTGGTCCTCTGCGAAGACAAAGGACAACAACCAACCAACAAGAATGAAGGATATCCTAGGGCCCTGGAGAAGTCAAAGTCCCACTAAGAAGGAAAAGGGAAGTTATATAGATTATTTATGGCTGACTGGATTATTTATATGCTTGGGTTTGAGCTCTGTGTTTTCTGCTGGATTACATGATACCTGTCCCATATCTGGTATTTTGTTAGCCCTAGAGGCTTGCATAGGAGCTTTAGGATCCTTTGAAATGCAAATCAAATTCTGAAAATTCCAAGGGAAATCCTAGATGAAAAAGCCAAAGTCTAATGTCTTCCAAGGAAATTTGTGTTAAGGTTTCTGTGAGCCATAAGGAGTACATAGAGAGACATCCAAGCCCAAACTTCCAAGTTCACTGTCATGTAAGCTAGGCAACTTTTCTCTAAAAGCCAATGAGATTATCCTTGAGTCTTCATTGGTTCAGGGAATTAAAGTTTAAACCATTAACAAAGCTTCCTGTTTATACAAGTATAAAAGCCCAATACTGGAGGAATGGGGGTTAATCAGGCTTGACACACTCTATATACCAAGTGTGCCACCATCATAATGGTGGAGGGAGGGGAACTGTGTCCAACTGAAATGATTCTGTGTCCTCACTGAACATGTTTTCCATGTTACTGTTAAGTCAACTTTTGTTGCATGTTCAATGGTCTACAAGGATCTTACTTTATTTCTATGCCAAGCCTGAGCCACCTGAGTTAGACCTGGCCCAGAACACAAACCCAGAATACAGCAATGTAAGCCAAGGGACAGGTGAAACCTCGACAGAGGCTCAGAGCAGAGTCAGAATTTAAGTAGGTGAAGTTCCAACAGACCCAGCCATTCAATTAACCAAGATCATGGGATCATGAAACTTGAACTGAAAAGGATGTCAAGGGTCATCTATCCCAACCACTTCATTTTACATATGGGGAAACTGAGGCCCAATGAGAGTAACATGACTTCTCCAAGGTCACATGGGCACGAAACATTTGAACCCAGGTCCTCAGACTCTTAAACTACTTCTCTTTCCATGGTACTCGATGTTTAGTTATGCTACTAGTGTGCAGGGCAAAGATACAGATGAAAACAAAACCATCTGAGATCATGAATTTGAAAGAGAAACCACTTCCAGAAGGTCATCCTGGGGTTCTGTATACTACACACTACTATTCTTTTTCTCCTTCAGTTATAGCTAGTCCACAACAACCAAAATCTCTGGCAATTAAAGGGATTTGGAAGGCTAGAATGTCAAAGCTTGGGAAGACCTTGGAACAAATTGTCAGGACTGGGAGGGATCTTGGAACAGAGAATTTCAGAGCTGGGAGGGACCTTTAAAATCATAGAAAATACAACATTAGAATCTTGAGAGCTCACCTTATCTGATGTCTTTGGTGTAGTGGCAAATAACCAAGGCTTGGAGAAAGGACATAATACATAGTAAGACTGGATGATCCCAAGATCCTGTGAAATTCTTGGAGAAAGAGCCAGAAGGAGACTCTATCAGACCTGAGCTTACCAAAGCAGGAACACAGACTTCAGTCATTCTAAAAGATCTTCACTACTGAAAGGTCAGAAGTATACCAAGAGACTGGCCAATGAGCCCAGTCCTTACAAGCATCCTGAAAGGCCTTTGAGGCAATCCCCAGGTGGACTCTGGAGCCCTGGCAGACTTTCTGTAATTGACTCTGGTGTGTTTATCCCACAACAGAGAGGAGCCCTTTTTAGACTGGCTGACATTCAAAGAGTATCAGAAGACTATAACCTTCCATATTTTCCCCTTTGGTCTCCCTCTTTCAGGGGACCTCTTGCTACTGGTGTTACTCCAATGAGAGAAAAGATAATGCTATAAGGAGAGAAACTTTAAGTCTTCCTCATCCAAAGGAAGTAGTTGAACCCATGAACGTGGGTTTCCTTTCTTTGTCTCAATGTTAGTTCTTTTATTTTAGGTAAAGGCAATTGAGGGCTGACCTTGTAAGTTTCAAAAGGTCAGGAGTATAAACCACCAGGAAGTCCAGCAGGAGAGTGCATGTCAGGGTTTAACAGCCAGGCCAGCAAGGAGGGCTCAAGAAGTGAGGAACGGTCTCCTGGCCCCAGCCCAACAGTGGCCGAGCCAAGAACTCATCCAGCAAAAATGCTGCATTAAGACATGACCATGAATGGTGGGTAAACTTCATTAAATCTGAACACACTCTGGAGAATAGGTAAGATGGTGCCCATGAAGTGCTGAGAGAGAGGGATGCTTGGATTTCTATTCGTTCAATTATCTTCAAAGTAAATATCCTTTTGTAAAAGCTAATTGATATTTATTGGTTAAATGGGACTGGGGCATTAATCACTGGCAGCTAACTGTGAAGGAGGAATACCAGAAGGGGGGCTCGAGCCCATAGCATTAGAGAAAGATACTCTCAACCCTTCAAGAGAAGCCCACCCCCAGAATTCTACTAGAGTAAAGGTAGACAACCTTGCTCTGGGATAGTGAGGCCAGAGTACTTGCTACAAGAACATTCCCTCCCAACCCAGGAAGTCACTAGCTGAGCTTGGACTAGAACCCAGGTTTCCTCACTCCCAGGCCACTCTTCTTTTCAATAGCTTAAGGCAGCCAATGGAATTTAAGCTCCTTGAGGACAGGGACTTCCTCATTTTGTATCATCACTGCCTAGCACATAGTAGGTACCGAACAAATACTTTTTGGATAGAATCATGTCCCCTTGCATTTCCCCCAGCGTGGTAGAAAGCAGCCTGACAGAAATGCCAGGAAGTTATGACAGTACCCAAAGTAGGAAGAGAAAAAATAGCCTGCCCCTATTCAGGAAGGCATAGGGGAAAGGGGGGAGGGAGAAGGGAAGCTATGGTTTTTTCCATGAGATCTGCCCAAGGACACCCAGGTAGTAGCTAGCATTAACACAGCGCTTTAAGGTTGGCAGAGTGCTTCACAAATATTATTCCTCCCTGGGGAGGTAGGTCTTTTTATGATCCCCATTTTACAGTCGAAGAAACTGAGGATAAGTTTAAGTGGCTTACCTATTAAGTATCTGAGATAGGATTTGAATTCAGGTCCTCCTGACTGAGTACAGCACTCTATGCACAGCATCACCTAGATGCCTCTAAGCCCTGGTCCTCTGATTCTTTCCACTGAACGGCACTGCTTCAGTGGGTGGATCCTACCAAACAATCAGAGCTCTTAAAATCAAATGATTGGATCCAACTCAACAATGACATCCTTTGAAAATGGTTGAATATGGAAAACAACTGGCTAGATCAGGGGTGGGGAACCTTAGGCCTTGAGGCCACATGTGGCCCCCTTGGTCCTCAAGTGTGGTCCTTTGAGAGACTCAAACTTGTTCTATGAAGTTTGAATTCAGTTAAAGGACCGCACTTGAGTACCTGAAGGGCCACATGTGACCTCAAGGTCAAAGACTCCCCCCTGCTAGATACAGTCAACCAAGAAGGGTGTTTTTCTAAAGTAATGGTTGTATTCACTCCAGTAACATAAAAATAAATAAATTAAAATAAATAAAATAAAAAAGTAGCATATTTACATAAAATTTTTCAAATAAGTAAATAATGAAAATATTTAGTTGATTAAAAAAGAAACAATTGTCTGGATCTAAGCAGACAATGGCCTGGGAGGTGGTGCAGGTAGGGGTGAAAGCTGGTTGAATTCACTGAAAAAATCCACTATTTCTAAAACAGCTGGTTGGACTTTGAAAGCAATTGGTTGGATTTAGCCAAACCAGGGTGTATTTTTAGACAAAAATAGTTGAATTTACTCATCCAATAGGGTGTTTGAAAACAGCTGGGTGGATTTGAAAACAGCTGGTTGGACTCGGACAAACAAGAGGCCACTTCTTAAAACAACTGGTTGGTTTCACTCAAACAATGGAGATTTTGAAAACAGCTGGGTGAATTTCAAAAACACCTAGCTCAACTCCACTGTAGAGTGGGATCATTTGAAAACTGCTGGAGTTCAAAAGGACAATGGTGTCTTTTAACGACAAGAGGCTGAAGTCTGCAAAAGCAAGGGTGTTTACTGAAACAAATTGCTGGGATTCACCGAAACAGGGTGTTTTGGAAGCAGCTGATCAGTTTTAGGAAACGACCAGCTGAATGCAGCAAAACATGAGTATTTTCAAACAACTGGCTGAATTCACCCAAACAATGAGGTCTTTGGAAAAACAGCTGGTGGAATTTTGGAAACTGGTTGAATTCAACTAAACAATGGATTGTTTAAACAACAACAATAACCAGTTGAATTTCTGAGAAAGATCTGGGAGTTTTAGTGAACTACAAGATCCACATGAGTTGTCAGTGCGATGGGGCAAAGAAAAAAGGTGGTATGATTAAGAGAGGCATGCCTTCCCCAAAGAGGGGAGTGATCAATAGTCCTACTATACCCTGCCCTGGTCAGATCATATCTATATCAAGGTCATTTGTTGGCACCATGTTTTAGAAAAGATATTGATCATATGGGAGCATCTGGAGGGCACAAGTAGAATGGGATGGTGATGGGCCAAAAGTTCATGTCATCTGAGGATCAATTAACCTGAAGAAGATGAGACTTGTGGATAACGGGGAGAAAGGAGGACATGATACCTGTCTTCAAGTATTTGAGAAGCAATTGGAGAAAAGGGATTGACTAAGTTCTGCTTGACCCCAGAGGGCAGTGGTGGGGAGGGGGGTACGAAGAGGTCTGTTTAGGTTTGAGATCAGGTCAGATTTTCAAGCAATCAGAGCTGCTGTCCAGGACGTGAAATGAGCTGGTCAGGAAGATGGTGAGCTCCCTAGGGAGGTGGGGGTCTTCAAGCAGAGACTTGAATGACCACTTGTCTGATACGTTAGGTGAGGGATGCTTGTTCATGCATAAGTTGAACTAGATGGCCTCTGAAGTCCTTCCAACTTTGAGATTTTGGAAATTTTGTGACTTTTTACTGAGACAAGAAAGTCTTCAAATGCAGAAACTAGTTATGCTGCATGGGAGATCTGGCATCAGAGGATGTGGGTTTGAATTCCAGCTCTGCTACTTACCTCCAGAGTGACCTTGGGCAAATTATTTTCCCTCTCAAAGCCTCAGTTTATCCTTCTGTAGAATGAGGGGTTTTATGAAAGGACCTCTTTCAGCTGATATTGTTATTCCACTAAAAGCTTCCTTCAATGCTTAGTTCCACTTAGTTCCACTGCCACATGCAAGAAGACTTACTCTAATCCCCTTCTCCCAAATAAATGAATTAATGAATGGATGAATTAATGAATAGATAGGTGAATGAATGGATGAGTTACCTTGAATTTACACTGTGTACATCATATATATATATATATATAGTTTCTCCTGAAGCCTTTACTGTTAACGCCTCCAGATGCTAGTGCCCTCCCTAATTCCAAATACATTTATTTATTTGGCACATATTTGTTTATGGGGCAGCTAGGTGGCACAATGGATAGAACACTGGACTTAGAATCAGGAAGACGTCTTTATGAGTTCAAATCCAGTCTCAGACATTTAGTGTCTGTGTGACCCTGGACAAGTCACTTAACCTTGTTTACCTTGGTTTCCTCATCGGGAAAGTGAATTGGAGAAGGAGATGGAGAACCACTCTAGTGTCTTTGCCAAGAAAACCCCAAATGCGGTCATGAAGAATCTGAAACAATGGAACAAAACAGGTTTTGTTTATATCTATATATGCATATTTTATCTCCCCAGAGAGAGTATAAGCTCCTTGAGAGTAGGGACTGTTTCATTTTTTCTGTCTTTGTATGCCCAGTACCTGGAACAATGCCTAGCACTGTTTATAATTTAATGAATATTTGTCAATAGAATGAATTAAAGCTGGTCACAAACTGTATCATTTTTATCTCTGTATCTTCAGGCCTAAACCAATTAACCCTCGACTTTTGCCAAGCACAAGTGGCGATGCTCGTTGGTTGACTGGTTGAATGTTTCCTTTCAATAAATTAATTTCCTTCAAGCTAAGGATTGTTTCATATATTGTATTTGTAACATCAGTCTTAGGCCAGTGCATGGTACAGAGTAGGTATGAAGTAAAATACTCGTTGATTGATATGATTTTATGGAAGAACTAACTGAACTTAGCCAAACCGGGGATCTTAAAAAAAGATCGAATTCATATAAACAATAGGGACTTTCTTAAACAGCTGGTTGAATTTGAAAACCACCAGTTGAATTTGGCGAAGTAATAGGTGTTTTGAAAACAGCTGGCCAAATTCAATTGACTCACTGATGGCTTTGGAGGCAGCCAGTTGAACTACAACATTTAATCCATTGTATCCTAAACATCTGGTTCATTGGCTGGCTTTAAACGTTCTCTTCTTCAGCCTGATTTGTGTGGGTGTACACACAGCTGACGACAACCCTACAAACCCCAGCCACATCTCCGAAGACTAGGGATGAGGGGAAGTACTCCAAGCACCATTTCCCAGCCCCACCTAGATGGACAGGCTCAGACACCCACCTGTGGGGGCTACTATGATTTATGACCTCTGTCAGGACACTCAGCCAGACACCAGTAAGTATGGGTTCCAAGCCTTCTTCCCTGAAAAATGACAATGGGAATAAGAACAGAAAATGATGAAGTCCCATCCCCGGCACGTGTGAGCAGAGCTAGACTTAGCAGAGAGAGATTCGAGGGTCCGGCTCCCCCAGTATAAATCACAGGAGAACAGCCAAACATCCTGACTGCCAATGGACTGGTGCACAGATCTCCCTCATGAGCCCAATGTATTGTTGGTTATAATATTGATGATTTGTGTTACTATTAATAATTACTGATTATAAATCATCATAGTTGGACAGAAAACTGCCATCCCAACAACCCTCTGAGAGAGATGCTGCAACCACTGTTATCTCTGTATTATAGAGAGATGTTATGTCTTGCTCAGGGTTACAGAGCCTTCATAAAATGCTAGATGGAGCACATGAGGTGCTCAGGTGCCTAAAGCTAGCCTCATGAAAGGTGCCTCTAAATCCACTTTGGGTAAATTCGATAAATTTGGATGATTTGGAAGAAAAAATGGCAAATTTCTATCTAGAGGGGTCCTCAGAGGCCTTAAGGTTCAACCTGTTCATTTCACAGATGAGAAAACCGAAACAGAGAAATTAAGTTATTTACGCAAGGTCACACAACCAGTTATAATAGCAGCTCCAAACGTGGCATTTTGGAGTTTCCAAAGCATTTTAATTATTTCATTTTGTCCTGACAATAATCTTGAGGGGTAAGTACTACCAGTATTACCCATTCACTTGAGGAACTGAGGTTTAGGGTAGGTTAGGTAACTCCCAACTGGTAAGATGGAATTTAAATTCAGGTCATCCTAATTCCTGTTCACTTTACAAACACCTTCTCTAGCCTCATAGACTAGAAAATTTGTCCTGTGTGTATGGCATTATTTTAAGTCATGGTAATTAAGAGTGCTAGATTTAGGGTCTAAGGGTGTACATTCAAATTTTATTTAATCTGTTTACTTCTTTAAAAATTCTTGGCTAAATAATTTAACCTATATTGCCCTTATTTTCTTCCTTCATATAAAAAGGATATTGAACTAGATCATCAGATAAGCCCAGAGAAGGGCTATGATTTGCTGAAGTCACATAAATACTAAGCTGAGTCTTTTCATCACTTTATTCCACTATACTGATTCATTTTCCATCTTTGGGAGTTAGACTAAAAGATCTCAACATACTTTTCCCTATCTGACAATCTATGACTTAATGAGCTCTAACCATCCATGTATCCAAGATGTCTGTATGTCTCCAAGTCTATGATTTTAATCACACGTGCTTCAAAGTTTCTAAAATCCCCTAATTCTCAAACTATGTAAGATTCTAAGATGTTGTCAAACTAAGATTAAGATCCCATGATTCTCAGAGTGAGTCTAAGGTTTAAAAGTAAATTATTCTAACATTACAACAGTCTGCATGGACAGCTCCAAGAGTCTATGATTCTGAATAAGCTAAAGAGTCTACATGGCTAAGCGTATGATCCTAAGTGTCTACGATTCTCAAATTATGTAATTAGATGTCTCTCTCCCTAGAGCTAAGGTTCCAAGATCCTCTGTCTAAGAGTTTAAGATTCTCTCATTCTAAAATTCAACAATCCTTTGTCTAAGAGCTCAAGTCTTTGATGGCAAGATTCTGTAAATTTACAACACTCAATTCATTAGTCTAAGATTCCATGATCCTTTGTCTAAGATTTTCTAGGAGTTTAAGATTCTATTATAAGATTCCATCATCCATTGCTTAAAGGTTTAAAATTCCATAATTCCTTAATAGTTGAAAATTCTAAAATTCCAGGATTCTCTAAGAATTTAAAATTCTATGATTTTAAGATTCCACGGTCCCTTGTCTAAGAATTTAAAATTTCTTAATTCCCTAATAGTTGAAGATTTTAAGATTCCAGGATTCTCTAAGAATTTAAGATTCTATGATTCTAAGATTCCACGGTCCCTTGTCTAAGAATTTAAAATTTCATAATTCTCTAATAGTTGAAGATTTTAAGATTCCAGGATTCTCTAAGAATTTAAGATTCTATGATTTTAAGATTCCATGGTCCCTTGTCTAAGAATTTAAAATTTCATAATTCTCTAGAGTTTAAGATTCTATGATCCTAAGATTCCATGATTCTAAGAATTTGAACCAATGGCTCTAAAAGACTATAATTTTGAGATTCAAGGATTCTTGAATTCTGAATCTAAGAATGTAAGTCCATGGTTTTAAGATCCTATGATCCTGAATCTAAGTTTGTGAATCTGTGATTCTAAAATCCCATGATTCTGAGCCCAAGAGTTTTGAGTGTATGAGCCTAAGGGATTGTAATTCTACATTTTGAAGATTCTGGAATTCTGAATCTAAGAATTTAAGTCCATGGTTTTAAGATCCTATGATCCTGAATCTAAGTGTTTTAAGAGTTTAAAATTCTAAAACTTTAAAATTCTAAAACTATTCTGCATCAGTAAGAAGAGCCTATGCTTTCTAGATTCTATGGTTCTCAGTCTGGGAATCAGAGCCTGTCATTCTCCACACACAGTTTCATGCTTCGAGGAGCTGAAGACTGGTATTCCAAGATTCTGATTCTAATGTTTGAGTTGATGGTCATATATACTAAAATGCTGGTATCTAAAATGTTTTAATTTCAGGATGGTAAGATGCTATGATTCAGAATTCATGAGTTAAATGTCTATGGCTTTAAGAGTTGGAGTCTAAGGGATTAAGAGACAGTGTTCTAAGCTGCCATGATTTTTGACTAAGGATTTAGAAGTCAATGGTTCTAAGAGGCTGCCATGTTTAGTATCTAAGCCCAGGTTCCCCTGATTAAAAGATGTTCAGATTCTTTTTTCGAGTCTAATAATCTTAGACTCTAAGGGTCTAGCATTAGAAGATGCTAAGAGACTGACGACTCCACTGGACAGACCCTGCCCAGCTCTGTGCTGTCTTCCCTTGCTTTACACTACGCTGCCTCAGTTTCCCTCTTGAAGAGTAGGGACAGGGATCTAGTAGTGCATCTTCCACTTTTCAGATCTCTCATAAATACAGGCAAAGTTGAGATTTCCCAGAGTGGACCCTGGCAGGGTTGCCAAGCAACGCCTCCATGGATGTCCCCACAATCACAGCCACAGTTGGCTGCATTTGGGCTCTGATGAACTACACACTTAACTTGATGGCAAACGAGGCCAACCTGTCAGCATGTCAGCACAGGGGGCCCCTAATCTGATTCTGTGTTGGGGACAGCCAACGGCCTCACTCTAATTGCAGGGAAATTCACGGTCCTGTTCCAGCAAGAAAGATACGGCCACTGATCGGAGGTGACACTGAGAGGGGCAGGGGGACTGGGAGAAGCACTGTGCCCACTGCCCGCCTGGAACCAGCTGCCAAGTCCTGGAGCTCACAGAGGGAAGGATGGAGGGAGGGTAGGGGCACCCCGTGCTGCCCGGGGGAAAGCTGCTTCTGTCTTGTCATGAAGGTCAGCGTCACTGAGGAGGAAGGCAGAAGGTTATTACAGGCTCCAGGCAGGGACAGAAATGAAAAGCCTGGGATTAGCTCTAAGAGTGGTGTCGGTGGGGGGTGGGGTGGAGAGAGCCTCAGGAGGCATTGGATCTGGCCTCCTCTCTGCCCCCAACTCTTTGGGTAACCTTGAGCAAGGCCAGCACTGCTCTCCTCAACACACATGCTAACAGAGACTTTGGACTACAGGGCACTCAGCACCTATTATCTCATTCATTCCTCACACCAGCCCCTCTGGGATGAGTGCTACAGAGGAGGAAACTAAGGCTCAGCTTTAAGTTGGATGGGGCCCAATGTAAAGTTTCACAGAAAGGAGAGATTAAAAGAGAGTATAAACCCCTCCCCTCCCCTTACATCCTTAGGGTCCTTCCAAGGAAGTATAAACTGGCTTCCCAGTCAGGAAGGGTATGCTCAAGCCCTCTACATGTGTGCATGTGTGACCCTGGGCAAGTCACTTCAACTCTCAGCGACCCTCAGCAACTCTCAGAATATAAGGTACAGATCAAGTATGCAGCAGCATAATAGGGAAAGCTCCTAATGGTGAGAGAGAGAGAGAGAGAGAGAGAGAGAGAGAGAGAGAGAGAGAGAGAAAAGAAGAAGAAGAAGAAAGAGGAGGAAGAGGAAGAGGAGGAAGGAGAAGAGGGGGAGAGAGGGGGAAAGGAGAGAAAGATAGAGAAAAAGAGAGGGCAGAAGAGAAAAAGAGAGATCTCTTCCAAGTCCAACATTCTATGTTCTGAAGTCAGTCAAATCAATAAGCATTTATTAAACAACTGCATGCCTGGCTCCATGCTAAATACTAGGCATATGTGAAAGTGCCTTCCCTATGGGTACTTACATTCAAAGGATTACACGATATGCATAACTGGGACACTGTGGGGTGGAGAGGATGATACGTATCTATGAGACATATGGAAATAAAATTCAGGATTATGTTCATCCTTCGTTGCCAAAGAAGACCATGCCATTCCTTCTCCTCTCCAAAGAACAGTAAATTTGGATGGCCAAAAGACTTGGGTTTTAGTTGACTTGGATTTTAAAATTCAAGATAAATGAGAGAAGAAGGAATTAGCCATTGAGGGAATGAAAGAAAAGGATAATCTAGAAAGAAGGTGGTATTTGACCTGGGTCTTAAAGAAGCTCTTGGATTCCAAGAGTCAAAGGAAAAACATTCCAGAAAGATGAGACTACCAATACAAAGGTCTAGAGACAGGAACTGGAAAATTGCAAGTAAGGAACAGCGATAAGACCAGTCTATATAGGCTATATAGTCACTCTACAGTGACTCTAAGCCATGCTGCCCACTCTCTGGCCTCCTCCCAAGACTACCCCATGCTACACCTTTGCTTTCCAGCTCTTAATGTCCTAAATGGACTATCTTCCTCTATTAGACTTCCTTGAAGTCTAATGCTCCTTGAAGGCAGAAACTGATTAACTTGCTTGTGTCTATTTGCCCAGCACTAAGCATGGTGTTGGTCATTATAGTAAGCATTTAATAAATTCTCAATCATTCATTCATTCATCAGAGAGAGCATGGAGGGAAATAATGTGGAAGAAAAGTGAGAAGATAAGATCCAGGTTGAAAAGATCTTTAAATGCCAGAGGATTTTATATTTGATCCTAGAGATGATAGGGAGTCACCAGAGTTTTGTGAGTAGGGGAGTGATACGGTCCCTGCCCTTTAGAAAAATCTATTTGGTAACTGAGTGGAGAATTGACTAGAGAGGGAAAGAGATTAGATTCAAGGAGACCAATTAAAAGTCAACTGAAGAAAAAAAGGCAATTGCAGTAGTCCAGATGAGTGGTGATGGGGGACTGAATTAGGGTAGTGACTGAGTGAGTAGAGAGAAGGGAGTTATTCAAGGGATTGTTGTGGAGGTAGAAATGACCCTGGAGGACTGCCTTGTCATGGCAAGGGGGGTTGTGTAGCTCAGTAAAACTATGAGCTATGCCATCAAGACCCAAGACATATCATGGTGGAGAGTTCTGACAAAAGATGATCCACTGGAGCAGGAAATGGCAAAACACTCCAGTATCTTTGACAAGAAAATGGTTGGACTAAAAGGAAAACTGAATGCCATAGAATCAACTTTTTTGAATTGTGGTGAGAGTCCTTTAGGTAGCAAGGGGATGAAAGCAGTCAATACTTAATTCAGGTTACTCATTGAAAGGATGAATACTCAAACTGACACTTTAATACTTTGGCCCTATATTGAGAAGATAGGACTCACTGGAAAAGACTCTCATGTTGGGAAGATTGAAAGTAAAAGGAAAGGGGGACAGCAAAGGATGAGATGAATAGACAGTGTCATGGAAATAATGAACATGATATTGGACAGACTTTGGGAAACAGTAATGGATGAAAGGGCCTGGCGTACTATGGTCCACGGGGTTATGAAGAGTCACGTATGACTGAAGAACAATGATAAGAAATGACAAGTTTTGGCAATTGAATGGTGAGAGAGAGAGAGAGAGAGAGAGAGAGAGAATGTGTGTGTTGAGGAAGACATCAAGGTCAAAAGTCTCATTGATTGGAAGTATGGTAGTGCCAAAGAGGGGTTAGTTTGGGGGAAGGAGGTAGGTGATGATCTCCATTTTGGACAAAATTTCTCCCACCTTTGACATCTTCTGTTCCAAAAGCCCTCCATGATTACATTTTCTAAGGCTCCTCTCAGCACTGACATTCTGACTTATATTTATCCTAAATTCAGCCTGATTACTGTCAAGTACATACAACAGATTAGAACCAGACAAACACAGTGTTACCTAGGAGAAATCCTTAAGGGACCTGCTTTAATGAATTGATAATCATAGCTGACAATGGCTTAATGAATGAGCACTCCTCCATTGCTAGAAATCAGTCTGTCTCCACCTTAGCAGCAGAGATGTTCCTTTTCCAACCTTGTTTGTTGTGTTTGTACACTGATGACCCACTCTGCCACTCCCCCATAGATGGCTTGCCAGGAACCTCTACCTGCCTTACTCATCTTCAGACACCAAACTCTCTCAGCCCCAGCAACTCACACCAACCCCTTTCATCCCTCAATCTGTTTCTCTTTCGTCAAGCTGCTCCTGAGTCACACTTGTTCCTCTTAACCACTACCACTCCTAACAAGCAGAGACAACACCCGGAATATGACTATTCATTAGCAGCACCTGAGAGCCCCATTCGAGCACAGTGTCATAGTTCTGTAACATAGAAGAGCTTGGTGGAACAGAGAGAATCCTGACTCAGCTCACCTCATAACTCTGATCAGGCAAGATGTCTGTCCTCTTTGGGTCTCTATTTCTTCATGTGTAAAATGAGAACCAAAAAAAAAAAAAACCTGTATCACCCCCAGCACAGGACTGTAGTGAAGAAGGTACCCTCTTTATTGTTCATGGTGGCACTGTTCTTTAGTCATTTTCAGTCTTTTGAGGCTCTCAGTGTCCCCATTTGGGGCTTTCTTGGCAGAGATACTAGAGTGGTTTGCCATTTCCTTCTCCAGCTTATTTAAAGATGAGGAAACTGAGTCAAACAGGGTGGAGTGACTTGCTCAGGGTCATGGAGCACAGAGCATGGAGCAGGCCAGACTTGAACTCATGAAGAGGAGTCTTCTTGACTTCAGATCTGGCACTCTATCCACTGCACAATCTAGCTGCTCTTTAACACCTCAACTGAAGAGGAAAGGCCTGAACGGAAGGCAGTTGACTAAGACAATGATGATGGTGATGGTGAAGGGAGAGGAAATCATAGTACTTATGATGAGGACCAAAACGATAGAAAGGATGCTGACAATGGTGGTCATGGGGGAGCTGGTGATGATGAGAGCAGTGATGAGTTCAGTCTGGTGAAGACAATGACGACAGAGATGATGAAAATGATGAGACAGTGATGATGGAGATGGCACCAGTAGGATGTTGACCTCAGGGGCAATGATGACAGTGACAATGGTGCTCTGGGTCCTTCTCCTTGCCAATGGTAGTACACAAGTATGGACTTTGGCAGGTGAACACCAACTCTCCCTGGTACTAGCAAGGTGGCAAGGGTTCCCATTAGCCAGTGTCCATCATCCAAGGACCAACTTAGCAAAGATTGGAGAGTGACTATCTGAAAGGGTGTAGGAGGGGCACAAAGGATTAACTTTTTGTCTGTAAGAGAAGCTGGAGAGGCAATGTGGCTTAGTGGTAGCAGATGGACCACAGAGGCAGAAAGATCTAGGTTCAAGTCCTGCCTCTGACACATATTAGTTTGTGAACATGGAAGGTCACTTCATTCCAGTGTCCATGGCAGGTACCCAGGACTGTCACCTGCAGATGAATTGCTATGAATTTGTGCAGAGATCTTCTACATACAGAGCTTTAGAACAGAGGATGTCATAGCTGGGAAGGGTCTGAGAACAGGGGATGTCAGAGATGGGAGGGGTCTTAGAGCAGGGATTGATTCAGGTGGAAGGCTGTCTTCCCTGACTGTATCCACACACCCCTGTGCCCCTGCTTCACTCTCTCCAAGGGGGTCATCACCACCCAGACCTCGAGCTACCAGGCCTCAGCTACAGGTCTCCAGTGTCCAGAGGGAGGCAACTACCTATTTCATCTTTACTGCCTGCTTCTGACCTCTTTATATTGTTTTCTTTCTGCAGCGTAATCTCTTCGGAGCTTTATGCTGATGATTTACAACCAAAGGATATATGTAGAGCAAGAGCCTCCCAAATGTGTGCCCCCCCAGCCCCCTGCTGCTTTATAGTGATCTCCGCTTGGCTCATCCTCCCATGGAGAAGGCCTCTGCCGAGGAGTCTCCCTCGTATATCAAAAGGGAAATCCTTAAGACACAGCCATAAAGCAGCAGGGGAGCGCACCTGCCTGACTCATAAACTTGTAGGATACGGTTTTGTTGGCTTGCCCATCTGCTTCCCGACCAGACCCATATGTCCTCTGCTGTTGGCTCCCACCTTGCCATTAGCTGCCACAATCCCTGCCCCCCATCTCCTTCCCTTCTTTTCCCTTGCCCCTGATGCCCAGGACCAATTCCAAAGGATCAGCTGAATGGGCACTTTCTGGAGGTGGGGCTGGAGGATTTGGCAGCTGCTCAGAGAGGATGTTGGGAAGCACACCAGGCACCTGAGCTGCTGCTCAGGTCAGAATGTATGAGATACAGTTCTACCCCTCCTCAAGAACATGCTGTGTGACTCAGGGACAAACATCTACCCTCTGGGGAACTCAGACATCCTCTTCCGAAATGAGATATTGGACCTGAGGATCTCTAAAGTCCTTCCAGCCCTGACATCCCCTGTTCTGAGGCCCCTTCAGCCCTGACATCCCCTGTTCTCAGGCCCCTCCCAGCCCTGACATCCCCTGTTCTCAGGCCCCTCCAGCTCTCACATTCTCTCTGTTAGGATCCTCTCAGTATGGCCGTTTGGCATTTCTAACTCAGTATGGCCAAAATAACCCTGATACTTCTTTCTATCACTCTTCTCAAATTCCTTTACACCATCAGGGGAACCAACATCCTCTGAGTCACCCAGGCTCTCACACTCAGAAGCCTCCATTTCTTGCTGATTCACTTCAGAGAGCAAACATTATCATCAAGTCGGGTCATTTCCACCTTGACCCCTCTTTTATATGGGCCCTTCTCCCCATTCACAGCTGCTACCCTAGTACAGACCTGTGGACCCTCACGCTATCCTGTTGCTTGCTCTCCCTGCCTCATTTTCCCCTCATGTCAACCCATTCTTCGCTCAGCTGCCAAGGTGGTCACTCTAAAGCATAGGTCTGACCATGTCAGCTCCTTGAGCAGCAAGTGCCAGTTGCTCCCTATTACCTCCAAGATCATATAGATGGACACCTCTATCTGGCTCTGAAAGGGCTTCAAACCAGTTGCTTCTTTTCCTCTGCAGCATCCTTATTCCTCTCCATGCCCTGCACAGAGAGCTAGCAATGCTACCCTTGTGCTTTCTTACACATGGCATGTTAGCCACACTGATTGCCAAAGGGGAAAGATTAGGTGGCCTGTCCTACTCCTCCAAATATTCCAAGCCACAGTCTCCTATGGGCACAGAGAACCAGCTTCTGTCTCCTCAGACATTCACATGTACACACACTCACACATACACATGCAGACACACACACACATACTCTCATACGCATGCTCTCACACATTCACACACACATACACACTCTCACACATACTCACACAAACACATTTATACACTCTCACCTTCCCTCCCTCTCTCTCTTTCTCTCTCCCTCTCTCTCTCCCTCTTCCTCTCTCCCTCTCCCTCTTTCCCCATGATTTCTATGCATCATGAGCTGGCCTACCTTCCTAGATGTAACCCTCTCCCTGGAGGGCATCCCCCAGAAGCAGATGGGCTCTCTCCACTGGCAGGAGCCCCAGCCTGGATGAGAGGAAGATCATATCAGATCAGGGCATCCATACCTCGAGATGGCAAGTAAGCACTTAGGGTGCCCTGACCTCCAGAGTCACATGGCAGTAGAAGATCAGCAGCTGCTGTGGCCTACGGAGAAGGAACCAAAGAACTGGATGGAATTGGTGTTGACAGAGTGCTGTGAGATACACTTGTCATTTGTAGGATTTGACTAAGGAAAAAAAAATTTTCATGACACCAGTCAGGCAACAAGCATTTATTAAGCTCTTACTAATTACATGGTGAACTTCTTGAGAGCACAGGCTGGTTTCTGTCTTTCTTTGTATCCTTAGGGCTTAGCACAGAGCCTCATACATGGCTGGTTCTCGAAGACCAAAATGGCATCACTAACTTGGAGTCAGAGTGCAGCATACCTGACTGGCTGACCAGACCAACATAAGCCCAGAAGACTCTACCCCAAGACAGGCACAAATAGTCTGAACAAATATTTGGAGTAAAGATGTCTAAATGTACTCATCTCACTGGTACACAGTAGGTGCTTAATGAAGGCTTCTTGATTTGACTGTATAACTTTTCTAGTTCTGGCTCAGTTGGTTGACTATGTGACCTTGAGTAAGTCACTTCTCCTTCCTTCTTTCACTATAAACTTTTTCCCTCTCTCTGTCTCCTTTTTCTCTTCCCTCCTCCTTTCCCTGTCCCCTGCATCTCTCTTTTCTCTCCATTATCCTACTCCCTTCTACCCTTCTTTCTCTTTCTTCCCTCTCTCCCCCCACTTTCTCTCTCTTCCAATTGTTTCTCTTGAGAGTACTGTCATTTGACATAAGAGAAAACTGAGGCTGGGAGAAAGGAAGTGACTTATCCAAAGTCAGATTGGTAATGAGTGGCAGGGATGGGCTTTGAACTCAATCTGTCAGCTTCCAACAAAACACTTTCTACCATGTCAAGCTGTTTCAGACCTGGCATTCTACGTACCATCGTCTAAAATCCCTTACTGAGAAGCCACTTGATAGTAATGACAAGATACTCTGCTAGAAGCCAGGAAGATCTAGGTCCAAGCCCCACCTCTGACTCTGACTGGCCATGGGACTCTGAGGAAGTCACTTATCCTCTTGGTGCTCTAGGCAATTTAATAAGATAATGTGTTGTAGAGAAGGTGCTAATCTGCATTGGGAAAGGCAGATTCCTCCTCTGGAAGTTCCCCATACAAATGGAACTACAGGTCTATCCCCTATCTCTCTCTCACCTCTGCCATTTTATATTCTATAGTTCTAACATTTTATGTGGCCACTGGACCCAGATGATTCAGGAGAAGAAAGTGAGGCTTGTAACCTTGCATAGCCCTCCCTCACTCAAATCAAAGTCAACTGCAAGTCATGTCAGTATCTTGATGTCATGGTCTTCTTTGAGAACGAAGGACAAACACAACAACATTTTATGTTCTAATGTTGTCCCCTTCCCCCAGCTCTTAGTCTATGTTCTGAGTGGCTTCTTTTAGCTCTAACATTCTATGACTCTTGTCTCCCTAAAACAACTTCACTTTCCCTCCTTTCCCACCCCAAGAATGTGCCATGACTCCCTACTGCCCATTCCTTAATTCTTACTTTTAAACTCCATAGGAGTCACTCCATCTTCCCTACTCAAAGTTTTTTCCAGGTCTTCCAGTACCCCCTCCCTTCTCAAATCCAATGAGCCCTTTCAATGTTCACAGATCAATTCAGTTCCTTTCCATCTCCTCATCTTTGTTCGAGATGTTCTGACTGCCTAAGAGATCCTGCCTCCTCCCCTCTACACATACTAACCCTCCTCCCATTGTAAGCTACACCAGTTGAGGGTTACTGACAAGCCTCAAACCCATCGGTGAGTAAGAGAAATGTCTATCCCAAGCATGTGAAGACTTCTCCTGGTGGAATGAGTGGATAAGAACAATCTGTCCTAATGACCATGAAGGTGACTAAAGCAGGTACTGTGGGGCACTTAGAGTTTGGTCAGAAATGGAAGACTCCAAGGTCATCCACTGCATCCAGAGCCATCATCAATCATCCTGACTTTTGCCCTGTCACTGGACTTCGAAGACTCTGGAAGAGAGTAAGGAAGATGACTCTGCAACCTTGCCTCACAAATCCAATTCACATCCAAGTCAAGAAATTACCCTTGCACCATTGGTGATCTTTAGAAAATGAAAGACAAACACCACTAATCCTCAGCCACTGAAAGTAACATCTACTTTATTAAGTCTTTCTCAATTATCACTACTCAAGATGACCTCTCCCTTTTCCCCTGCTTGCAAAACTCTATGCTCAGCTCCCTACCCCTCTCCTCAGGACTCAGTTTGGGGTTCTGCACACAGTAGGTGCTCATCAAATGTTCCTTGATTGATCAGCTAACATACCTCTGTCCTCCTAGAAGGATCCCACAGTGGCCTAAGCCCTGGGAGCTGGAAATTCTATAACTCTCTGACAAGAGATGGGACAGTGCTTCCAGGAGAAATGGATCAGGAAAACTTTGTTGAACAGGGAAGCGAGTAAAGGGTAGAACTTTGTATAAGTATTAGAGTAGTTAGATCAGAGCTTGGGGAAGAGAAGGAAGGGACAGTAAAGAGGGAAGGGGAAAAAAAGAGGGAAGGGATAGAAGAAGAGAAGGAAGAGGGGGGGAGGCAGCAAGGAAGGCCAGAAGGAAAGGAGTAAGAAAATAGAGAAAAACAGAAATAGAGGAGAGGGGAAAGGAAGAGGGAAGAAGAGAGAGAGAGAGAGAGAGAGAGAGAGAGAGAGAGAAGGAGAGAAATGTACATAGAGAAAAAAGGAAGAAAGAAAAGCAACTGTCCTAGGGTCACATGAATAATCAACCAGCCAAGCCAGAACTAGAGGCCAGGGCTCATGGTTCTGGGTTCTATTCACTAGAAGAAGACTCACTACCATACCACCACCACCTCTTTGTTTCTTCAAAAAATTTATTAATTTATTTGTTTTCAGTTTTTAAAACTAACAATTTTTATGACATCCACAAAGTGGCTTTTAGAGAAAGTGGAGTGAGGTGATGGGAGTCCCTGCTACTCCTAACAAGCTAAATGACAGCCCTCCAGGCTTTTGGGGGAAACCAAAACTGGTCAGAATCCCAGGGGAATCCACAATGGTGTAAATCAATTCATCAACAAGCATTTATTAGGAGCCTTCTAAGGAAAGGCAAAAGACCATCCATCCTTGGTTTCAGAAAGCTCATAACAGTCTCTTGCAAACTGCTAGGCCTATGGAGAAGGTAAGTTTGGAGAGGAAGGAGCTAGCAGCAGGAAGGACCAAGAATGACCGAAGAAAGTAGGATGTGACTTCTGGAAGGCCCTTCCCACCAACCAACCAATCAAGATTGATGAAGGTCCTGTTATGTGACAGGCACTGTGCTAAGCACCAGGCATATGAAAAGAGGTAAAAGGCAATCCCTGCCCTCAGTGGGCTGACAATCATTTCATTTTCATTAAATCATTTCCGAACTGGAAAGGACCCCAGGAGCATCAGGTCCCACCCATATGTCAATGATGATCCCGTCCCTAATCTCCCTGACAAGGGTCACCCAGCCTCTGCTTAAAGACTACCAGGGAGGGCTGGGGACCCTGCTGTCTCCCTAAAGGTCCCTCGGCTGTGGGGCAGCTCACATCAATAGGAAGTTTATTCTAACATCAACCCTAAATGAGCCTCTTTGCAATTTCTACCATATGGTTCTTCATCTGCCCTCCAGAGCCAAGCCCCATAAGGCCAATCTGATCTCTGCCGAAAACCTTTCAGATACATGAAGGCAACTATAAGAAGGCCTCCCCCGCTCCCAGAACCATATCTCCTTCAGATGCCCAGGCTGCCTCAATCCTTCTCAAGAACTTCCTCTGAGAGATTATCTCATCACCATTTACATTCTTCCTGGGTTGGAGAACTCACTGCCTACCTTGGAAAGCCATTCCACTTTTGGACAGTCCTATTCACTACAAAGTCTTGCCTTAGAGTAAAGCAGGACCTGCCCTTCTCCTAGGCCTGCCTTCCCAGTAACTTTCATTCATCGCTCCTATTTCTGACTTCCAGGGCCAAAAAGAAACAAACACATAGACAGACAGATGGAGAGATAGATAGACAGACAGACAGATGGATGGACAGACAGACGGATGGATGGGTGGATAGGTAGGTAGACAGACAGACTGATAGGCAGGCAGACAGGTAAGCAAAGAATGAATGACTAAGAAAATAAATGAATGAACAGATAAACAAATTAAGAGACAAATAGGTTAATGAATAGATAGAAGGACAGATAAATAAATAAGTGAATGAATAGATAAATAACTTAGTGAATAGATAAATTAATGAACAAGTAAGTAAACAGACAAATGAATTAATCAAAATACAAATAAATAAATGAATGAATAGATAAATGAATGAGTGAATACATTGGCAAGTAGATAAGTAAATAGATAAATAAATAAAGGACTGGATATACAGATGGATACATTTCCTTCCTCTTCCCTTATATGTGGAATTCTTCCACATATTCTTCCTTCTTTCCCCCAACTACCTGGCATTTAACTATTTTGCATATATTTGTATTTATTTACTTGATTTTTATGCTGTCAGCATTTCTATAGGCCCTTGTGGTTCCCTCAGGAGAATTTGAGGTCCTTGTGAATAGGGATTATTTCATTTTTGTTGGCCTTTAATAAATACTCGCTGATCGATTACTTGCCATATTCTCCCCAAATCTTCTCCTCTCCAGGCTAGACACACTCACCAACTTCAAGGTGTCCCCACCTGGAGGAGCTAAAGAAGGACTCCACTTACCAGTTCAGCCAAGACAATTTTCCTTATCCCAATTCCCCTTCAGTCTTCTTCCCTCTTGGTAGGGATTCTTTCTGATCCTTGGAGGAGCACCTACTGCCCAGTCTCATCATATCTCCAAACTAGCCCAAAATCCAAAGTTGTAGCCAGGAAAGATCACTAAAGTGAATAAAGAGAAAGAAAAAACACAGTGGGAGAAAGAGTGAGAGAGAGTAGAAACACTGGCCAAATAGGTCCCTAAAGAAGTAAAACATTAGAAGGAGAGAGAATCCCCAGAATCAGTGGGGACTCCTGTGCCCAAGGACTCCTGAGAAAGTCTATCTTAGAAAAAGAGAGAGGAGGAAAGGCGGGGAGCAGGGAGAGGTTTGAAAATGATGATGGAACAGGAGGCTTTGTCCTGAAAGCTAGGTGCAGGGGCAGATAAGACGGCTGGATTAAGAATCAAAGGGCATGAGGTGACCATGGGCAGTGCACTTCTTCTCCTAGACCTTGGATTCATTACCTGTGAAAGGAGACTGGGCAGGTAATCTCTAAGACCCTTCCCAGCTCTGACCTATCCGGTCCTGAGGTCCCTCTCAGTTCTGACATCCCCATCTCACATTCTCTGTTCTACGCCTCCTCCCAGACCTGACACACCCTGTTCTAAGAGCCCTCCCAGTTCTGACATTCTATAGTCTAAAGACCCCTGAATTCTAACATGCTCTATGTCAAAGATGCTTCTCCGTGACAGGAAATCAAGTTTTCCAAGAACTTCCTCTGCCCAGCATCTTGACCTTTGGCCAGGTCACTTGTCCTTCCTAGACATCACTAGGACAGAATTAGAGACAGGGCAGCAAAGAACCTTGAGGTAAGCAGATTAAAGGCAGTAGGCCCCTGGCCCACCTGTCAGCTGACTTCAGATCCCTTTTAGGATTCTAAACTGCCTTTCCTCTGGGTCTTCTTGGGGAAAGACCAAATCCTGGTTCCACCCCCCTAACCATCTCTCTCCTTCATTCTGGAAGACAGGGAATGGCCATAGAGAGCTGGCTTGGAATGAGGCAGGGAAGGGGGAAGGGGCAGGTGGGAGAAGCAGAGAGCAGGGGCCAGAATTCCAAGAGGGCATCTGGATCTGCCACAAGGGGTCAAGGGCATTCTGGCATGAGGATATTTAGCAAAAGGAGGGGGGCAGAGAGAGGCATGGCATATTAACCTCCTTCATCTTTCATTTCTGACAAAGCCTGCTCTCCCCTCATTTCAAAGAATTTCAAGCTAATGTCTAGAGGGCAGAAAAATCTATTCCCCAATACGCCTTCTGCAGCTTTTCTACCAATCGACTGCCCTTCCTGGTACAATCAGTAGGGTATTGATTTGGCGGGAGGGGAGCAGGGAGCCTGAGCATCATCCGAAAATCTATCAATACAAACAACATCTTTGGGGAAAAAAATGCCAGTAGTCCCAGGCGGGTGTCCTCTTTCTTCCTTTAACCCTGAAAATGCAGAGGTGACAACATCTAACAGGAAGGAGGGGGGAGTGCCCCAGTCCCTTGGTAAAAAAGGGACACCCCACTGGGCAGGGTTTGCCCTCAGTTCCATGGAGCCTACAACTTTCTTTCTCCCTTGAGCACTGAGCTACATCCAGCACAAACTGACTTCATGAATCCCACAAATCTTGCCTTGATTTTCCATCCACTTCACTGAGACATATTTTCCTGCACTGTCTTTCCACAGTCTTACCTCTTGTTTTGGCGTTGTCAGCCCTTCTCTCTCACCTCCCTTCTTGGACTCTCTCTGGAGGGTGAATCTGACTGCTTCCGGGGTCTTTGTAGAACCTTAGATGTACAGAATGCAAAGTTCCTTAGAACACAGGATGTCAGAGATGGGAGGAACCTTAGAACACAGAATATCAGAGCTGGAGGGGCCGTAGAACAGAATATGTCAGAGCTGGAAGGGACCTTGGAGCATATAGTGCCAGAGTTAGGAAGGAAGCACAAGGCGGGGAATGTCAGAGGTGGGAGCAGCCTTAGAACATAGAATGTCAGATCTGAGAAGATCTTTAGAATATAGCATGTTAGAGACAGAAGGAACCTTAGAATGGGGAATGTCAGAATTGGGAGGGACCTTAGAACAGAGAATGTCAGGACTGAGAGGGGCCTTAGAACAGGGGATATCAGAGCTGGGAGGGACCTGAGAACAGAAAATGTTATAGATGGATGAGACCTTGGAGGACACAATGCCAGAACTTGAGGAGCCTTGGAATATAGAATTGTAAGAGTTTGGAGGCACCATAGAACATAGTATGTTAGAACTGGGCAGCTGACAGGGACCTTGGGGTGACCTCCATCCCTTAGATCCCTGGCTTCCTTCCAGACACAGCTCCCACAGTGATAGCTTCATGACCCCACCAATTCATAGTTCCCTCTTTCTCTCCCTCTTAACTGTTCTGCATGTTCTTATGTATAAGCTTACTTTATCTCCCTCAATAAATTGTAAGCTCCTTGAAAGTAGAAACTATTTCCTTTCAGTCTATGTTTCTCCTAGGACTAGCAAAGTGCTTGGCACATCGTGGATAAGTTGCAAATATGTCTTGAACATAGAATTCTATAGCTGGAAGGAACCTAAATCCAACCATCTCACTTACTAGATTCAAGAATGGAGGCTCTGAAGGGGAAGCTATGTGCCCAATGTTTCATTGGAGGACTCAGCTATGTGCCCAATGTTTCATTGGAGGACTCATTGGATTGACCAAAGACACCCCTGCTCCACCCCTTTAGATAAGGGCAAACTGCCCAGCAGTTATCCCAGGGTGGGAGGGGCTTCCTCAGGAGGATAGGGGCTCCCCATCACTGGAAGGCAACATTTCTTGGGATATTGTAGAAGGAATTCTTATTCAGATATAGGTTAGGCCAGGTGGTCACAGGTGGCTCTTCTCTCCTCTGACTTTTTGTGAAATCTTGTCACCTTTATCTCTCTAAACAGGCCCCAGGGCCCATAGTTTGCTGCCAATTCAAACGTGCACCAGGCCAACCACTGCCCTCCTCTGAAACAAGTGAGCCTTAGGCCAACTTCTCCCAGCCCCACCGAGCTTGCATGGGGACTCAGCTGTTGGAAGTCCCCTCCCTTCCCAGCTCCCTAAAGCCTTTCAGGTCACCATATCAAGAAACCTACCTGCCTGTGCCACCAGCTAGAGAGCCCACCATCCAGATGACTTCAAGAGTTCTGTGATCATCTCAGCGAGGGCAGGTCCCAGACTAGCCACGGTGGTTTTTATTATATTACTTCATTTGATTATCACAACTACTCTGCAGGATTTTATTATACTCATGTAGCAGATGGGGAAACTGAGTCTGACCAGTGAGATCATGGGGTCCCACAGCTGGTAAGTATTAGTCAGTATCAAGGGAGGCAGGACGCCATCTTGAAACAGAAACCAGAGATGTATTCATAGAAAGTGTATTGGCATTAAGGAACAGGAAATCCAATCTCTGAAGGAAGCTAATGTACCAGGCATAGAATCAGACAAGGGAATGAGACAGGAACCCAGCCTGAGTATGGCTTTCCAAGATGCAGCCTGGACCGGCAAGCAGCTAGGTTGGCCCCAGTCTAAGTGGGTGAGCAATAGAGCCTAAGTAGTCTTGGCCAAAATGGAGTGATGAACGCAGAGCCTGGAAAGTTAGCCAGTGATCATGTGTGCGAGTGGCCATCTTTTTCACCAATGCATAGGAGGATTCTTACTCGGCAGGATAAGACCTTGGTTCTTTACACTCCACATGTCATCCAGAAATGGAACTCAAACAAGACAGTGAGACAGACAGACAGACTGATGGGGATGCAAACAGGTAGAAATCCCATTTCACAGTAGCAAAGTTGCTCAGTCACTTTCTCACTAGTCCAGGAGCTTCTATGGATGCTCTGAACTCTCATGTTAACCAGTTTTACAGAGACATGGCTTTAGGTAAGCTTGGCAGTATGTGTCTGTAAAGATGTTAAATAAATTTCTCATCTGCGATGTTGGCTCCTATTAAGCACCTGGGAGGACGTTACTGCCTAGCATCGTCCAAAACAGCCTTAATTACCATGTAATCAAGATATCTTTCCCTCCAGAAAAAAAACACACACACACAGAGGAAAGGGAAATATTTACATGTAATTGTGTGTGTGTATGTGTGTGTGTGCGTGTGTATGGCAGCCATATTACAAGTCTCCTTGTCAGAGAGACAGAGAAAAGACCAGAGAGAAAGAAAGGCCTCCACGATAACATCCTGGCTCAGCCACTGAGCACCTGAATGACCTTAGAGATCTCTAAGACCAAGCCCTTCACTTTACAGATGAGGGAACTGAGTCCCAGAGAAGTAAAGAGAACAAAACCACTCATAGGAGTGGAAGAGCCAAGGTCCAAATTTTGTGACACAGTCTGATGGAGGGAGAGGGAGGGGGGGAGAGAGAGGGAAAAAAAGATTAAATAAATAAAAAGAATAGAGAAGAAATAGTGGGAAGGAGAGAGGAAGGAAGGAAGGAAGGAAGGAAGGAAGGAAGGAAGGAAGGAAGGAAGGAAGGAAGGAAAGAAGGAAGGAGGGAGGGAGAGAGGGAGGGAAACAAAAATGAAAAGAAAAAGTAAAAATGGAGATGAAAGAGAAAGGAAAGGAAGACAGAGAAGAGACAAAGAAGGAAAAAGGGAGTGTATTCAAAGGTCCGTGCCCCACCCATCCCAGTTCCAACCTCATTCCCCTCATTCCCCTCCTTCCCTCCATCCCCTTTGGGCAAGGGGAGGGGAGGGGAGGAAAAGGGAAGGGAGGAGGCAGGAGAACTGAGAGTTCCTTGGCATGAGGAGCAAACCGCCAGGCTAGCGGCTGTTTTATGTGTTGTTGACACCTGTGTAACAGCAGTGAGATCACTCACTAGCCATGTTCTTTCCTGATTTATGCATTCCACTTCCCTCACGCTAAGGGAGGTTTCAGCTCAATGAGAGAAAGAATTTTGTAACGATTAGAATTATCTGAAAGCAGAAGGAAGGAGGCAGTGAGCTCCGTTATTTAAGGGGGTGATGGAACCAGCTCAAACTGGCTCCTGAAAGCCCATTGTTAAATTTTCCACATGAGCCTTTACACATCAGAAATCACCCAATATGACAAATAAGAGAGAGCTTTATTTCTTCACTTGATTGTCTAAGACATTTCAAAGTGATAGAGAAAATGATAATGCAAATTAAAATAAAAATATGTCATGCATACATTTTCTTCCTAAATTTCAGAGAGTTGGTAGTTAAACATTTACTAGCCCATCACTGCCGTTCCTGGATTTGTTCCAGGGGAAGCTGAATGACCATGGTCAGGAATGTCAAATAAAGGACTACTTCCTTCTTTCATAGGATGGGAGACTAGAGCAGATGGTCTGGAAGGTTTTCCCCACATCTACAATCCATTGTAAGCCTTGATTTTTCTGAGGTTCAGTTAACATTCTGCTTTCTATTACAGCTCCATGGCTCCCTAAACTTTCTCCCCTTTTAGAAATCAAGCTGTCTTAGAGTCAGAGGACATGGGTTCGGTTCAACAACAGCATTTATTAAGCACCTGGTATATTCAAGGTACTGTTCTAGGTGCTGAAAGAGTTTACTTTCTAATGGGGGGGAACAGCAAAACATGGGCATTACTCATACAGAGAAGCAAAAGTAAGATAATTTGAGGAATGAGAAAGCACTGGGGGTCGGGGGAGAGTCAGAAAAGGCTTCCTGTTGGAGGCTGCCCATGATCTGGACTTCCCAGCCCTAAGTGGTATCACTATGAATGAGTCTTCCCTGAGCCTGTTTCCTTATCTGTTAAACACAAAGAATTATAATTATACTTGGGATATTTACATCTAAAATGCTTTGTAGACAGGACTTTGTAAGCTCTAAAATTTTGAGTTCACTAAAACCCAAAGGTCAAAGTATTTGAGAATCCAAAGCAACAGAGACAGAAGCTCTCATTCACTTTTGAATTCTTCTACGTGTTGTTGTTGCTTAGTCATCTCAACCCTTGCCAGGTTTTCTTGGCAAAGATACTGGAATGGTTTGCCATTTCCTTCTCTAGCTCATTTGACAGATGGGGAAACTGAGGGAAACAGGGTGAAATGACTTGCCCAGAGTCACACGACTATGAAATGTCTGAGGCCAGATTTGAAAGCAGATCTTCATGACTCCAAGCCCAGCAGTCTATCTACTCTGCCACCTAGCTGCCATATTTGTTGATGAATATCTAGTGGGGGCTCATTTGAGTTTTATTGGTGTAGATGCATTCATGAAGACTCTTCTTGCTCTGAGAAGGAAACAAACATCTGCCTGTTTCCACACATTGAGTCTGTAGTTTTTCTATCTCACTCTTTTCAGAGAGTCATGGAATTAGGGTACCCCCTTTTGACTTCCTACTCCTATGGAACCATGAATCCCTTTGGCAAAAACATCCATGAGAAGGGAACATCCAATCTCTGATTGGACACCTCCAGTGGCTACAAATTCCATCACATTATCACATGTCTTCAGATATTAGGAAGTTTACCACATTGAGGAGAAACCTATGACTTCCCCATGAGATCCAACTCTCACCCATCAGAACCAAAGAGGATAAAGGGTTGTCTACTCTACCGACAAGTCACAATTAGAGCCTATATTTACAGAAACACAGCTGACTGTTTAGCAAACACATACAAGCACTCAGACTTATAACAAAGTGTTTCTACATAGAGGTCCTCAGGGGCTGCTTTAATGAATAGCTGAGACTCATATGCAATTAGCAGCATCCATTTGCCTGCGAACGATTAATGTGCCAAAACCTTTAAATCACACTTTATTCTCTTAAGTAGGTTAAACATGCCCCCTGCAATATCCATCTGCTTAGGAAACCCTTTCTTTACAAAAGGCAACCTAATACTAACTGACATTTACATAAAGCTTTATTGTTTACAGACCAAATTAGCATTCATTAACCCATTTTATTCTCACAATAGATTTGTGAGGTGGGCATCACCAGTATTAGAATTCCCATTTAACAGCTGAGGAAACTGAGGACAGTTGGAATGAGTATCACAGAGTCAGAGGATCTCAGTATCGAAGAGGGTGGAAAGGCTATTTGAGGCAGTAGATAAGGACCCTTATCTAGGGTCCCCTTAAGAACATCCGATGCTGATTGTCATACACCAGGTGCTTGGTCTATTTCTAGTTCTGTCCATTGGGGCCAACCAAGCCAAATGCCCTCTTCCACATAACGGTCTTTCCAATACCTGATTCTGTAATCCATTATCTAGGGCAGCCTGCCCCTACTGGAATGGCTGGCCTAGCAGAGCAACAGCAAAATAGACATGGGCTTTATAGGCAGGAACAGGGAGGAGGCTGGTTCTCATTGTTAAGAATTTCTTTCTAACATGGCACCTGAATTGACTTCTTTGTAACTCACACCCATTGGTCCCAGTTCTACCTTCTGAGACCAAATAGAATGAGTATAACACGCTTCCAATGTTTGAAAACAGTTATCACACCCCGCTTGAGTCTTCTCCGAATTATACATAACCAGTTCCTTCAGCCAATCCTCCTATGTCATGGACCCAATGCTCTTTACCATCCTGATTGCCCTCCTCTGGATACCTTTCACCTTATCACTTTTTTTAAAAAGTTCTTTATTTATTTTTCATTTGAACTTTCAGTTCCACAAGCTTTTGAGTTTTCAATTTTCCCTCTCTTCCCTCTCCTCACCCCTCCCCAAGATGGTGTGCAATTTGATATAGGCTCCACATATACATTCATATTAAACATATTATCATCTTAGCCATGTTGTAGAGAAGAATTATAACCTATGGAATTAATCATGAGAAGGAAGAAACAAAACAAAAAAGAGAGAGAGAGAGAGAATGGTCTGCTTTGATAGTCATTCAGACTCTGTAATTCTTTTGGTGGATGGTATTCTCCATCATGAGCCTTTTGGAGTTGTCTTAGAACCTTGCATTGCTGAGAAGAGCCAAGTCTATCAGAGTTACAATGTGACTGTAACTGTGTACGGTGTTCTCTTGGTTCTGCTCCCCTCACTCAGCATCAGTTCATATAAGTCTTTCCGGGTTTTTCTGAAGTCCACCTCCTCATCATTTTTATAGCACAATGGTATTCCATTGCAGCCATATACCACAGCTTGTTCAGTCATTCCTCAAATGAAGGATGTCCCCTCAATTTCCAGTTCCTGGTCACCATAAAAAGAGTTGCTAGAAATATTTTTGTACATGTGAGTTCTTTTCCCATTTTTATGACCTCTTTGGGATACAGTCCTAGAAGTGGTATTGTTGGGTCAAAGGGTGTACACATTTTTATAGCCCTTTGAGCATGGTTCTAAATTGTTCTCCAGAATATTTAGATCCACCTTATCACTTCTTAAACCATGATGCCCAGAACTGAACACTGTACACCAGATGAAGTGTAGGAACTATTCCCAGAACTTCTGCCCTCTTAATGAAGCCCAAGACTATGTTATCCTTTTTGGCTGCTACATCTTATCAATGATTCATATGGAGCTTGTGGTCCACTAAAACCACCAGATCTTTTTCCAGAACAACTGCTCCCTATTTATGCCTCCTCCTCTGTATATTTGTGAAGTTGACTTCTTATACTCAAATGTAAGACTTTACATTTGTTCCTATAGAATTTTATTTTATTCAATGCAGCCAAATGTTCTACTCTATCTCAGTCTTTTGGGATCCTGACTGTTTTCCACTCTATCGCTCTAAGCTTGATGACTTCTTCAAATGGATACAAATCATGGGCAAAAAGTTAATCCGCTCAGCACAACTTCCACTGCATCACCTATTCAAAGTCAAGCAGGTGGTAAGGTAAAGAGCCAGAATTTGAACCCAGATTCACTGACTTGATCCTTGAATCCATGTCACCTCGATTGAAATTGAAATGTTAAGCCTGGAAAAGACAAATGGGGATGTCAATGCTCAATATATGAGGACAAATTAGTTGTGTTCTACTTAGACCTACAAGCCTGAGCCAGGTTGGCTCCTCCTTTGGTCCTGAAGACGATCCATGATATCTCAGGGTGATGTCTTGACTCGCACATGAAGCAGACATAAGTGAGGTAGAATGGCCCAAGTCATCACTTGCAGCAAAGAATGTAGATCCAGCAGCCAAGAGATTCTGGCTATTGTGACGCCTCCTCAAACATTAGAACCATCCCAAAGTACAAAAGGCTGCTTGCTGAGACACTGGGGTCCCTTCCTTTGAAGTGTTCAAGCAGAGACTGTAGGAGAACTTGGCAGGGAGGCATATATGTACTACATAATATTATTATACATCATTATTATAGTATGTAATAATATATTATGAATATATATTATGAATACATAAATATATTAATATATTCTATA
>CM053773.1:237301076-237335308 GCA_028658325.1 Potorous gilbertii
ATTATTATATATGCTATATTAGATAATTGTACATTATAATAGTATGAGATTTACTGTATATATATATATATATATAAAAAGTCCTGCTGATTAGGTATTATTTCATTCTTTGGGCTTGTATCTCCATTACCAGGCACAGTGCCTGTAGTATAGTAGGTACTTAATATATGCTTGTTAATTGATTGATTGTTACACAATATCAAGGATCCCTCTCAGGTATGTGTTGGACTAGCTGACTGAGTTGTCTTCCAGCTTTCAAATTCTGGAATTCCATGGTCCTGGGATTCTGGGATTGTCTGATGCCAAACATAGATCCCTTCCTGCTGCCCCCAAGTCTCCCCACAGTGCTAGTCAGCTAAATAGTGACAAAGCCAGCTCTCAGACCCAAGGCTCCCATCTCCTCCCTTCAGTCCTGGCTCTCGACCCTGTGTGCACTAGAGACCACTGTCTCACCTCCAAACCCTCACCCCCAGACCACTGTCTCACTCCCAAACCCTCACCCCCAGACCTCTGTCTCTCCCTCACCCCCAGACAGACTTCCAAAGGACCTCACTCTTTCTCCCCTGAGGCAAGCAACATTGAACAGGTCTGTAATTTACAAAGGACACTTCATTCCCAGCAGGAGAAGCGTTAAGCCTCCTCCCTACTCCCCCCATCCCATTCCTGACGCCGATATTTTTCATCGATAAATGATGCTGCAGTATCTCCCAATAAGACCCCAGCAACCAGATTGATTTTGCTAGTGCTATTATGGAGAGAAACAGGGCAGAGCCCAGGGAAACAAACTGGACCCAAGAATAGACTGGTCACCCACAATGTGAGGGGGAAATCCTGGGCCCCCCAAGGACTTAGAACTGAAAGGGAATTCAGTGAACATCTAGTCCAGGAGTACAGTTGCATGTGGTCCAAGAGGCCCTGGAGCTGACTCGGAAACTCAGCCCCAGGCCCCATTTTCTGGTCCAGCTAGCGTTTATCAGGCATGTGTTTTGTGTTGGGCATTGTTCTAGGTTCCAGGATACAGAGACAAAAACCAAGATGGCCACTGTACTCAAGCAACAACCAGTCTACTGAGGGGTCTACGTGAAGCATGTATCTTAGGGACGGGGATCAAGAGAATTTCTATAGAACTTATAAAGATCAGTAACAATGGCCGTACATCCCAATCGAAGGATAAAATTAAAATTAGCTTCTCACCCTCTTGGAACCACTCTTTCCTTCTCCATAAAATGGGAGGGAGGGGCCTGGTTATATTTCTTTCTCTGTTCCCTCCAACCTTGTTTGAAGGGGTCTTAGAATACAAAAGGAGCAAAATCAGCTGGGGTAATTTTAGAACAGAGAATGTCAAAACAGAGGGGACCTCACAAAAGAGGTCAGAGCTGAGCAAGAACCCTAGAGCAGAGAAGGTCAAAGCTGGGAAGGGACTATAGACCAGAAGTGTTAGGTTTGGGTTGGATCTTGGAATAGTGAAGGGAAGAAACATGGAACCAAAAATGGGGGACCTTAGAACATAGAATGTTAGCTCTGGGAAAGGGAAGGGAAGGCATTAAGCATTTATATAGCACTGACTTGGGGGGAGCTAGGTAGCACAGTGGATAATGCATGGGGCTTGGAATCAGGAGGAACCCAAGTTCAAATACAGCCTCACGTACTTACTAGTTGCATGACCCTGGGCAAGTCACATAACTCTGTCTGCTTCAGTTTCCCATCTGTCAAATGAACTGCAGAAAGAAATAGAAAAGCACTCTAGTATCTCTGCCAAGAAAACCCCAACTGGTTTCTTAAAGAGGCAGATACAGCCAACAACATACTATATGCCAGGTACTATACGAAACACCTTTTTGTCAAATATTTTCTCCTTTGATTCTTACAACAAGGTTGGTGTTATATTATCCCCATTTTACATATGAGGGAATTGAGGCAAACAGTTTAAGCGATTTGCCCAAGGTCACACAATGAGAGTTTGAAGCAAGATTTGAACTTGGGTCTTCCTGACTGCAGGTCGAGCACTCTATCCACTGCCTCATTCCCTGAGAAGGGCTTTAGAATGGGAAATGTCAGAACTGGGAAGGAAATGAGAACCCAGGACACAGAGTATCAGTAATCCAAAAGCACTTAGAAGTCACCTAGTGTAACCTTTCCTTGAAAAGGAGATTGATGTGAAATCTAGGAGAAAGCTCAGCTCCCCAGTCTGGGGGGCAGAGACCAGGCTAGAACCCAGGTCTCCTGCCCCACCCTGACCAAGTTCATGGCCATTTCTTTCCCCTCCTTCACTGTCTCTTGCCAGGCACTAATCCTCCAAGTTCATGGCCCCGTTCACTCTGTGCTTCTCATGCAACGTGCAAATAATCTGTCACCTCCACACCCACTGGGAGCATAAAAAAGTTTATTAGATGTAAATGTTATCAAAATAGGAATGAAATTTGCAGAAGGCCAAGGACTTGGAAGCGGCTGTGGACAGCTGGGAGAGCCTGGCGGGGAAGGAAGGACAGTCCTGTGCTCTTCCCGCACAGCCTAGGCTAGGGCAGAGCTTATCTATGCTCTATGATCTCATGAATTTGTTCTTTGAAGGGCTGTCCCATTAAAGAGAAGCACACTCTTTCTGCATGGACCCAGGAGATAGAACTAGGAACCATGAGAACATTCAGATGGTCCCCTGAAAGTAAGCAGGGAATCTTCTAATGGTGACAGTCAGCTCTAAGTAGAATGATTTGACTTGGAGGTAGTGAGGTCCCCATCTTTGTAGGTGTGCAAACAGAGGCCTGCTGGTTACATTTCAGTATGGCAGAATCTTAGAGCTGGATGGGATCTCGATGCCACCCAGACCAACCTAGACCTGACCCAGGATCCCCCAGACCACATCCCCAGGCAGTCCTCCAGCTTCTGCTCGCAGACTTGCAAGGAGGGGGAGCTCACAGCCTCTCAAGGCAGCCCTTTCCACAATGAGATACCTCTCATTGTTAGGAAGTTCCTCCCCCTTTTCCCCTCCTGATATCAGTTTTGAATTTGCCCCTTTGTACCTTCTGCACAGTTTCTGGCTCTTCCCTTCAGAGGCAGAGCTCGACAAGGTTAATCACTCTTCCACATGAGAGCCAATCAAATACTGGAGTCTTCTCATACTTGCGCTAAATATCCCCAGTTCCTTCACCTACCAACATAGAGGATGTGGACCTACAGCCCAGTGACTGTCCTCCTCTCGCTTCTCGAACAGGCAGCTGAGCTGGCACAGAGGCCTAGAGGACCTCAGTTCAAATTCAGTCTTAGAGGCTCACTAGTTGAATGACCTTGGAAAAGTCCCTTCACCTCTGCCTGCCTCAGTGTCCTCATCTGTAAAATGGTCATCATCATGATAATACTACTTCACGGGGTTGTTGTGAGGATGAAAAAAGACAGCATTGGTTTAAAAAAGCTTCTCAGCATAGTGTATGGCACACAGTAGGGCCCCTTTCCCCTAAACTAAGAGTGCAATACTCCAGATGTGGTCTCTCCAAAGGAAAGGGAAGGGGACACTACAGAGGGGTGGAAAGAATGAGAATTAAGAATAGTCACTAGGTTTCGTAATTAAATAATGCCTGGTAACTTTGGGCAGGTTTAAGCCCCAGGTTAGTTCATTAGTTTGAACTTCAGTTATCACACTATCCTCCAGTCACTTAAAGGAGCTTAGAAGGTCTTGGTTGGGGCAGCCCTTGAGTAATTCTTGGTTAAATGATTTAACCTCTACAGGTAGCAGCTTTTTCCTCCATGGAAGGCAAGGTTTACTAGCTTAGCTGTTCTCTGTCTTCTTGGTCTCGAGATCACCTTTCACTTAAAATTTATCTTTTAAAAAAAGAGCTTAAAAATAAATTTAGTCATTTTTCAAAAGAGCTTGTGTTTATATAGGTTATATCTACCAATATTTACCATTTGAGAGATTAAAACAAAACTTTTTGAAATTCATTTACCAATTTATTTTTACAATAACAGTAATGAACTTATTACATATTGATAGAAATGGCATTTTTAAGTAAAAGTGACTCTATTTTACAAAAATATCGGGAAGGGTGGCCTTTCTTTGTATCCTGAACTTTTGTCCATACCTGGCATACAGCAGACCCTTAATAAATGCTTGTTGACTGACTGTCATGGGATCACAGATTTAGGGCTGGAAAGGAATTCTAATGTCTTTTTACTACCAACCACCTTATTTTACTGGTGCAGAAATAGAGTCCCAAAGAGGTTACATGACTTGCCCAAGATTGTAGCACTAATAAATGTCCAGGGTAGATGCAAATCCAGATTGTCCTGGATCTTAAGTTTGTAAGAGCTTCTATCAGTCACTTTCAGTCACGTCAACTTCTTCTTGACCCTGTTTAGGGTTTTCTTAGCAAAGATACTGGTGTGGTTTGCCAATTCCTTCTCATTTTACAGATGAGGAAACTGAGGCAAATAGGATTAAGTGATTTGTCCAGGGTCACACAGCTAGTAAGTGTCTAAGGTCAAATTTGAACTAAGGAAGATGAGTCTTCCTGACTCTAGACCCAGGACTCATCTAGCTATCAAGAGCTTCTATATATATGATGAACTGGAAAATAAAGTGGATGAAAAATGACTACCATCTAGAAGGTTACATGCTGTTTGATGGACATCCTATATATATCGAGAGGGAGGAGAGAGAAAGGGAAAGACAGAAACAAAGAGACAGAGACATGCAGAGAGACAGAGAGAGAGAGAGAGAGATCTTGAGGCTCTCTAGCTAGAAGCAACCTCAGAGACCAGCTCTTCCAATCTTCTTGTTGTGGACAAGCCTACCAGTAGAGCTGGGAGACGGAGTGAGCCCTTCGTGTTCTCCATAATATTATCTGAGGCTGTTTCAAGTCAGGAAGTCACAGTACAAACCTGGTGCACATAGAGTTAACTTTGCCTGAGGTGGATTGATCTGGACCCAGTTGTGAGTCCTTTGGGCAGTACTCCTGAGACTCCAGGAAACCTTCTTACTGATAACTTTCAACCTTCTCTCCCTTGCTTTTTATCTGCTCTGATTCTGCTGAATTGCTTATAATTGTCTTGGGAACGGCTTCCCTCGGAGGTATTGGAATATGTGGGCCAGCCAGGTGGTGCAGTGGATAGAGCACCAGTGCAGGAGGCAGGAGGATCTGAGTTCAAATCTCACCTCAGACACTTGACACTCACTAGCTGTATGACCTTGGGCAAGTCACTTAACCCCAGCTGCCTGGCTCATCTCCAGTCATCCTGATGAATATCTGGCCACTGGATTCAGATGGCTCTGGATGAGAAGTGAGGCTGGTGACCTGCACAGCCCTCTCTCCCTCAAAACAAAGCCAAGTGCAAGTCTTGTCATTATCTCTCTGATGGCATGGTCTTCTTTGGCAACGGAGGATGAACACATTGGAATATGTTCCTGGTTAAAAGAGTGTTTGAACCCTTATATATCATGTTTATATTATATAATTTATGTTATATTATTATATAATAATAAATAATAGTAATGTTTATATAGTGCTTCCAACAACCTTGGAAAGCAGATGCCATTATTTCCATTTTACAGATGTGGGAACTGAGGCACAGAGAGGTTAAGTGACTTGCCCAGGTTCACACAGCTTTGCATTTGTATCCCCAGGGCTAAATACCTAGAAAGAGCTGAAGAAATGCTTTTTCATTCATTCATTCATTCATTTAAGCTGAGATTTAAACCCAAGTCATCAACTCTAAACTCAGTACTTGTTACATTCCATTCAGCAGTCTTCCTTCCAGGTCTGAGACTGTGCAATTCTGTGAATTAAGCCCTGAGAGACAAGGGGAGTAGCCCCCACCCCTCAAGTCATCAGTTTCTGGGATCTTAAAAAAGTATCGCCCCAAGTGGACTGACTTGTTCTACCCCTTCTAGGGCAGGGGCCCAACCGTGTGAGCAGGCTTGGGGACAGCATCATTGGCTGCCTCTGCCTGGCCCTTGGGGAAGCTGTGAAGTTTAATATAGCATGTGTAATCTGATATCATAAAAATAACGAGGCGTCACATATTACAAGTGCATGGGATGCCGTCCGGGAAGGCAAGGCACACAGAGGAGCACGTACAGAGGGCCAGCCTGGCTGGGAGCACAGTGCGGCCATAGGGGGAGGGGCGTGCCAGGTGTCTGGACTCCTTCCAAGAGCAAATTCCTCAGGACTGACATAAGGAGGTTTCTTGGGTCCTCGAGAAAGAAAAGGGGGACCAGGGCTGCTGGTCTGGAGTTCAGAAGGGCAGAAGATAGCATACCATGAGAGTTGGGAGGGGCCTTAGAACACTGGACATGGAATTCTGGACTTACATGGAACCAGAGCTGGGAGGGGACTTGGAATTACCAATGAAAGATCAGATCAGTTCCCTCACCCCAAAGGGGAAAAAATACAACCTGCCCATTTTAAAGACAGAGAACTGAGGATCAGAGAAAAATTGCTGACACATAAGCAGTAGATATCAAAACCAAGACTTGAACCCAGGTCTTTGGACTCCAAAACCAGTGCAGAGTTCACTACACCTAACCACATCTCCCCAACTGGAAGATGCTAACCATGACCCAATTGAAGTAAGGATGAGCAGTAACTGTTGATGTGGGAGAGGCTCTGATTCACTGAAAGCCAGCAGGTCAACCTCAGTGGGCATCTCTGACCCTACAAGAAACCTCAGACCTCATTCCGAGCAGGTCAAGCCCCTTGGGTCATGAGACCTTGACCGGGAGCCAGGAGTCTGCCTGCCTCCCAGAAATCACAAGGCACCAGCTCAGGTGAAATAGGAAACCCAGAAGATTCCCAGTTTCCTCCACTTCCCTCTCCTGATTTGCCTACCCCCAGGCATCGAGCTGGCACCTCCAGGTACCCAATGTCACCATGGGGTCACTCAGGGATGATCTGAGTTGTGAACACACTGACGACTTCATTCAGTAGTTCTGGGGATATGCCCAGAGACCTTGGATGGGAAGGATCAAGCAAATAAACTATTTATGGCACCCAACATGGGCCCTTCCCTACTTGGGGAAAAGCTCTGGGCCCAGGACTCCAGACAGAAAAGTGAATTTACTCCTCTGGGGGCTCTAGCTCGAAGAGGTTGGTAGGAGACAGAGGTTGCTGGGAAATAAAAGTATCTGCAAAATTCCACTTCCCACCCATAGAAATACCTGAAATATGGGCTGAGCCTGCTGGTACACCCTGGAGGACCCTGCCCACTGGCCCTTACCTTGACCCTAAGGGACCAATAAGAATACTTCCCCAAGGCATACCAGCATCCAAGCCCTATGTATTCCTGGGCTCCCTCCAGCTCCAAGGCAGTCATCAAGATTCTGGGCTTGAGAAATACCAGCAACTTACTGGGGGATCTTCAAGGCTTTCCTTTTTCTCAAGCCTCAGTTCCCTCATCTGTAAAATAATCAAGTCATACTGGATAATTTCTAAGGCCTCCAGGTTCTGAGGCCCTTCCCTGCTTTTCACAAATACAATCTCATTTAAGCCTCACAACAACCCTGTGAGATAGATGTTGTAGTGATCCCCATTTTGTAGTTGAGGAAACTCAGGCAAACTAAGGTTAAGTGACTTGTCCAGGGTCACATAGCTAGTATGCATCTAAGTTAGGACTTGAATTCAGATCTTCCTGAGACCTTGGACTCCAAGTCCAATTATCTAAGCTGGGGTGAGGAGCATGTGGCCTTTAATTTCCATCATGGCAAATACCAATGGATAGCCAACATCAACCAAAGGTCTCTGGGATCCTTGGTAATTTTTAAGAGTATAAAGGGGTCCTGAGACCAGAAAGTTAGAGGACCCCTAACATGATGAATAGTGGCTTAGTCTTGAAGCCAAGAAGACTCAGGAGTTAAGTTCCATCATCACACATATTGACTGTGTGACCCTGGATGAGTCACTTGGTCTCTTAGTGCTCTAGACAACTCTTAGGACTATAATGGAGTCATCTCCAGTCATCCTAATCTACATCTGGCCACTGTACTCAGATGGCTCTGGAGGAGAAAGTGAGGCTGGTGACTTTGCACAGCCCTGCCTCACTTAAACCCAATTCATTGGCACGTCATGGCAACATCTTCCTGATGTCACGGCCATCTTTGAGAACACAGAACAAAACACACTCCCACAGGACTATGAAGAACAGAGAATGCCCGGGCTTGCATTAGAAGAAGGTATTTCCTTATTTGGGAGTTCCTTCTACTAATGTAATCACAGTTCTCATCTGTGCCTGTGATTTTATGAAAGAACTTTAAAAATAATCTAGTCATAGGATTTTGAAGCTGAGAAGGACACTAGGGACCATGTAGCCTGGCCCCAAAATTTTTCAGATGAGAACTTAAAGAGAGGAAAGGAGTTACCCCAATTCACCAACGACTCAATGTCAGGGTCACAACAAGAATCTAACTCATGTTACTGACAGCCCAGGGCTTTCTCCTCCGTGATGTGCTAAGCCAAGGCCCTGTAGTAGGGACTTCTCCCCACTTCACAACCCATGCAGAAAACTGGGATGCCCAAGATGGCGGATTCCCAAGACTAACTGAGATCAATGGCCCCAGCTTTGGCTGCCTCTGCTGCTCAGCTGAAGAGGTTGGCTCCTGGTTCCCTGGACCGGATGGTGAGCAGGCAATACCCCAGCCCCTTGGACAGTGGGGCTAAGGGGGAGAGGGAGAGGAAGGAGGTGGAGGAGGAGGAGGGGAGAGGCCTATTCCACCAAGCTCATATATAACGCACTCTGTGCGCATTCTCCAGATGAATAAATGAGAAACCGAGGGGCCATAAATCCACAAGCTGCCAATTTGCAAGGGCCCGCTCTTTCCCCGGCCATGCTCTACCACCTTTTATAGCGCATTAATTACCTTCTCTAATAAAGTTTGACAAAATGATAACTTGCCCATGAAAAGTGTTGTAATAAATACATTTTCTCTAACTTTCAACCATTCTTGCATGTCTGCCTCATAAACCTCTGCTATGGTTCAGTAACTTATTATCTATCTATATTTATCAGCTCGGAAAGGAATTTTGAAATGGAACCACGGAGAACTCAGGACAGGGAGTCCATTCCAATGCAGTGACCCCTCAACTGACCTGTTTAGATGGACTTCACTGCACCTTCCAGCCAACTTTCCATCCAGAGCCTGGATGGATGAAATTCCTTTTCCGTTGCCTGCTTTCTCCCCATTGCTCATCAGTTCAAGTAGAGCCCCCAAACCCTGAAGCCAAGAGCCTCTCCAAACTGGCCTACCTCTAGATCCAAGTCCACTCAGTCACTAACTAAAGTGTGACCAGGGACAATCTATCCAACCACTGCTGGCCTCAGTATACTCAACTGTAAAATGATAGTTTGGCCTAAATGAGTTCTAAGGTCTCTTTCCACTGTGACATTGATCGTTGTATATTCGAAGACCCTTCCCAGTTCTGACATCCCCTGTTCCAAGGCCCCTCCCAGGCAAGATTGTACCCTGGCACTTCTGGATCCCAAGTCTCTGACTGGCCTCAGAAAACAGGAGCAGGAGTAGAAATGGCAGAGGCAGATTTGAGCTGGATGTCAGGAAAAGCTTCTTCTCGATGAGAACTCTCCAAAAGAGGGACGGGCTGGAAGGGTCAGGGCCTGCCTCCCTTAGGAGGGCCCTACTTGGAGCGAATAACCACTTGACACAGATGTTGTGGAGAGAATTTAACATCTGGATTGGCTAAAACGGCCTTCAAGTCCCCTCCTGCTCTGAGATTCTAGTCCTCTGACCCTGGCCAAATTATTAACCTCTCTCAGCCTCAGTTTCCCTATCTGTAAGATGGGCATAACAATAACACTTGCCTCACAAGGTTGCTGTACGAATAAAATGAGATGACATCTATTAAGGGATTTATAAAACTTAAAACACTGTAGAAATTCTGGTGGTGTGGTGATAGTGATAGCGATGGCGATGGTGATGGCAGTGGTGGTGGTGGTGATGGCGATGGTGACGGCGATGGCGGTGGTGGTGGTGGTGGTGGTGGTGGTGGTACTGTTGCTGGTGAGTTCATTTATTATAGTAGTCAGAGCATTTTTTGTTGTCTGCCTCCTATTACAATGACCAGAGAGTCCTAATTCCCTCACCAGACTGTGAGCTGCCAATGGCGGCATCATATCTCATTTTGGTTTTGACACGAATCCTTAGAATTTCTCTGTGTGTCAAGACCAGCTACAGCAGTCACATCCTAAGCTAGGGGCAGAGGCACAGTCTATACCCACTCCCTGCACCAACTGGCGCATCAACAAACCTGCCTGTTCCTAAGCCATTTTAACAAACCTAGAAACATGCTCCTCACCCCCTAAAGGTTTTGACAGTCATCCAATCTTCCCCCTCCCATACCCCACAGACTTGGAGGCTGGATATTCCCTAGCCTCAGTTTCCCAGTACCTTCTTCTGACCCAAAACCTGCCTTTCTCCCATAGTACAGCAAGGAGGAGAAGGGATTCCCAGGCAGTAAAGAAAACAGCCTATAAGACTCCCAGGGTGAAAAGCATCCTGGAGCTGGGCCCGTAAGCTCAATAAAATTAATACTGCAGATCCAGGGTCTATTAAACCCTAAGTGCTGACTATCAAATTCCCCTTGCACAGCCCTTATCCACAGGCCTGTTTGCCCAGGGCCTTCTGGGCTACCTTTCCTCTCTTAGAATTCACTCACTCCATAATTCTTTACTGGTATCTACCAGGGTGTTTCGCTCTAGGGGAGGGTCTCAGGGTGGTAATAACTGGTCCAGTCTACTTCCCTAAACATGGGGAAACTAGAAGCCTGCCCACATGGTATGTGGGGTGAGGTACCAGAATGCCTCTATGAATCAGAACACAAAGGGGCCTGAAAGTCCTCCACCATTGAGATCAATCTTGGCTTACAGACAGTGTCCCTAGAAGGCTCATCTCAAAGACTGCCTTAGTAACACACTAGCTGTGTGATCCTGGACAAGTCACTTGACTTCTGTTTGCCTCAGTTTCCTCATCTGTAAAATGAGGAAAATAATAATTCCTACCTCCCAGGGTTTTTATAAGGATCAAATGAGATAATAGTGCTTAGCACATAGTAAGAACTGTGTAACTAGATTAACCTGCGCATAGTAGGAGTTGTGTAAATATTAGTTATCATGGATTCAGCAGACTGACAAAGAGGTCCGTGAGATGAAAATGATAAAGAATTCCTGTCTGGATCATTTCTAAGTCCCCATCCAATTCAGGAAATGAATTTTACAGGTGAATCCAATGGGATGCAAGCCATTGGAGTCACCTATAGTCACTCAGGTAGCAAGTTGGAGTCAGGTGCAGAATCCATCCATCAGTAAGCATTTATTAAGTGCCTACTAGGCACTAGGCACTGAGCTAAGCCCTGGGGATGCAAATACAAATGAAAACAGAGATGGTTCCTGCTCTCAAATAACTTATAGGCTGATGGCCTCCACCTGACCAGGTTGTGGCCATGGGGCTTTCTTTAGTGTAAGATGTAGAATCCTTGAAGGGTTTTAAGCAGACTTAAATCAGGGTCAGATGCCCTATCCCCCCCCACTAGATTATAAACTCCTTGAGGGTAGAGGCCTCTGTACCCAAACCAGGACTCCATATTGGACTAGAACATGAGTGGGAGTCCAAAGCCTGTTGGTTGACTGACTGAGCAGATGGTTGAGAAGCTGCTAAGTTCCCCCACAGACTTGCTAACTACCATAGATGTCCTCCTCCTCCTCCTCTTCCTACTCCCTCACATGCCATCCTCCCTATTCTGCTCCCCAAGCTTGCATACAAACTTGAAGGCCTTCTGGAAGGAATGGGCAAGAAGGCAGAGAATCACAGCTTGCTCCGAGAGTCACTTCTATGAGACTACCAACTTCCACCATCTGCCTTCCCAGAAACCATCCCATCTGCCCCACAGGGGGCCCTCCATCACCCAGAGAGGAATGTTCCATTGGTGGAGATGTTGAGAGCTCCAGAAAGGTAGTTTTAAGACATAGGAACTCTTGCTTTTCACAGCAGGGCAGTGAAAGGATGGAATCTGCTGCCCTGAGAAAAAAGGAGAAGCCCATAAGAGGTTAAGTATGCTGGGTCCCTAGCCAGTGATGATAGGAATATCAGCCTTTAAGAACCAGAAGAAACCTCAGAAACCAGTCTAGACAGGGAACAAGAAAGCCCCATCTCATGTCCCCAGCAAGCCTCTGCTGGGACCCTTGGGTGTTTAAAGCCCTGAGTTTGAATGAGAAGACTCATCTCTGGATGCAGCCCTGGCACCTTGAGCAGGCTGCTGCTTGAGACTTATCTCCCTCCTCAGTAAAATGAGAGGGGTAGATGGGAGGACCATCTGACTCTCACACTCTGTGGGTCTGTGAGGCAGCCCAGCCCCTCCGCTCCAAAAGGACAGATTTCTGAAATTAACCTGCCCTGCTGGGAGGTAGGGAGCTGAAAAGGAGGAAGGGCTGCATCTGTAAGGTTGGTGGGTTGGGTGGGGGAACCTAGGCATTGTTTGTCCAGAGCCAAACACACCATCATATTTGGTGTCCCAGTCATGGCAGAATCCTAGAATGTCAGAGCTGGGAAAGACCTTAGAACACAGAACATGGAATAGTAGAGCTGGGAAAGACCTTAGAACACAGAACATGGAATGGTAGAGCTGGGAAAGACCTTAGAACCTAGAGTACACCAAATGTTAGAGTGGGAGAGACCTTAGAACATAAAATGTCAGAGAAACCTTAGAACTGAAAACATAGAATATCAGAGCTGGGAGAAGCCTTAGAACAGGGAATGTCAGAGCTGGGAGGGCCTTAGAACATAGAATATCAGAGAGATCTTAGAACTGAAAACCTAATATCAGAGCTGGGAGGGGACATTAGAACACAGAATTCTGAGTGAGAAAAACCTTTAGAAGAGGTAAAAGAGGATGTCAGAACCAGAATGGACCTTAGAACACAGAATGTCAAATCTAAAAGAAGTCTTATGACATGCAGTGTCAGAGCTAGGCAGGATCTCAGAACATAGAACTTTGAATATCAGAAATGGAAAGTTTTATAGCATAGAACTTTATAAGTGAAAGAGAATTTAGGACACAGAACATTAATCCTGAAGGAAACTTGAGCGATAAAATTTAAAATGTCTTCAAATGTATCAGAACATAAGTTGGCTCCTATTTGTCATCATATCCACGGTGTCTAGCACCGTTCTAATTGATAAATGCCTGCAGGATATCATCATGAAGTGAAAGGGAAGGGAATATATCTTTCTATAGGACCTACTATGTGCCAGGCACTGTACTAGGAGCTCTTCAAATTCTCTCACAACAAAACTGGGAACCTTATCTCCTTATTGACTCCATTTGACAGTTGAGATGTGTCCCCTTTGACCTCTTGGTGCAATGGAAATAGAGTGGGATGTGGAACCTCAAATATGTGGGTCCAAATCCTTACTCTGTTTCTGATGACCTTGTACAAGGCACATCTCTCTGGGTCTCAGTTTTCTCAGTTGGTCTTTGAGGACCCTTGCCACTCTAGCTCTTGACAGATTGAGGCTGACAGTAAAGGACATTAGCCAATCTGAGCCCCCAGGAGGCCCTAAGGTCTCAGAGGAAGAGATAGACTTTGGCCTCAATAAGTAGAGAAGAGAAAGTTATAGACCCAAAACAATCCCATCTTTCCCCTCCATAGCCCAATCCAACTTGTAGCTCACAGGTACCGAAAGGACAGAGACAGCCCTTGCTTTGAGAATACTGGATTCAGGGCCAATGGATCTGAATACAAATCCCTGCTCTTCCTACAGTGTGATCTGGGGCAACTCCCTTTCTCTCCCTGAGCTTCATTGACCAGATGGGTAAACTCAGGGGGTTAGACTAGATGGTCCTTTTCAGCACTACATCCTTCAACCTTATATCTTCCAAGAGACTTTAGAGAACCTAATTCCATCATTTTCCAAACAAGGAAATTGGCCCAAAGAGGACAAAATTTGCCAAAAGTCACCCAGCAAGTCAGTAGTAGAGCCAGTGTAGGAGTCAAACTGAGGGCAGGGCCCAGGCCTTCTCTGAAGGCCCAACCAAGGTCAACACACAGCAGGTCCTTAAAAACACTTGGCGACTGATGCTGGAGTGCCCAGCATCCTGCCTGCCCCTTCCTTGAAGGGCTGGGATACTGAAAGGGTTATTCTCCCGAAACATGTGCCTGGGCATAATTCTAATCCATAAACAAAGCATTTGGCCTGTACTTAGGCAGCTTCAGCCCAGATATGGCAATAATTAACACTGTGACCATTATTGGAGACTTCCTCCCCACCACACACACCCACACACACACACACACACACACACACACACACACACATACACACACACACACATACACACACACATACACATACACACACATGCACACACACACATACACACACACACATACACACACACACACACACACACATACACACACACACACATACACACACACATACACACACACACACATACATATAATCTGATCAAGGCCCTGCCAGGCTACCCAAGCCAGAAAAAAAAAAGAGCAGAAGGTAGAAAAACGATGAAGATGGGAGGGAGAAAGAGACAGAGGAGAGAAGGGAGGAGGAAGGAGGAGAAAAGAAAGGGTGAGAAGGAAGTAAGGAAGGAAGAAGAGAAGCCCAGGAAGCAGCAGCTGCCCTGGGGAGCCCCCATGGCCTGCCCGCCTGCCCATCTGCGGCTTTTCAGAGGGGGCAGCAAAGGGAGGAGATCCAGATCCCTCAGCCCTGTCAGGAGGAGAGTGAGGCCCTGATCAATAGATGCACAGGCCCCTGGGGCTGAGATCGATGTGGTCAGGCAGGCTTGAAGGTCTGGTGCCTGAGCATCATTTATCCTGCCCCCCCCCACACCCCAGCATCCACCTTCTCCTCGCCAGGACTAGTGAGAGAAAAAAACAAGTCTAGACTCTTGGGAATTAATGGCTAACACCCTACCCCTCTTTCCTCCAGCCCCGCCACAAACCTCAAGTGTCCATCTTTGGGGCAAGATGAACCGAGGCAACTCAGGGATGGGGGGGACAGCATGGAGCCTGCTTTTCCCAGCTCTGCCTTTCCTCCTTCCTTTCCCATCTCTCCATCCTTTCCCCTCTCTGTTCCTAATCTAGGGGACAGAGAGATTTAGTTATTTAGTCTAAAAACATTTGCTAACGATGATGGAAATCACAGTCGCAGGCAGGTTAGTGGGGTGAGCAGGGTCAGCCTCTGAATCACAAAGACCTGAGTTCAAACAGTAAGTACATCTGACACACACTGACTGTGTGACTCTGGGCTGGTCACTTAGCTTCTCAGTGTGGTTACTGAGTAACTGGTGTTCATTAGTCCTGAAAGCTCCACAAACAGAGGAAATCATGGGTATAAATGTTAAGGTCTACAAATGCTTTAACTCCAGTAAGGGGCAGCGAGGTGGTGTAGTGGCTTCAGTCAGGAAGACCTGAGTTCAAATCTAACCTCAGACACTCAGTAGCTATGTGATGCTGGGCAAGTTACTTTACCCTGTTTACTTCAGTTTTATCATCTGTCAAATGAGCTGGAAAAAGAAAAAGCAAACCTCTCCAGAATCTTTGCCAAGAAAACCCCAGAGTCAGACATGACTGGAAAATGATAGAACACCAAAATTTCCTCCAGTATCCTAATAATCCTCATAACAACCCTCAGAAGACCCAGGCTCAAATTTTGCCTTTGCTGTTTACTACCTGGAGGAATCTTGGGAAAGTCACTAAAATTCTATGGGCTACAGTTTCATTATCTGTAAGATATGCTGGTGTATAAGATAGCATCAGGTCCCTCCGGCTCTAAGTCTATGATCCCATTTCACTGATGAAGAAATAAAGTTCAGAACGGAAAGGTGACCCAGAGCTCAGCACAGTGAAGGCAGGTAGTAGGCACTTAATCAATATTTATTGACTGATTGACTAAAGTTTCAGCTCCCGAGTGACTAGCCCAAGAAAACACCTTCCCCTTTCTGGAAATCTACATTCCCATCACTTTACCAGAAGGATTATGGGAAAATTGCTTTCAAGAAAAAAGATTATGGCCTTCAGTGGAAGTTTTTAAGCTTTTCCAAAGCCCATCCACCAGCAGAGAAAGCAAATAGTTACCAAAGCGGGCTGGGTACTCTGTCCACGGAGTAGCCCAGAGAAACGAAGACAGGTCCCCAGCCTCCTCCCTTCCCTCCTCTTCCTACCCTCTGGGAGCCCATCCTGGGTGCCTGCCACAGAGATAGGACTGGCTGCAAGCAATGATTGGAAACTGTCCCTACCCAGTGGGTTTTCCCATCTAAAGCAGACAAGCAGATGGGACCTGAGTAAAGAGAGAGGATGGGAGCTAGGAGGAGAAGGGAGAGGAAGAGGAGAGGAGAGAGAAGAGAAAGGAGAGGGAGGGAGGGAGGGAGAGAGAGAGAGATAGACAGAGAGAGAGAGAGAGAGAGAGACAGACAGACAGAAAGGAGAGGGGAGGAGGGAGGAAGACAGAGACAGAGAGAGGAAGAAAGAGGGAGGGAAAGACAGAGAAAAGGAAAGAGAAAAAAATACTCGTTTCCATTTCTACAATCCTTCAGAATGATGAGATACTGAACTTTCAGGGACCTTGATGTCAGTCAACGGGCGTTTATTAAGCACTTACTATATACCAGGCCCTGTGCTAAGTTTCTTAATTTTCCAGAAGTGAAACCAAAGCCCAGAGAAGTGGGAGAGCTTGACCAAGGCTACATAAAGAAAGGAAGTGATTTCCCCAAGGTCACAGAGGAGACAGTGGCAGTCAGGATTTGAACACATGTCCTCTCACTCAAAATCCAGGGCTCTTTCCATAATAACACTTAAGTTTACAAAGTGCTTTCCTCCCAAATTGCCACTAAATCCCACTCCCTGCCTTCCTGCACATGATTAGAAAGAATGCCAATTATATAGAAACAATTATCAAAATATTTATTTTTCTTTTTAAGCCAGGTTCACAGACCCCAGATTAAACACCTTATGTGGAGAAGAAATTCCTACAGGAGTTAAGCAGACAGTTCTCTTCCAATTCCATGATCACTATTTCAACTTCGTGGAAAAAACTCATCACTCCTCTACTCAATAAACAGTAATGTCTCCCTATTACCTATGAGTTCAAATATCAACTCCTCTGTTTAGCATTAAAATCTTTTCAGGTACCTCTTACCTTCCCAGTCTTCTTACACATTGTTCCATCATCCTGTATGGAGTAAATGTTAAGTAGATGGTTAATGATTGATTGATTGGTGATGAGCTCGTGTTTACAGAAACACACTGGTCGAAACAGCCTAGAGAAGTACACTCAGATATTCTGCAGATGGTTCGGAGTTAAAGGGATTTACACAAGAACATGCTGATAAAAAAATCTCCCAGATTGACCCTGATCACCTGGGTAGCCTTATTCCCACTGTCATGTGGGACTGACATCAGGGCAGGATTAGGAGGTAAAGGACCTATCATTTGCTATTAGTGTGTCAGTGGCCAAGCCATTTCTTTTCCCTAAGCCTCAGTTTCCTCATCTGTAAAATGAAAGTGTTTTCCAAGATGAGCTCAGAGGTCTATTTCTATTCTGAACCTATGATGCTAATAGGAGCCACTGGCTTCAGAGGAAGGAAGGATTAGTAATATTGGGGGTGGGACAGGGAAAAAAAAGGGGATAGAGGGTGCAGTGAGAGGTATACTAGAGGGTGTCAGTGAAGGCTCCCTAGGAGATCTGACCACTCAAGTATGGGAACAGAATGACCCTCCACCAAAGTCTTGCTGGTTGAACTTTTCTTACACACACATCTGCCATGTTTGGTCTTGACCATATACCATCGATGGCTTAACAAGCTTCAGATCCCCTTCTAGGGTGACAGCGACTGTCTACTGAGCATAAGCCTGGCCTTTGGATTACCCTTAATTCTGTCACACCTATAAATTAGTCCTGTCCCGGTTACAGCCTTAATACGATCAATTAAGCCCAAAACAAACCCCAAAGTAAAGTCACAAATTAGGTTGTTTACACTCCTTAGCCAATGCAATTAACTAAATTCCAAACACAGTTAATTATGTTTCCTATCACCCGTTTACTAAGAGGTCCTATCGATCTTGGCCCACACGCTGCCAATTACAGACGGATGGTTCGACCGCCAGGATGAAAACCCAAGCCACCGCTTCTCCATAGAAACGAGATGGTGGGTTTGGCAGCCCCACTCCTCAAGAAGGGGAGACAATCTGGACTGGGGACCTGGATCTCTGATCCAGTCATGTTTGTTGGATGAGAAAAAGGACCAAGGAAGGTCAGAGGGAGGATGGTGGAGGCTAGTGCTAAATCCCACTAGAAAAAGAAATTCAAATACAAGGAGCCAATTAGATCATTGATAAGAGAGGATAAGGGATCTTGGCCAAACCACTAGCTCCCTGTGGATTTCAGTATTTTCATATGTAAAACTGGGAGACTGGAGAAGAAAGCATCCAAGGTTCCTCCCAGATTTAAATCTGTGATCCTGTGAATCAGAATATGTCAAAGTCAGAAGAGTGTTTTAGAAAATGAAATGGCAGAGCTGGGAGGGGCCTCAGAACAGGGAATGTCAGAGCTGAAAGGAGTCTTAGAACAGGGAATGGTAGGGCTGGGAGGGTCCTCAGAACAGGGATGACAGGGCAGAGAGAGATATTAAAACTGAAAATGTCAGAGATGAACGGGACCTTAGAACAGATGATTGAAATACAGAACAAAGAAGAGTCAAATATAGGAACCTTAGAATATAGAACATAGACTGTTCTGGAAGACTCAAAAGACCCCCAAGTCACACCCCCCTCATTTTACAATTGAGGATATTCATTGAGACCTTGTGTGTGAGTCCTCATTGTGCTAAAATTCCGAGCCAGGTCAGCCCTCCCTTGCCAGGTCCTTGAGACCTCTCCTTGCCTCATCCCAGCACAATGCCTCCCAGACCACACATCTCCATATAAGGCACTCCACATGGCTGCCATCTTTTCTTTGCACAGTAAAGCATCCGGCTGAGGAACAATGTATTTTTAGCCATGGTTATACAGGAACTCAGAATTAATGAGCCTCCCACAAACACTGTTCTAACTCAAGTCGAAAGAAAACCTTTTCCCATTTTCTTCTTCTGACAAAAACAGAGAAAAGGAATGGGGGAGGAGAGACAAGGAGAGGAAAGAGGAAGTAGAATATAAAATGAAAAAGGTAGAGGTTTGACCCACCTAAGAGGGGGCAGAGGGAGCAAGTGCCTCTTTGGGACTGAGGGAACAGAGGAGAAAACGGGGAAGGGGGCTCTCTAATCAGAATCCCAAAGTGGAGGGGCGGGGGTGCTTAGTGATGTGACGCAAGAGAATTCCCTAAAGCATATTTCAGGGACTGAAGCAGGTGGTAATGAGGCCAGAAAACTGTGTGTGTTGTGGTATCACATCCGATCACGGAGTATCCAAGTTGAGAGGAAACAGAATATGAAATGTCAGGACTGGGAGGGAGAACACAGAATAGAACACAGAATGCTAGAACAAAAAAAAATATATGTATGTATATTTATATACATATATACATACATGCATACATATGTGTGTATAATTGCATGTGTGTGCATATATATACACATATATACATAGATGCCGAATGAGATCTTATCATCACTGAACATTAAAGGTGGGACACAAACATTTATTAAATTCCTGCTGTGTACCAGGCACTTTACTACTAAGCGCCAAGCACTTTAGAAACATTGTATCCTTTGACCCTCACAACAATTCTAGGAGGAAGTACTATAATTATCCCCATTTCACAGTTGAAGAAACTGAGGCAGAAGTTAAATGACCTACCCAGGATCACATAGCTAATGTCTGAAGCTAGATTTGAACTCAGGACTTCCTGACTCCAGACACAAGGTTCTATCCTCTTTGTCACCTAGCTGACTTGGGGGTCATCTGGAATTGACTTGTCTAAAGGCAATAGAGATGTTAGTGGCACCAGTCATAGAAGAGGAAAACCAGAAAAACCCCCTCATTCTTTGGATCATGCTGGTGGAAAGACTTCAGTCATGGTCATGGGTCATGGTCAGGCTTTCAGGGAAAGTTTTGAAGACCTCTCAACCTCAAATATTCTGACGTTGCACTTACCTTATTAGTTCCTATTACAAATGTTTCATACATCCCCAGTAGGGGCCCAGGAGGGGAGTCAACAAAAATATGTTGATGATACAATGTCTTTTGGACTGTTCCTTCAAAAACTGTTTGTTATTCCTCCTCATAGAAAAAGTATGAGTGCAGGCAAGGAGTCAAGAATGATTAGACTCAACCATGCTGCAATTCTGTGTCCTTCAGCCTTCCCACTACCCCCAAGAGCTTGGACCTTCTGGCTTCGCTTGTATGCCTAAGCTAGCCAGTGCTGGCATCCTCTGTGGTCAGCCACCCTTGACCTTAACTTGAGCTACATGGAGCAGCCCAAGCGGCACAGCCTTCAGCATGGGAGAGACTCCTGGTTCTGGTTCTTCCTACTGTTGTGACCTTGGGTGAGACCTGCAGAGAAACTCTCTGAGCCTGATTCTTGTTATATAAAAGGAGGAATATTGGATAAGGATATTCTCTGAGGTCTCGCTAGTTCCTAAGTCTGCCATTCGATGACCCTTCCCAATGAAACAACCAAGCTGGCTCCCATCAGCCAGTAGGAAGAAGAGCTGACATTTATGTAGACCTCTAGAATTACTAAATACTCTCCCAATCACTTCACTTCATCCTTTCCCCCATTCCTCACCTCATCAATGACATGAGCTCATATTTCTAAAGAAACATAGCACAGTGCCTGGTATGCAGTAAGTACTTAAAAAATGCATTTCCTAGCAAAAGTGATTTAATCTTTACTGTATCTTCCTCACCCCCACAACAACTTTACAAGAGAAGTTGTAGAAGGATTAAAATGTAAACTGTAGAGCTGAGGTCAGAGGACCTTGGTTCAAATTTGTGACAGACCTGGGACAAGTCATTCAATCAATCAATAAGCATTTATTAAGCACCTACAATGTGCCAGGCTCTGTTCTGGGCACCAAGTACACAAAGGTGTAAATGAAAGTCTTAGTTTTCAGTGGTGAAAACTGCATGTACTCACAAAATTATATACAGACTACATTTAAAATGAATACAAGGTAGTTTGGGAAACAAGTAGGCATAGTGGATAGAGCCTGGAGTCAGGAAGAACAAATCTAGCCTCAGACATTTACTAGCTGTGTGACTTTGGGCAAGTCACTTTATCCTGTTTGCCTCAGTTTCCTCATCTGTCAAATGAACTGGAGAAGGAAGTAGCAAATCTTTGCCAAGAAAACCCAAAATGTGGCTATGAAGAATCAGGCATGATTGAAATGAATAAACAACAATAAAATTTGGGAGAAAGAGCCTTAGCAGCTGTGGGGATGAGGAAAGGCTTCATGTGGAAGGCAACATCTGGGCTGAGCCTTGAATGAAGCCAGGGATTACAAGAGGTGATGATGAAGGAGGACGTTCCAGGGAGCGGGGGTGGGTAATGACAGGTTACATGTGAAGAAGAGCCTTGAGCTTGTTTGCTTCTCTGTAAAGTGACAAAATCAGACCCAATGATGTCTGGGATTCCCCACCAGCTCCAAATGGAGGATCCCATTGAGCCATCTTTGTAGAATGGGAAAACTGAGGCTCTGGAAGAAGTGACTTGCTCATACTCATCTCAATAATTCACGGAAGACCCAAGGACTCACACTCAGGTCTCTACTACCATGTCCTTCATTATGCCATCTCATCAAGCTCAGGTAAAACCAGAGGTGGACAATTGAAGGCCAGAGGCTACTGAGCGGTACCAGGGAGAGATCCTTGAATTGGAATTTGGAGAGTCAAAGTCTAGTGTGTGAACTATCACTGACACTTTCCACAAGACTTTTAAGCAAGACATTCATTCTCTATGTGCCTCAGTTTACTCTTTTTTGAAATTAAGGTAAAGGCTTTTGTCCGGTATACTTCACAGGGCTACTTGGGGAGCAAATGAAATAGTACATATATTGTAATAATGGTGACAGCTGACATTCCTATAGGTTTGAAGATTTACAAAGCAATTTTAAGATATCAATCTGTTCAAGTTTCACAATAAGCCTTCGAGGGAAAATCACTGCAGGTGTAATTGTCCCTATTTTACAGAAGTGTCTCCTAGCAAGCTCAGAACTTGAACCTGGCTCAGAGGTCATCTAGTTTAACTCTCATTTTAAAGAGGAAGAAACTAAGTCTGAGACCTTAAATGACTTCCCAGAATCATTTCTCCAGAGCTGGAAGGTAGTTCTGACTCCTTCTAAGCCTACCCTCTCATTTGCTGATGAGGGCATTGAGAGCCTTGGAGGGTCCATTCAATTATGGATTCATATCTTGCTTTTTTGGCTACTTATTCCTGCATGACCTTGGACAAATCACTTCTGTGTCCCAGTGCTGTGCTAAGCACTGTAGATATAAAGACAGAAATGAAACAGCCCTTGCCTTCAAGTGGTTTACATTCTACTGTGGTAGATTCATGAGTTCTAAGGTCCCTTCCAACTCTAAATCTATTTTTCTATATAGTAAAAACTTAAAATTTGTTGAGTTGAACTGAATTGAATTCAACTGAGTAAGGGTTTCCTACAGCCTAGCAGACCAGAAAAATTAGACATAGAAGAAATGGAGGCATCTCAGTTATAATTAACTGGAGCCAGGGAATTCTTTGCCAGGAAGTACTTTGTATCATTATTGACAAAATTCATAGAATCTGCTTCCATTTGACTTGGAGAAGCTAAATTCATTTCAAATGAAGCATAGTAGCTTCTGCTCTAGTCCCTTATTTTAATTTTGTATGTATCATTCTGTTTTGTGTCTCTTGTAAACAATATATTATTGAATTCTGGTTTCTAATTCATTTTTCTATCTGCTTCCATTTTATGGGTGAGTTCATTCCATTCACATTCACAGTTGTGATTACTGTGTATTTCCCTCCATTCTATTTTCTCCTGTTTGCCTTTCTCTTTTTTTCCTGGTCCTTCTCAAAAGTCTGTTCTGCTTCTGACTACTGCCTCCCTTAATTCTCCCTCCCTTTTATTCACTCTCCTCCCTCTCTCTTATCCTCTTCCCCTCCTACTTTCCCTGGTGAATGAGATAGATTTCTATAAGCAACTAAGTCTGTGTATGTGTGTATGAGAGAGAGAGAGAGAGAGGTTCTTCCCTCTCTGAATTAATTTCAATTATGACAGTGAGGTTCAAGGATTGCCCCCCTAACCCCTGGGCAAGATAAATTAAGAAAGAGGGGCAGTGAGATCAGAGGATGAGAGAAGCATAGACTTAGAAGTTGACAAGACCTTGGAGAATAAATCCATTTCCCTCATTTTATATATGAGGAATATGAGTTCTACAGATTAAGTGAGTTGCTAAAGTTCATTCAAGTTGAAATTTACAAAGTTGTGTCAATTGGAGGCCCCCCGACTCCATCCAAATCTCATGATCTTTCCACTATGGTTATATAATGTTTGTTAATTGATTATAACATGCTGCTTCTATCTTTCAACACATTTTTGTTCAAATGAATTGAGTAATTTATTCTCTCTGAAACTATACTAAAAATGGAATGAATTGGATATCTAAGAAGGTAGTGAGTTCTCCATCACTGAAGACCTTCAAGCTAAAGCTAGGTCTCTAATGATAAGGATGCCTTAAAAAAAGAAAACAGATTCTTGGTAAGGTATGGATTGAACTAGATATCCCCCAAGATCTCTCAATTGTAAGATTTTGTAACTAATGGGAGATATTTTTTCCTTGCATTAGTAAGGGAACTGGGTAAAACCCTACAGAGCTAGAGAATATAAAATGTCAGATCACGGTGGAAAGATCCATGGATCAGGAGGGAGGGAGGAGGTATATTGTCTTCCCACCCAGGGACTTGGGTTCTGAGATTATGAAGATCATGCTTAGGCCAGGGGGAGAATCTGACCTTTAAAAGAGGGAGATCAGATTGCACCCTGGCTCATTATGCCCCCTCTTGGAGTAGAACTCAGGAGAAAATCTCTAAAACAAAGCTAAGTAATTGTTCAGATGTAGAGTTTTCCCAAAAGGGTCTTCTTTGTAGAAAGGTACCCAACATATAGTAAATCAGGTATGGGTCAGCTATTTGCTTTATGGAATAAGTGCCTAAAATACAAAGAATACATTACTGCCCTTCAACAAGCACTTGAAACAACAGTAATTCATCATTCCAGATATCGTGCATCAGGAGATTTCTACTTAAAATATAGAAAATTTTGAGGGCTCCTAAACAGATATTTCCCAATCACCTCAGATCAGTACTATCATAGTGATTCATTCAAGGTTCTGTCCAAGCAATCATGCATGGTTCATCCTCATGTTGGTGGTCAATGTCCTCCAAGAAGACCAGACTCAGGAAGCCCTCCTGCTGACCTCTTAGTGAGTCAGACCTCTAGTTGCCACCAACTCTGGAAACTTTTATCATTTGGTTACCTGTGCTCAGATGAATGCAGTTAGGGGCTTTTAGTCTATGTGTAGGCTCACCTAGACAAGGTGAACATATTCTTATTACCATGGGCTCACAGTCACCATTGCTCCTGAGAAAGAGGAAGATGAGAAAGATTTCATCATTGGAAAGTCTCTGGGAGAAAATGCCTAAGTCCCAAGTGATGAGAGAAAGAAAGAGACAGACAGAAATAGAGTCAGAGGAAGAGAAAGGGGAAAGACAGGGGGATGGAGGGAGAGAGCTATTCCTCCTAAGTCTATCGAATGATCAGCATTTTCTTATTCTTTCACCTATTACCTTTAACATGGTCCCCTGTGACCAGGGCTAAGAGACTGACCAAGCCTTCAGTCATACATTAAGGGACCCACCGACCAGAAGCAACTAGCCTGGTAATCAGCTCATGGGAAGTGCCCTAATCCAGTAAATTTGAGGGATGGGGTTCCCATGACCATCCCTACTAAAACAGTGATTAATGTCATAGTTGGAAGGATTCTCAAAGACCATTTATCCCAATCCCCTTATTTTAAAAATGAAGAAACTGAGGTCCACAAGGATTAAATGAATTTGCCTAAAGTCATACAGAGAGTGAGTGGCAGAGTTGGGATTTGAGCCTAGATCCTCTGACATCAGACTAAGAGGTCAATAGTATCCCCAAGATTGGCCCTTTGTGTGTATGTTTGTCCTTCATTGCCTAAGAAGACCATACCATCAGAGAAATGATGACATGACTTGCCCTTGACTTTGTTTTTGAGTGAGGGAGGGCTGTACAGGTCACCAGCCTCACTTCTCCTCCAGAGCCATCTGAATCCAGTCACCAGCTACTCATCAGGATGATTGGAGATGACCCAGGATGAGGCAATTGGGGTTAAGTGACTTGCCCAAGGTCACCAAGCTAGTGAGTATCAAGTGTCTGAGGTGAGATTTGAACTCAGGTCCTCCTGACTCCTGCATTGGTGCTCTATCCACTGCACCACCTCACTGCCCCGACCTTTTGGAAATGCAGCATAGAATATAAGAGCTCCAAGAGTCTAGAATTGCAGAAATGGAAGGGATCTCAGAACACAAAATCTCAAAACTGGGAGAGAACTTAGAACATAGAACACCAGGCCTCAAAGAGACCTCAAAGGTCACGAACTGCAATCTCCTCATTTTACATATAAAGAAATTAAAGCCCAGAAAAGAAAATTGCCTTGCCCATTATTCCCCATCAAGTCAGGAGAAGTTGTTATTTAGTTGTTTTCAGCCACATCCATTTGGTCAGCCATGACCCCATTTGGAGTTTTCTTGGCAGAGATACTGGAGAGGTTTGCCATTTCCTTCTCCAGCTTGTTTTACAGATAAGGAAACTGAGGCAAACAGAGTGAAGTGACTTGCCCAGGATCACATAGCTAATAAGGATCTGAGGCCAGATTTGAATTCAGAAAGATGTGTCTTCCTGACTCCAAGTCCTGTGTTCAATCCACTACACAACAGGAAGAGAGAGACCTAACACACAAGTCTCTTGAATATCAAGTTCAGTATTATCTCCACCACACTACAATATGGCCATCCCTTGACCCCATCCATGTCACCTCTGGAAAGACTTGGGGTCAAGTGCCAGGTGCTAATCCCACACCATCCTGACATTAAGTAGGGGGACCTCTGTCTCACTGTTCCTGTTGGTATTAATTTTAGAGATTTCTCACTTTTTTTAACATGGTAGTTTTGAGATTCACGCACTTTAAATACAAAAAAGGGGGGATTTTAAAAATAGCCACCTCGTCACAATCTGCAGATATGAAATTCCCCCCACGGCCCTCCCCCAAAACAGTGAAAGAACGAGGAAGTCGTTGAGGTTGAAGCTTCGGAATTTTCTCCCATCAACGCCTCCTCCTCCTCCTTCTCTGCAGAACAGGGTAATTTCAGGGAAAGTTTATTAAAGTTCTATGATGATGGTTCTTTGAACTGCTCTGAAAGCAAATGATATCTTTGCATTGGAGAATGTCATGATTTGGTCTTTTTTTGGTTTGAGTTTTTTTTAATTTTTATTTTTTTAAAGACTGGACGACTTTGAATTTAAGCTCAAAAATTCCCTTGTCTGGAAGCACCAAGCTGGAGATTTAGATAATGGTCGTATATCTGGTGTCTAGCTGCCTTATATACAGCCCAAGAGCCAATGCGGGGACAAGGGGTCTATTAAGGTGATAGCATCTCAAAGTGGGAAGGGGTCTCAGAAGACATCCAGTCTAACCCACACCTGACCCAGAATCCCCTCTGCAAAAACTTCAGCAAGTGGTCCCCCACCCCCAAAGTGGTGCAAAGTCTTAGAGTCAAGAATGGCTTGAAGTTAGAAAGAACCAAGTTCAAATACTTACTAACTGTGTGACCCTGGATAAGTCATTAATCTCTGTCTCTTTTCTCAGTTTTTTTCAGTTTTCTCAACTGTAAAATGAAGGTAACAAAAGCACCTACTTCCCAGGGATGTTGCATAGATCAAATTAAATAATATTTGTAAAGTGTTTAACCTGGTGCCTAGCATATAGTAAGCATTTAATAAATGCTTGTTTCCTTCTTCCCTCCTTCCTATCCTTCTGTCCTTCCTTCATTTCTTCCTTCCTTCCTTCTTTCCTTCCTCTGTGTGAAGTTTCCCAATGATGGGGAACTCATTACCTCCTAAGACAGATATTCTTTTTGAGAATAGCTTTAATTGCTAAGAAGTTCCAGTCTAAACAGGCCTCTTGATAACTTCCCCCCATAGATCCTTATTCTGCCTTTTGGGGTCAAGCAAAAAAGATATAATCCCTCCTCAAAAGGACAGCTTTTCATATACTTGCATGAAGCTATCATATCCCCGCCAAGTCCTCCTTTCTTGAGGCTAAACAACCCCAGTTCTTTCAAACAACCTTAACATGGCAAGGACTTTCAGCTTTTACCATCTTCTCGATATCTTCCAACTATTATATCATATATTAACTCATATTACACTTGTAGGCCTCTCAGTTCTGTATCAGATTAGCCACTATCTAAAAAGGCAGAGCTGTGAAATTGGTTTTTTGATCCCCTGTAGGATTTTACATTGATGCTTCATGAATTTCATCTCTTAGTAAATTCAAGTCAATGATTAAACTTTTCAAAATCTTCTTGGATCACGACTCAGGGACCCAGAGTGTTAATGCTCCTGCCTTAAAACAACAAGAAGCATTTATTAAACACCTACTATATGCCAGACATTGTACTAAGTACTGGAGATACAAAGATGGGAAAAAGAGAATCAAGGATTTTACCATATGATGGTGCTAGTGGGGTGGAGGAGAACAGCATTTAAATAAATAGGGATATACAAGTTATAGAGTTGCTAGGGGGTGCAGAGTGCCAGGAGGCCTGGAGTCAGGAAGATGAGTCTTCCTGAGTTCAAGTCTGGCCTCAGACACCTTATAGCTGGGAGACCCTGGGCAAGTCAATTCACCCTGTTTGCCTCAGTTTCCTCATCTGTAAAATGAATTGGAGAAGGAAAGGGCCAACCACTCCAGTGTCTTTGCTAAGAAAACCCCAAAAGGGGTCACAAAGGGTCCAAAAATGACTGAACTAAGTATACAACCTATAAAGAGTAGATGAAAGGAAATTCAGAGAGAAAGACACTAGTAGTAGCTAGAAGTTGGGGAAGGGGAAACCAAGAGAGGTCTCCCTGCAAAAGGTGAGACTTGAGTTGAATCTTGAAAGAAAATTCTGTGACCAAGGCCATAGGAGCATAGATCTGAGTCAGTAGGAACCACAAGGCATCGATTCCAGTATCTTCATTTTATAGCTGAGGAAACTGAAGTCCTGGGACACTGAGTGATTTGCCCAGGGTCAAACAGGCAGGATTTGAACCCACGCCTTTTGGCTTCCGAGTCAGTATTCTTCTCGCCATTCCCCACCCAGGATTCCATCCCAGCTTGGTGTCATCTGATAATGTGACAAGCAAGGGGTCTCAAAGTGGCAAATGGCACAGGACCAATGCCTAGTGCTAAGCATCTCCCTATTTCCAACCTCCTCTGAGATATTTTTACTTCCGAGTCCTGCCAGCATTGAAATCCAGCGTGTTTGCAGCCACTCTTATCCTCTTCCCCAACTAACAGACCCATGTTGAGGTTATACTGATATTCCTAGTGCTTGTCAAGAGGACACTCCCTCTACCAGGGAGGAACCACACCCATCCGCACCCTCTCCCCTTTCATAAATCTTCCACTGAGGATCTCCCCAACTGGATGACACATCCCTGTGCTTATATTAATATTGGGGGAGTACCAGGGCCACACCTGGCTCATCATGAATCCAAGACTTAGAGTTGGACAGGATAGCAGCAGCCACACTCGGGCAATTAATCAAGCAATAAGTACTGACAGAGGGCTTTCTAGGTACCAGGCCTGCGCAAGGTGCTGGGGGTACAAGAATGACACCATAGTCCAATTTGTTCTCTCTCTCTCTCTCTCTCTCTCTCTCTCTCTCTCTCTCTCTCTCTCTCTCTCTCTCTCCCTCCCTCCCTCCCTCCCTCCCTTTCTCTCTCTCGCTTTCCCAGTTCCCCCCTTTCCTTTCTCTCTGTCTGTCTCTCCCTCTCTCTCTCTCCTGCCTCCTCTTTCTCTCTCTTCTCTCTCTTTCTCTCTCTCCTCTCTCTTTCTCTCTCTCTCCCTCCCTCTCCCTCTCTCTCCTGCTTTATAGCTCTATGTCTCAATATCTCTGTATGTCTCTATCTCTCTCTGTCTCTGTATCTCTCTATTTGTCCATCTCTTCACCTCCAAAAACTTATCTGCGTGAGTACTACCCCTGGATTGACCAGATGAGCTTTCTCTTCATCATGCTGGGAATCAGGCCTCCATGTGCTTCCTGGACACATCCATACCTTCCCATGCATGGTCTGTGCCCCTTCTTCCCTTCCTGGCTCCTTTATGAATTTATGTCTTCCCCCATTAGAATATCACCTCCTTGAGGGCAGGGACAAGTTTTTTGTTTATTTGTATATTCCATGAGCTTAGTACAGTGCCTGGCACATAGTAAGCACTTAATAAATCTCTATCATCTAGCTAGCTACATCTCTGTCCATCTATTTATTCATCTATCTAGTCAGATATCTATCTGTCCATTCATCTATCTAAATCATCTTTTCTATCCATCTGTCCATCTCTCTATCTAAAAATCTATCAATCTAGCCATCTATTCATCTCTTTCTATCCATCCATTCATCCATCCATCTATCAGTCTACCTACCTATGTACCTCTATCTAGCTATTTATCCATTCATCCATCTATCCATCTCACTGTGTGTATATATATACATATATATATATGTACACACACATATATATGTATGCATATATATATATATACATATATAAACTGCTTCTTGAATTGAATCAGTCCTGCCCTGAGCACTTGACGGCCTCCCTGCTCTGCTTCTCCTTCTGCCTTATGGGACCAAGCAGAGCCAGTCTGATCTCCTTTCCCCATACCCACCCTCTGAATGTTGAAGACAGCTCTAATATTCCCTTGAATCTTCACTTCTCTGAGTCATCCATCTATTATGCCCTGTTCTCATGAGGTTAAAGAGCTGATACATTTATCATGCTTGAAGAGCTACCAAATGGTTAATTTATTCATTGGACCCTCACACATCAATGTTGACCCTACAGGTATTTTTTACAGATTAGAAAACTGAAGTTCATTGAAGGTGAATGATTTACCTATAGCTATTTTCATTCTACTCTAGAAATGGGTGAGGTGGTCAGTTGTCCTGATGGGAGAATCATTGAGTTCAAACTCATTGTCACCCACTGTATCTAGCTGATGCCAGGCCACCAAACCATGCTTCCAGACATACACTTTGGCTGCCTTCTTGATGCCCATCTTGCCAATAGTTCTAGGGACTGTCATCAACAATGCTACCTTTCTGATTCTTCTGCAATAATGCCATGCTTCTGGAAAGAATGTGCCAATCGAATGGGTCCTGGAACATTCCCTCATCCCTGGGACCTTCTCAGCCTGGAATATTCTATTGTAACACACATGCCCTTCTCCTGGTGAGTTACTCCGGGGCCTTCCATTTTGCAGACTGATCCAAGTGACCCTTCATTTCCCTCCCAGTGCTGTTCCTCACTTCCATGCCTCTGCTGTCATCTCCATATGGGACTTTGGTCAGTCGCTAGAGCATCCTCACCTTGGAACATCCAATGATTCTTGCTGCCTCATATCCCTTTATATGATCCCTCCCCTTCTTCCTTCTCCCTTCTCCCATGGGTGAGCTCCTTCCATTTTGGGAAGGAGGTCAAACTGGACTTTATCCCCTTCTCCCCCCAGTCTTGTTCCTGGTTCCTGGATTTTATCGGGTACCTTCATTCCCACCCCACCCACTCTGTGGTATTCTCCTGCCACCCCCAACTTTTTACCTTCCTTTTGTGGACTCTTCCCCCATTAGAATATAAACTCTTTGAAGGTAGGAACTCTTTTATTTTGGTTGTATTTGTATCCCCAGTGCTTAACACAATGCCTGGCACATAGTGAGCAATTAATTAATATTTATTTCCTTCCTTTTTTTCCTTCCTATTCACCATTCACCTGTTTGTATCACCGCCCCTCACTCAGGTCAAAATCAACTGCAAGTCATGTCATCATCTTGATGTCAAGGTCCTCTTTGAGAATGAAGGACGAACACAACAGCAATAGTCTTCCCTGTTAAAACACAAGCTCCTTAAGAGAAGGATAAGCATTTCTTTCTTTCCTTCATATCTTCTGTACTTGGCATATATTATACACTTAATAAAAACTTTCCTTCATATCTTCTGTACTTGGCATATATTATACACTTAATAAAAACTTTCCTTCCTTCCTTCCTTCATTCATTCATTCCTCCTGACCAATCTGCATGTCCATGAATATCTCACTGCCTTATACAATCATGAATGTCATTAATAATACACTAGAGGTGTTCAAGCAGCAGCTGGAGGTGTTGTAGAGTAGATTCCTGATCAAGAAGGGGTTGGCTGGGCTGCCCTCAGGTCTTTCTTCCAATTGTGAGTCTATGATTCTAAGTCTTTGATATCAATTCTGTCTCTAATACTACTTTGAGTGGACGAAGTGTCCTTTAATTTGCCAGGATCTGTTTTTCAATCTTTTGTAACACCCTTAGGACCCCCAAGTCTTGTCCACATGAACTCCTATCCAGCTACATCATGTCCTTGTATCTGCAAAGTTGATTGTTTGAGCCCCAATGCAGGACTTTACATTTATCTCCATTAAATGTCACCATGTCTATAGTTGTAGCAGTTTCTTCCTCTATATTTCAATATGTTAGCTATTATGTCATTCAAACACCATTCGTCCCTAGTGATTGCTGCCCTCCCTGAGGCAGGATTGTTATGAAGAAAGTGTTGTATATGCCTTAAAGCACTTTAGAAATGTGAGTTCTCGTCTCTCTCTACTTCACTGTCATTCTCCCAATACTTGGGAGTCAAACTTAACCCCTCCTTTTCTTCAATTTAGTCTTTTATGCCTTCTGGGGTTTTCTTCCAAAACATTTCTTAAGTCTGTCCTTTATTCTCTGTTCTCAAAACCACCACCCATATCTAGGATTTCAAAAAATTAATCAATCCATCTGTAAACTTGGACAAATCACCTACTGTGTGCCAGGTACTGTATTAAGTGCTAGAGATACAAACAACAGAAGTGAATACAGTCCCTACCCACAAAGACCTTACAATCTAACCTGAGGCAGCCTCTATGGGGTGAGTGTGTGTGTGTGTGTGTGTGTGTGTGTGTGTGCAGGTGAATGTACCAAAAAGAGGTACAGTGAAGGGACAGAGAAAGGTGACAGTGACCAGGGAAATCAAGAGAGCTTGTGTACAGAAGGAGGCATTGGAGCTGAGTCTTGGAAGGAATTGAGGGGTTCTGAGGGGTGGAAGTAAGAAAGGGAATGTCTTCCAGGGAAAGAGGACGATTGGAACAGGCCTTAGAACAGAGAATATCAGAACTTGGAGGGATCTTAGAATGTAGCATCATAAGATCATATATTTAGAACTGGAAGCAATCTTCAAGACCATGTAATCCAACCCTCTTGTTTACAGATAATGAAACTGAGTCTGAGAAGTTAAGTGATTTCCTGGAGATCACACAACCAGTCAGAGTCTGCAACAGACTTCAAATCTGGGTCTTTCTGACTCCAAGTCCAGACCTCTCACCACTGTCTGTCAAAGAGGGGAGGAGACTTCCATTGTCAGGGCCAAAAGGAAATTGAACAATCATTGAATTCAACCTCCTCCTTTTCCAAGAGAGGGAAGTATGGAGATGATTTCAAGGATCTAACAATTTAGAACTTAGTAGGAACCTCAGAAGTTATCCAATACTTCTTATTTTATAGCAGGAAGAAATTAAGATCCAGAGAGGAGAAATCTATCCAAGGTCATACAGAGAGGGAGAGGTCTCCTGCCTCCCAGGCAAGACCTCCATGTGCTATCTTCCTCTATAACTCTCTCCATTATGCCCAGTTCAAGGTCAACCTTTCCCCCGACCCCAGCAATGGGAGGGAGGCACCTGACAATGACTCTTGACATGAGCCAACCCCATCTATGTGGATTTTTTAAAAGCTGGACCTAAGAACAAACACTCTCATGTCAACATTCTACTAAGAAAGATGGGAACACTCACTCTTCTGACTGAAAGTTTTCCAGAAACCAAAGCTTCAGATCTAGGGACTTGCTCGTCAACACTGCCAACATGTTCCCAATTACCCCAGGAACTTCAATTTCGTTATTCAGTGGCCTTGAACCAGAGCCCTCATCCTCCCACTCCTCTCTGGTTCCGACACCCGTTAAAGACATTACAATCTCTCCTGCCTATGGCAGCTAACCAATGTCCCAACTCCAGGCCTTCACTTGATACTGGGAGCAGATACAAAGGGCCTGGGGAGAAGGCAAAGGATCACTTTCCTCTGGGGAAGAAACTAATGAAGGTTCATTGAGAGCTGGGAGCTGTGGTGAAGGGTGTGTCCATACCTGCCTGGAGTTGCCCTCCACCAACAGAGATGGCCTTCAGAGAGTCTTGGAGCTGCAGAGGTCAAAGGATGAGAAGATGTTAGATGTGGAGCTGCAAGGGGCCTGGACTACTCTCCAGTCCAGTCCCAGCACTGAGCACAGTGTCTGGAACATGGTAGGTGATAGTAAGTGGTGACTTACTGACTGACTGGGCAAGGGAGGAAATTGAAACCCAATGAAGTGACTTGCCCAAGGTCTCACAGCTAATGAGCATCAGGGAAAGGATTTGAACCTAGACCTGTGACTCCAGTGTGGTGTTCTTTCCACTGAAATGAAGGAAACTCTCCTCTGAGCCTGTTTCCTCATTAGAATGAAAATGAGGGAACTGGACCAGGTGCTTTATAAAACACTTTCTACTTTTAGATCATATGTTCTAAGCCCCCTCCCAGCCCTGACATCCTCTGTCCTAAGGCCCCTCCCAGCTCTGACATTCCCTGTTCTCAGGCCCCTCCCAGCCCTGATATCCCCTGTTCTCAGGCCCCTCCCAGCCCTGACATTCCCTGTTCTCAGGCCCCTCCCAGCCCTGATATCCCCTGTTCTCAGGTCCCTCCCAGCCCCAACATCCGCTGTTCTCAGGCCCTTCCAGCACTGACATCCCCTGTCCTCAGGCCCCTCCCAGCCCTGACATCCCCTGCTCTCAGGCCCCCCCATCCCTGACATCCCCTGTTCTCAGGCCCCTCCCAGCCCTGATATCCCCTGTTCTCAGGCCC
>CM053773.1:237335408-237348543 GCA_028658325.1 Potorous gilbertii
CCTTCCAGGGCTAATACTCTGTTTCACATAGACCTAGGTTACATGCTTGGGGAAGGCCTTTGCCTTTGCCTTATCTTTGCCTCAGTTTTAGGCTCTGTTCAATGGGAAATCTAAGCATTAAACTGCCTCTTCAACCCATTTCAGTAACAACCTCGTAAAGACAAACAACTTGAAAAGCTGTAAGAACTCTGATCCACTAAATGACCAGCCATGATTTCAGAGGGCTAACTAATAAAGAGGAAGGCTTCCAACCTTATAGGCAGTGACTCTGGGCCTGGAGTCAGTAAGACCCAAGTTCAAACCCAACTTCAGAAACTCCCCAACTGTGTGACCCTGGGCAAATCACTTAACCTCCATCTGCCTGCCTCAGTTTCCTCAACTGTAAAATGGGGATGATAATAGCCCCTCCTTCTAAACTTGTTGTGAGGTTCAAGTGGGAGAATATTTGTTAAGCTCTTAGCATGGCCTACACACTGTAAGTATTTAATAAATGCTTTTTCCCCTTCCTTGTAAATAAAAGAGATGTGAATGACCAATATGCAAAACTGACAAATTCATTTCTGGACTTGAGTATACATTAGTTGCAAAGGTTTTGTTCCTTTTCCTCCTCCATAGTAGATAGGGAAAGAAAATAAATGCCTGTTAACTGAAAAAAGTATACAATTTAACAAAAATGAATTTATGTTCTAAAGTCCTTTCCAGTTCTGGCTGACATTATCCAGCTCAATCGTTTAGTTCACCTCAAAAGCCTGAGTCCCCTTTCTAAAATATTCCTGAGAAATGGCTCTCCACTGTGACAGGGAGCTCCCTTAACAAGGGAAAAGTCTTTGCAGTCTGGGCAATAAACCGTAGATCTGCCATTGGGTCATGGCAGGGTATGATGGGATACTCGATCCTCTGGAATGTGAAAATGAACACCTCTCAATGTACCAGCGAGTGTCTCAGCCCAGACGGAGAGGATGGGGAAGGGGCAGGTGACCTTTCCACCCCGACCCAGAAAGGGAGTGTGACGGTCACACCGAGGGACAGGGGGAGCTAGGAAGCCTGGGTACCGTGGTCAGCTCCCCCGGAGGCTAGGATTCCAATTAGTACACCTCCTCCCATTACGATAATGAGCACAGAGTCTGGCCCCTTGGGAAAGGCCAAGCTCCTTCTAGCTGCTTGATTAATGCTGCATTTAGGACAATAAACAAGAGATTACTCAGCTCCAGCAAACTGAACTCCGGGCAGGAGCGGGGAGGAGTCACCCTGGCAATTAATAACAATCACTTAAAAGCTGCCACTGAGACCTAAGTCACACCTTATCTAGAGGGGATGGGGAACTGGGAGAGAGGGAAGAGTCTGCAATCTACTGTCTCTGAGAGGGGTGGGAAGTGGCCCGGAGCAGAGGGGAATACTGAGGGCAGTTGGCTTCCCCTCTTTGGGTCTCAGCTTTCTCATCTGTAAAAGGAAGGAATTGAATTAGATGGTGCCCATGGTCCCTTCCAATTGTGGTGTTCAACAGTCCTTCCAATGGACATTTTCTGTTTTAACATCCCTGTTCTAAGGCCCCTCCCAGGTGTGATATTCCCTATTTTAAGACCCCTCCCAGCTTTGACATTCCTCTTCTAAAGCTCCCAGAGCTGTTATTTTCTGTTCTAAGGATCCTCTTAGGTCTGACACTCTCTGTTCTAGAGTCCATCCCATAACTGACATTCCTGTTCTAAATGCCCTCCCAGCTCCAATATTTGCTATTCTAAAGACCCTCCAAGATCTGACATTTCCTATTCTAAAATCCATCCCAGATTTGGCATTCTCTGTTCTAAAGCCACCACCATCCTGAATCCAGCTCTGACATATTCTGTTTTAAGGGCCCTCCCAGTTCTCATTCTGTGATTCTATAGCTCCACTATATCTAAATTAAAGCCCTAGCTCTAGTCACTTGTAGCATTGGGTAGAGCTTTCTCCCTTCTGAGCCCCAGTTTCCTTCCTCTGCAAAATGAAAAGAATAATCCTTATAACACCACCTCACAGGACTCTTAAATTCAATTTAACAAGCATTGATTGAGCCCCTACTATGTGCCAGGTCCTGTAACAGATGCTTGTGATAGAAAACCAAAAAAAAGAAAGCTATTCCCCTAAAGAGCTCATGTTCTTAACTGGAAGTTTGAGGGGTTAATGGTAGGAGCGGGGAGCGAGAACTTGTGCACAAGAGGGTAAAAGGCTGATTTTTTTATTTTTATGACAAACATTCCCAAGCTGACCACTGCTCCATACTCTCCTTCCCCACTTCTGCCCTCACCCCTCCTCCTAAAAAGAGTGAGTCCCCCCCTCCTGACCCCTCCATGGGATACAGAATCCTCAGACACTTGGAAAGACAGACAAACTGTCCCTGTTCTCCATCTTTATAGTCCAACAAAGCCCGTTCCCATCTATTATAACACCACCATCAGGGAAAGAGAATGGGCAGGTCCCTTGACTCTGAAAGCAGTGCTGTCTCTGAGCATTACCATCCTACCTGATAGCCTTGCCCAAGGTCACCCAGCAAGTGAGTGGAGAATGCTGGACTGGAATTCTGAGTCTTCGGTTTTCTGTTATTGCATGAGGCCTCCCCTAAAGGGAGGGTTTGGGAAGGGAGGGGAATGTTGCTTCTCCTAACTCGGCTTCTCACCAGTCATCTCCCCACCCCCCTAAGTCTGGGAGGGCCTCTCCATCCTCAGGAGGAGGAGGGCGTGTGGAGAGGGAGAATTGTTGTAACTAATGGACTTATTCCCCAGCCACCTTGGTTTCCATGTGTCATTAGCATGCCAACAGGATTAGCTGTGGAATTTCATTATTCCTGGAATTGGGAGCTGGAACTCTGAGGTCTGAGTTGTGATTCTCTTTCCTCCCCCCAATCCTTCCCCCTCCCCACCCCAGTCTCCACCATGCAGTGAAAGATGGGCCAATCCCGCTGTGTCTTGGAATTGTCAAACATCTCAAACTATTTCCCAAATATTTTGGGCTTAGCCGAACCCAGAAAGCCTTCATCAAGCGCTTTCAAAGCTTTGTGTGTTTGGGAGAGAAATTGGATCCGTATGGTAAAGATTCTTTCTTGCTTATCATTCAGTCAGACCTTGGCCAGCAGCAGTCCCTCCCATGTCCACCCTCCAATCCTGTTCTCCAGGGTCTTCCTGGGTGCTTCTGGGGACTTAGGGAGGGGAGGCCATACAGTGGCAAGGGAAAGGTAATACCCCCAGCCTGGTCCAACGTTTCTGGCCAAGACAAACAACCGAAGAAATGATATAGACAAAAGGCAGCATGGGAAAAGATTTTAGCCTTCCATCCTCAGAGCTTGTAGTCACCAGCCAACTCAACCCTGACCTTCTACACATGGGGAAACTGAGGCCTACAATGAGAAGGGACATGTTCAAAGTCACGTGATTGAAAGAAGTCATATCACAGCAGGAGGATCCATAGTTTTGGAGCCAAAGAGCCTCAAGCTCCTTCCTCTCTCAGAGCCTCAGTTTCCTTTTCTGTAAAAGGAACGAGAGAGATTGAGTGACCTTCAAAGCCAGCTCTGGCTCTAAATTCTATGAATCTTAAATAGAAAAACCCAAGTCAAGATTCTGTACCTGCCACACATGACCTCCCTGGCTGTCCCTAGAATGTTCTAATGTCCCCTACGAGCCATGTGGGATAGGGAATACAGTGCCAGACTAGGAGTCAGGAAGACCTGAGTTCAAACATACTTTGGCCACACGTTTTCACAGGACCTAGACATTCAAAAACATCAGGATGTCCAGAGGCCACCCAAGAATCCCATCTCTAACACTCCCATCAGGTTATCCAGCCTTGACTCGGAGACCTCCAAGTGACAGGAAGCCCATTCTCTCCTAAGAGAGCCACTCGGCCTTTTGGAAACTTCTATGTATGGTTCTCGGGTCTGCTTCCTAGGGTCTTTTGTACTGTTTGCAGCCTTTTCTCAGGAAAGGTTCCACATGCCATGCCACAGGACATTGTAAACGAGGCCAGGCAAGTGGTGTGTGTTCAGACCCATTTGACAATCCAATAAACTGAGGCATAGAGGGAGTGCTAAATGTCAGGAAACAAGTTACTGTCAGAGCCAGGGATGAAATCCCAGTTTCTTCTTCTGAACAATAAGGGTTAGAATGATATGCGACTCTAAGGCCCATCCCAGCTCTGACATCCCCTGTTCTCAGGCCTTTCCCAGCCCTGACATTCTGTATTGATGAGACCTAAAAAGAGAAGGTCAACAGCTCTCTCCAAAGAGCTCTTTTCTGAGCTCCCAAGTGATGTAAATAGCCTCTTGGCTGCACAAGGGCTCTTCAGCTCCTCGCTGTTCAGCTTTCAGACTCAGTGTCCAGCACAAATCCCCTAGCCTTCCCACTTCTTCCAGGCCCTACTCTTTGATCTCCCTCTGAGTACTCGAATGTCCAGGACATGGCCAAGATCAAGTCCCGTCCTCCCTTTCCTGAGCGATCTGGACCGTATCTCTGGGGTTGTCATTCACACATGGTGACAGCAACTGGGTCACCCTCCCCACCCCGGCCCACAGCTGCCAGCTGCCTCTCCTGGAGGCTGGCAGGAGAAGACTGAGGCCTGGAAGGGCAACTGCTGACTCAAAGGACAGAGATCAGTGAGGAGGTAGAAAAGGTCTCCCAACACCACCAGACCTGGAACCATCTCTGCCTTCCCTCGGTTTCCTCAGCCTGAATCAATGAGAAAAGCTTTGGAAATCAGAAGAAACCCTGGATGCAAATCTCAGCACTTGATATTCCTTAGTGGTGTGACCTTGGACAAGTCCCTTTTCTTCTTTGGATCTGAGTTTCTTTATCTTCAAAGTAAAGGGATTGGATTCAAACCCCAATTTAATACTTTTCTGCTTTCCTAAGCTATAAAATGAGGACCCAGGCTAGAGGATGCCTGAGGGTCCCTTCTGGCTTCCGTGTTCCATTAGTCGATAACTCAGTGGAGTGTTGGGCCTACAGTCAGGAAGACCTGAGTGCAAATCCAGCCTCACACACTTACTAGCTGCATGACACCCTGATCAGGTCCCTTTGCCCTCTTTCAGACTCAGTTTCCCCATCTGCAAAATGGGGGTAAGAAAAGCACTTACCTCCCAGAGTTGTTGGGAGGACCCAATGAGATAGCACAAGGATAGTTCTTGGTGGATTTCTGTGATACCTCCCAACGCTGACCTCCTGTGTTCTGGAATACCTTCCAGGTCTAATGTTTTCTATGCTCTAAGGTCCTTTTCATCTTTAACATCTTGTGTTCTGTGCTCTCTGATCCTTTCCAGCCCCAAATCTACATTCAATCAAGAAAGCAAGCAACCAACATTTATTAAGCACCTGCTGTATTCCAGGTACTACAAAGACAAAGAGGTGGCTAAGAAGTGTAATAGTAGATAGAGTACTGGGCTTGAAGTCAGGAGGGCCTGGGTTCAAATCCAGCCTTAGACACTTACTATCCATGTGGCCCTGGGCAAGACACTTAACCCACTGTCTGCCTCAGTTTCCTCAACTATAAATTGATCTGGAGAAGGAAATGGAAAGTCACGTCAGTAGCTTTGCCAAGAAAACCCTGAATTGGGTCATGAATAGTCAGACTCAACTGAATAACAGTAAAGACAAAGCATAAGACAATCCCTGGCCTTGAGAAACCAATATTCTATCAGGAGACACAATGCTGCTGGTGTTTCTGACTCTATTTTCTTGGCAAAGATACCAGAGTGTTTTATCATTCCCTTCTCTAATGTGCCTCCATTTTACAGATGAGGAAACTGAAGTAAATGGGGTTAAGTGACTGACCCAGGGTCACACAGCACTAAGTATCCGAGGCTGGATTTGAACTCAAGTCTTCCTGACTCCAAGGCTGGTGCTCTAACCACTGCACCACCTAGCCACTCCAACATGGGCACACATAAAAATGACAGAACATTTTGTATTCTAAGATTCCTCCCAGCTGGAACATTCTCTGTTTAATGTTCTATGACACATTCCAGTGCTAAAATTCTATGTTCTGGGTTCTATAATTCCTCCTAGCTCTAATATTCTATGTTCTAAGGGCCATCCCAGCTGGAATGTTTTGTTCCCAGAGTCTAAAAGGAATCTCAGTATATAGGTCCTTCATCAGTGCAGGAACCCTGGTCCTCAGGCATGAACCCAGCATTCCTTCCCCTGTTCTTTTGTGCTGGGTAGATTTTGGTGGGAAGGGAAGGAAGAGATGAATTCTCCAAGGGAATAAAACTGTCAGCTTCTTTGGGGAAGGGGATGGAGAGTGTGCCAATCATCTGCTGGCCTGATTTGGGAGAGGATAGGTCCCCATCATCAGTGGTGCTCAAGCAGGGACTGATAACCCAGCTTACCTCTCATTAAGGATGCTGAAAGATGGGGTTCATTTGTGGGTACGAGTTGGACTACACAGCAACTGAGGTCCCTGCAGACTTGGAGATAAGGTGAGTTTTGAGTTAAGGACAGCAGGGAAAAGGGTCCTCATGGGCTGACAGATGCCAATCTCTACTTTTCCCAAGACCTCCCTGGACCTTCATGGGGAAGGCTTTCAGACTCAGTAAAGCAGTGCAAATATGCCAGCCTCTGCTTTCTGAGTTCTTTCTCTTTTCACCTGTCCCAGACCTGTTCAGGCACCAAACAATTTCTGAGAGAAGCTCCTCCCTTTCCTGTGCAGGAGGCTCAGGGTTAAACACCCCCGCAGACTATCTATACCTTCCTGTCCTTGGCACAAGAGACATGAAGGTAGGAAGTGGTGTGGTTCAGTGGAGAGAGTCCCAGGCCCCAAAGACTCAGAACCGCAGAATCAGAAAGAACCTTAGGGGCTACCACGCCCATGCTCTTCATTTTACATAAGGGGAAACTGAGGCCCAGAGAAGAAAAGGGGTTTGCCCAACGTCACACAGACAGGGTCACAGGATCAGAACTCTAGATCCGATAGAGACCTCAGAAGTCATTGAGTTCAACCCTCTCTTTTTACAGAAAAGGAAACTGAGTCCCAAAAATATGAAAAGATTTGTCCAAGCCCACGTAGTAAGTAGAAGAGCTGAGATCTGAAGGGGAGTGGTAACTCCAGAACCTATTCTGTTGTACCATGGTAGGTTCTAATACAAGCTGTGTCGTTAATTCATTACATGATCATTTTTCCTCTCATTTTATTTTTTCTCAATTACATATTTAAAAATTACATTTTTTTATTTTGAGTTTCAAATTCCCTCTCTCCCCTCCCCCCCTCCTTGGGAAGGCAAGCAATTTGATAGGAGTTACTAACACTTGTGCAGTGCTGCAAAACGTATTTCCATATTAGTTATGTTGGAAAAGAAAAATACACACACACCAAAAAAAACCAAGAATAATAAAGTTTAAAAAACAAGTGTGTTTCAATCTGCATTCAGATTCCATCAGTCTTTCTCTGGAGACTAATAACAGTTTTTCATCATGAGCCTTTTGGAGTTGTCGTGGATCATTTTGTTTCTGAGAATAACTAAGTCATTTACAGTTGATCATCACACAATATTGCTGGGATGATGTACAATGTTCTCCTGGTTCTGCTCATTTCACTTTGCATCAGTTCACGTAAGACTTTCCAGTTTTGTTCTTTTTCTGTGAGAATCCTGCTCATCATTTCTTATTGCACAACAGTATTCTATTACAATCATTTATGGTAACTTGTTCAGCCATTTCCCCAGTCGATGGGCATCCCCTCCATTTCCAATTCTTTAACACTACAAAAAACTGATATAAATATTTTTGTACATATAGAATCTTTTTTTTTTTTTACCTCTTTGGGTATTTCTGGGTCAAAGAATATAAACAGTTTGGTAGCCCTTTGGGCATATGAACTCAGTCTTCTTCGCTGTGCCACCTAGCTATTTATATCTCAACTCTCCAAAATGGTTATATCCGTTCACAATTTCACCAGCAGTGCGTTCATGTCCCAATTTTTCTAAATCCCCTCCCAAATTTCTCATTCCCCTTTTTTGTCTTTATTGTTCAATGTCATACATGTGAGGTGGTACCTCAGAGTTGTTTTAATCTGCATTTCTCTTACCAGTAGTGATTTAGAGCAATTTTTCAAGTAGCTATAGATAGCTTTGATTTCTTCTGAAAACAGCCTGTTCGTAATCTTTGACCATTTGCCAAATTGGGCAATGGCTCAAATTGTTATAAATTTGACTCCGTTTTCCACATATTTAACAAATGAGGCATTTATCAGAGAAATTTGCTATAAAAATGTTTTTCCAGTTTCCTGCTTTCCTTCTGATCTTTGCTGCATTGGTTTTGTTTGTGCAAAAACTTTTAATTTAATGCAATCAGTATTATCCATTTTATATCCCATAATGTTCTCTGTCACTTGTTTGGTCATAAAGTCTTCTCTTCTCCATAGATCTGAAAAGTAAGTTTTTCATGCTCCACTAATTTGCTTATGATGTCACTCTTTATGTCTAAACCAATTTTGAGCTTATCTTGATACACAGTGTGAAATATTGGTCTAGTTTCTGACTAACTGATTTCCAGTTTTCCCAACAGTTTTTGTCAAATATCCCAAAAGCTTGGATCTTTGAGTTTAGCAAATACTAAATTATTCCAGTGACTTACTACTATATATTATGTATCTGGTCTATTCCACTGATCCACCACTCTCTTAATAGCCAGTACTAGATTGTCCCAATGATTGCCATTTTGTAATACTGTTTGAGATCTGATCCAGCTACACCACTTTCCTACACATTTTTTTCCTTGATTCCCTTGATTTTTTTACCTGTTTTCTTCCAGATGAGTGTTATTATTTTTTTCTACATTAATTTTGTTCCAGAAGAATTCATTATAGGATCTTGAGCTAGTTACTTTTTCCATTCACTTTAGACTCAGTTTCCTCATCTGAAAAAGTAAGAGCCTAGATTAGATCATCTCTAGGGGACCTTTCCAAGATCATATTCTGTGTTATAAGGTTCCTCCCAAATGTAAGGTTCTGTGTTCTATGTTCTAAGATCCCTTCCAGCTCCAACATTCTATGTTTTAAGCTCCTTCCCAACTTTGAAATTCTCTGTTTTGAAATTCTTCTATTTGTGACAGCCTATGTTAAAAGCCTCCTTCTAATTCTGACATTCTACGTCCTAAGGACCTTCCTGGCTATGACATCCTAGGTTCTCTGTTCTATGATCATTGCTTATTATTAATATTAACTTTACTTTCATTCCTTCCAGATTTAACGTTCTTTATTCTCAGGACCATGATGCCTCTGGTGTTCTTTATATTATGATGTTTATCTTTGGCACTGTCTACCACCTCCTGGCATGGTGCCCAGTCTCACCAGGTGCTAGGCAACTCTTTCTGCTTCCCCATCTTCCACTTACCCATCAAAGTGCCTTGCCCAAATCTATGCTTTTTTATTCCAAATTCCCTTTGTCCTCCTTCCAGCCAAGAAGGCAAGGATTCATCAACTAATTCATACTAAGGTATTAATAGCTGTCTGTATTAACCCTTCCCAAAGGGACAGTAACCTCAATACAAAGGAATGACTCTCTAATGGTGGAACTTCAAAGTCCTCCTCAGACTATGGAAGAGGTACCTGCCTGTTTCCCTCTCCTTGTCCTAGGCGAAGGGGGATGCATCCTGGGGTGCAGTCAAGGCCCAAGACTTTGTTCTCTCTCCAGGAGGCTAAATAACTAGGCTGCTGTGTGCCTGGCTGAAGGGTGATGGGGAAGGCATTGAGGGAGGATGGGAGGAGGAGGGAGGCAGGAGCAGAGATGGGCCCTCCCTCCACTCTGGATGCTTGAGGCCCTCTTCAATGCTCTTTCATGCCATGGCCTGCGTGACCTGCCACATTTGGTTACAGTCTTTTTTTCTTTCTTTTTTGGGGGGGAAAAAACGTTATTTGGGAGACAAGAATGTAAATGACACGGCAAATGCAGAGCAGATGCTGCTGGGACCTTCTCACACATCTGACATCAGAGAAACTTAACTCATGAAAGACCACTTTCCACCCCCAGCCCACTCCCTTGGGGGCCTCAGGCTCAGTCCTCATTAATCCCCTTCTATCCCCTTTCCACACCCTCAATCTCTATCCAATAGGACCTTAAGCATCTCAGGGAGATGGCCACAAATAATCTTGGGGCAAGCAGAATTTGCAGTCTAAGCACCTGAGTTCAAGTTCTGGGCACTACAACTTTGTGTGGACATGAGCAAATCCCTTACACCCTCTTTGCCTCAATTTCTTCATTTGTAAATGAAGCAAGGTTGGATCTGGTGGCCCCGAAGTCCCTTTCAGCTCTATATCTTTAGGTCCCAAAGAATAAAAGAAGAGGAAATAAAAAAATCAAAAGTGGAGACTTGAGATCTGCCCCACTGCTTGAAGATAGGAACCGGCCAGGACCACACATCTTTCTTAAGCAGGGTATTGTGGTTGGGCAGGAAGCAAGCACCGGGCAGAAATCCACCCACTCTCTGCCCTGTGGATCTAGGACAACACCCAGGCATTTAACCACAACAGATGGCAGGATGGAAAGAACACTCAGTGAGGAGGCAGGAGCCCTGAGTTTTAGTCCCATGTCTTTTATTAACTTTCTGTGTGACCTTGGCAGCCTTGACCTCTCTAATGTTTCCATTTCTTCATCTGTAAAATACATACTGATGACCAATCAAACCAGACCCTCACAGGGATTGTGCAAGAATCTTAGGACACAAAGTAGAAGAACTGTAAGAGCCTAGATCACAGAAAGAGGGTCTGGGGGTAGAGAAAGGAACATTGGATCAGGAAGTAGAAGACCTCAGGTTGGAAGTTTCCACACTTGGCCCCTTCCTTCCACTCCTCTGCAAAGAAGGGGTTCAGCACCCCCACCTCAATGGGGCTTTTTTAAGGTATAAATGAGACTTTCTACTTACTGTGTCCTCTTTATCAGGTCTGGACTTCTCTTTACTTAGATCAAGAAGAGATCTAGTCTAACCAGCAAAGCTAACTGTGTCATTGGAGGTTTAAATAGTAGGAGAAAGTTCAGCAGTTACTCAGTTCAATGATAGGCCAGTCAAGAGATAGAGAAGACCAGGTTTGGAGCACTGAAAGGAAGAAGACCTTTGTGTCAGGATCATAAGGTGGTAAGGGTGGAGGTGAGAACAAGTTTAGAGGAAGTGCTACATTCCTCCCCATCACCACCACCATTGACCATGTTGTTGGAGAAACTGACCAATAGGGAATGACACATCAAACTGGAAGCAGACAAAAGCACAACAAGGACAAACATAGACAAGGATGGATACAGAAAGCTAGCCAGCCAATGGAGGAAGGACCTCCAGGGAGTGTGACCCACTGTGACAGAGAGAAAGCTGGCAATGAAATCTAGAAAAACACCAATTCTCAGAGACCAGCAAAAAGCTACACCTAAGGAGAGCTTCAGAAGGACTTCACAAAAGGAGAAAAGGACTACCAGTACCAGGAATTAGGAGTTTGCCCTTTGCCACATGGGTTCCCTACACATGTATCTCACTACTTAGGGTCCACTCTTCTCAGAAATCTTGAATATGCAGTAGTAAAATGTTCCTCAGTTTAGGAGGAATGTTTTGTTTGGGGTGTTTTGTTTTTTTTAACTGCTCTTACTATATTAGTAAAAGCCCTTTGCTAAAAAGCTAATTAAATCTGTCTGAACATTAACAGGAAATACACCAGTGGGGGCTCATAAGTGCCATTACTAGAAATCCAACCTCCTTAGAGTCACTAGGGTCCTTTCTAATTCTCTAATGTTGTGATTACGGTATATTGTGTTATGATATTCTCTAACTGGATGACCTTAAACGATTCATTTACCTTCTCTGGAACTCTACTTCCATATCTGTTTTAAAAATGATGAATCTGAGTCTTATGACTCTAGGTCAGAACTAGAAGGACCTTTAGAACAACAGAGAGAGATGGTAGGAGCCTTAGAACACAGAATGTCTGAGGTAGAAAGGACATTGGAGATGATGTAGTTCAACTCCCTCCTTTGATGGAAAAGGAAACTGAGGCCCAAAGAAATTAAGTGACTTGCCCAAGTTGACCTGGGGAGTCAACTAACATTCATTATGCCCCTACTATATGCCTACTAAATATTAAATTAACAAAATTAAATTAAATAATAAACTATTAAAATAGCTCTTAACCCTGATTGTCTGTCCTGGGCTCCTCTCCTCACACCATGCTACCCACCTCTGTAGAACCTTCAGGAGGCAGTCACATTCTGAGACAATTTCACCAAAAAAAAACAGTGAGCTCCCTTGGATACATGTAACCTGTACAGTCCTTCAAGGACCTTACAGTCTAATGATGGAGACAGCATGTGAACAACTAAGTCCAAACAGTTTAGAAAAGGGTAAACAACCCTGAACTGGAGCCCTGATATCCTTATCCTTCATTGAGATTTTTTTTTACCTTCTCCCATCTGTTGTGATTCAGTAGATTAAGACCATACAAACCAAAGAAATGGTAACATGGAGAGGCTTGCTTGTCTCCAACAAGAGCACAGAGGGATGGAGGGTCTGGGGGACAGTCTGGTTTTGTCCCTGTAGTTGAAACTGAGGTCAGAGAATCTCAAAGGTCATGGCTTCCACTTAGTAAGTCCTGTTGTGGACTCCTCCCCCACAAATCAGACCTTGAGTTAGGGTCAATTTCTGATCTCTCTTGCCTTTTGAGGGAATGATTTCCACAAAGTTCCTACCCAGGACATCATCAAGCCTGGCTTGCAGGCCCCAGGCCTCAAGTGTTCCCATTCCTGTTCCATGTGCTTTCATCTCCACCAGGAAGGTCTGGAATTGGGCCTGTCTACTCTCTGCAACCATCTTTCTCCACTGAACATACTTTATTTTTACCTCGATGACAAGATCAGTGTCTATATGGAGGTAAATAATAAAAATAATAAAATAAAATAATAAATAAATAAGATGAAAAAATAATAAAATAAAAAAATAATAAAAATTAGACCTAGAGAACACTTGGTGCTTTTTTTAATTTTATTTTTATTTATTTATTTATTTTTAACTTTTTACATTCATTTTCACAAGATTTTGGGTTCCAAATTTTCTCCCCATTTGTCCCCTCCCCCCTCCCCAATACACTGAGCGTTCTAATTACCCATATCACCAATCTGCCCTCTCTTCTTTCATCCCTCCCTTCC
>CM053773.1:237349043-237467958 GCA_028658325.1 Potorous gilbertii
CTTTGTCCTCCACCTGTCTAACTTGATTTTCAAAATCCTTTTTGAGTTCTTCCATGGCCTGAGCCCATTGGATATCTATTTCAAATGTTTGGGATACAGAGGCCTTGACTCCTATGTCTTTACCTGATGGTAAGCGTTGTTCCTCCTCCTCAGAAAGGAAAGGAGCTAATATCTTTTCACCAAGAAAATAACTTTCTATGGTCTTATTTTTTTTTCCCTTTTCTGGACATTTTCCCAGCCAGTTACTCAACTTCTGAGATACCTCTCCACCCCTGCCTAGATCCACCCAGCTAGTGCTTGGGGTCTGAGATTCAAATGTTGCTCCCCAGCCTCAGGGCTTTCAGCAGTGGACTGGCTGCTATTCAGGGTAAGATTAAATCAGGTTCTCAGGTGGGGGCAGGGCTGCCTCCCAGGCTCAGTTCCCTCAGGGGATTTATGCAGGAACCTTCTGTAATGGAGCTGCTGCCATGCTCCTGCCTGCTCTGGGAGCCTCTGGCTGCAGCTGCCTCTGCTGTTGCCTCCCAAGGGGGCTTGAGTTATGGAGACACCCCGCTCCCCTCTCAGAGAGGTCTCTCTCACTGACCTGCAGTGCCTGTGGGTGGAGGGACCCCCGTGGCCACCCGAGATTCTGTCCCTGAAGCCTGCTCAGATCTGCTCCTCCCGGGGCTGCACGGCCAAGGTAGGGCTGGGTTCCGCTCTGGTCCTGTGCGTGATGGACCTTTGGTGAGGGTTTTTTGGGTCTTTCTGGAACAGAAATCTCTTCCACTCTGTTGTTCTGTGGCTTCCACCGGTCCAGAATTTGTTAGGAGTTCTTCTTTACAGATATTTTATAGGCTGTGGTTTCGGAGCTAGCATAAGTGTGTCTTTCTACTCTACCATCTTGACTCCTCCCCCGGTGCTTTTTTTAAAATACAATTTACTTATATTCAGTTTTCAACATTCATTTCCACAAGATTTTGAATTCCAGATTTTCTCTCCATCTCTTCCTTCCCCCTCAACCCAGGACAGCATGCACCCCTTCCCCCAATCTGTCTTCCCTTCTCTCACCCCCCCCCTTCTCCCATCTCCCTCCCCTCTATTTTCCTGTAGAGGCAAGATAGATTTCTACACCCCATTGCCTATATAATTTATTTCCCAGTTGCATGCGAAAACAATTTTTAACATTCATTTTTAAAACTTTCAGTTCCACATTCTCTCCCTCTCTCCCTCCCTCCATATCTACCCTCATTGAGAGAACAAACAATTTGATATAGGTCATACATGTGTAGGCATGCAAAACACTTCCATAACAGTCATGTTGTGAAAGACTAACCACATTTCCCTCTGTCCTATCCTGCCTCCATTTATTCCATTCTCTCTCTTGAACTGTCCCCCCACAGTAGTGTTTGCTTCTGATACCCCTTCCCCCAATCTGCCATCTCTTCTATTATCTTCCCTCTCCTATCCCCTTCATCCTGCTTTCCTGCAGGGTAAGATAGATTTCCATGCCCCACTGAATGTGTATTATTCCCTCCTTAAGTCAAATCCAATGAGAGTAAGGCTCATTTATTCCCCCTCACCTTCTTCCTCTTCCTCTACATTGTCAAAGCTCTTTCTTTCCTCTATTATGTGAGGTGACTTACTACATTCTACTTCTCCCTTTCTTTTTTTCCCAGTACATTTCTCTGAACATTTAATTTTATTTTTTAGGTATCCTTCATATTCAGGTCACCCTGTGTCCTTTGTATATACATATAGATAGATAGATAGATAGATAGATATATGTGTGTGTGTGTATACACACATATATCAGATATATACATATACATGTATGATATATACATATATTACACATATAACATACAACATACATATAAATATATTTATATATAACCCTCTAACTACCCTAATACTGAGAAAGATCCCATGAGTTACAAATATTATCTTTCCACATAGGAATCTAAACAGTTCAACTTTAATGAATTCCTTATGGCTTCTCTTTCCTGTCAGTTACTTCACTTTTGAGCTCTTTGTTAAGGGGAGGGTGTACTGCACCAAGTTTCAGGGGTGTTGTACAGCTGTTTTCAGCAATATCTCTAGGGACCTGTAAATTCTCAGTTCCTTCAAAGTGGCATGATAAAGGAGAGGTGTTTACTCCTCTCCTGGACTGCACTCTGGTCTGTGAACAACCACTAGCACTCTTCTCTGCCTTGAATCTGTGAATAAGATTCCCTCTCCACAGCTGCCAACAGCTCTGCTACACCAGTGCTCCTCCTCACTCCATAATTGCCACCCAGGACTCTCTTTGGTGTTTGTGTATTGAGAAGTCTGGAAACCTCTACAACTACCAGTGATTCAACACCTGAGACCTTCTCAAGTCCTGTCTGGGCCAATGGGCTATGCTCTGCTCTAAGCCCAGTGTGATAGACTGATCCTTCTTGTCAGCCTTCAAGATTATCTTGGGCTGGAAATCTGTTTCATTCTGTCACTTTGTGGCTTCTGTTGCTCTAGAATTTGTTTACAGTCATTGTTACAGGTATTTTGAGGGGTTTGAGGGGAGAACTCAGGCATGTCCTTGCTTCTGCTCCACCATCTTGTCTCTGCCCCCAACTTGATACTTTTCAAAGCATATTTGTAGCTGTGATTCTATATAATTCGGAAAAAATCAATCCATTGACAAGCATTTATTAAGTGTTGACCTATGTGTCAAGTCCTGTGCTAACCCTCGGGGGTACAAAGAAAGGCTCAAGAAAAACTCAGTTCCTGCTCCCAAGGATCTCACATTCTTGGGGGGCATCATAGACATAGCTAGACATATGTAAGATACAGATTAAATGAAGGTCATCTGAAATGTCAATAGTGGTTGGGGGTAGGGGAGGAGAAACTCAGAAAGGCCTCCAACGGGGATTAGAGTTGAGTCTTGAAGGAAGCCAAGAAAATTAAGATGGAGGTCAGAGGGGAAAGGATTCTAAGCATGAGGGACAGCAAATACAAAGGTATAGAGATGGGAAATGTAATGTTGGGTTCTGAGTTCCACAACCAGGATGTAGCTGTTTTGTAGAATTTTTGTCAAGAGGAATAAGGTATAAGAATGGTAGAAATGTAGGAAAAGGAAGAGTGGGGAAGAGATTTCTATGCCAGAAATGAGAGTTTATATTTGACCCTGAAAATCATAGAAATCCCAGGGAGCAATGGGGTATCATTGTTAGACTTCTAATTTAGGAAAATCACTTTGGTAACTGAGTGTAAGATGGATTAGAGTGAGGAGACACTTGAGGCAGGCAGAGCAGGGGGAAGGTTTTGGGAGAATCCAGGCATGAGTTACCAAAGGTCTGGCTTAGGGAAGCCCCTGTCCAGGTAGACAGAAGAGGATCAAGAGGAGGGATGATGTGAACAGAGATATGACAAGATTGGATATCAGACTGGATATGGGGGTGAAGGAGGGCAAAGATGACACTGAGGCTGCAGGCCTGAGGGTGTCAGAAAATGGGGGAGCATCCTCAGGTATTCACAGGAACAGAAAATTGGGAAGAGGGTACTAGTGCACAGCGTGTGATGAACTCTGGGACATGTTGGTTTTGAGATCCCTTTGGGACAGATGCTTAAAAGGCAGGTGACAATGTGTGACTTTCTCAGCTGAGGGATGAGGGCTGGATATATTGATCAGAGAATTGTGAGCACAGAGATGGGAACTAACCCTATAGGAGCTGATGAGATCATCAAATGAGATAATATAAGGAAAAGTACAGGAGAGGGCTCAGGATCGAGTCTTGTTAAGGCCCCTCCCAGCTCTGACATCCCCTGTTTTAAGCCCCTTCCCAGCCCTGACATCCCCTGTTCTGAGACCCCAACCAGCTCTGACAGTCCTTGTTCTCAGGCCGCTCCAAGCTCCGACCTTTCCTGTTCTGAGGGCCCTCCTTGCTCTGACATATCCATACTCTACATTCTAAACATTTTCTAAGCTCTGACATTCCATGTACTTTTTTCTAAGATTCCTTCCAAGTTCCGCATTCTGTTTCACGTTCTAAGGTCCCTTGAAGCTCTGACATCCTAAGACCCTGTTTATCTCTCTGTGCTCAGATTTGTAGTTGGGATAGATTCTGACCCTTCAAAGGAGGCTCTCAGCCAAGATGATTGAGCAGATTATAAGATCCATTTCCCAAAAGCTTTCTCACCACCGCAGTCCTGGGCCCTGGAAGCCTCCCCTACAACAGTTTAAGCTGGCTCCAATACCATTCTTTCATAAACAAATACTTTCTCAGTCCTGTGTTCAATTCCCTACACAGAGCAGAGGACACCTGCCCTCAGGGAGCTTATATTCTAAATAAGAAAAAGAGCTACCCAGAGATAGCTACCATCTGCATCCTAGATTTGGAGGTAGAAATTGATAACCTTTGATCAATGCAATGACAACCACAGCTCCAGAGAGTATGGAATAGTGTAGAGTCAGGAAAATCCAGGTTCAAATCCCACACTGCTCCGCTAGCTGAACCTGGGCAAGTCACTTAAACACAATTTCCTCATCTATATAATTTACAATTTGGACCCATTGGCCCTTAAGGTTCCTCCCACCTCTAGAACTTTAACTGTTTCACTGTTTTTGAGAAGTCTTTCCAGATCTCCCAGCTTATTAGTTCCCTCTCTCCCAAACTAGCTCCTTGTCTCTTTGTACTAATCATTTTATGCTTTCTTTGTGTACATTTATAGATGTGCTTGTTGCCTGCCCCACTAAAGCATCTTCTGAGCAAGGATGTTTTCATTCTGTCTTTATCTCCCCAGAATCTAGCATAAAGTCAGGTATATAGTAGGTGCTTAATAAATTCGTGGTGGTGATTGCTTACTTGACTGACGGTGGAGCATGCTTCCCACTTACAGATGGTGGACCAAAGAGTCAGAACGAGGCATGCATTTTCCAATGTGTAGACAATGTGTGGATTTGTTCTTGATTGAATGTGCTACCTTGTAACAGAGAAAAGTTGGGTGGGTAGATAATTAGGGAAGGAAGAAGCGGGCTAGTAATTGTTTTTCAGTCTTTTCAGTTGTGTCTGACTCTTTGTGACCCCATTTGCAGTTTTCTTGGCAGAGATACTGAAGCGGTTTGCCATTTCCTTCTCCAACTCATTTGACAAATGAGGAAACTGAGGCAGGCGGAGTTGAGCGAGTTGCCCACAGTCACACAGCTAGTAAGTGTCTGAAGGGAGATTTGAGCTCAGGTCTTCCTGACTCTAGGCCTGGCACTCTATCCGCTGAGTTACCTAGCTACCGAGGCTTATAATAGCAATGCCAAAAAAAAGAGGAAGAAAGAATGATGGTCAATGATGGTTTTAAAGGAAAAGCACAGGGAAGGGTCAGAGGCTAATGCAGAAAGCTTTGGGAGAAAAATGCTCATTTGAGTACGTGGCTATTTTGGATTTTTAAAGCCATATGTAATGAAACTCACAGCTTACTCGGCAATCCTCCTTTTTCTGTGCTTTAGAATGTGAGTCCTTGAGAAAAGGGACCTTTTTTTGCCTTGTTTTTTTTCTCCAGAGCTTGTCATAAGCACATAGTAGGAGCTTAATAAATGTTTGGTGAGTCAATTTAACTGTGTATGTAGAAAAGTTCATTTTTGCTAATGTTTATCAAGGTCAGAATTACAAAAAGTCTTTAAAATTTTGAAAGGGTTGAAAGGAACCTTAGAGATCACTGAGTCCAGCCCTCTCATTTGAGGAAACTGAGGCTGAGATAAGTGAAGAATGACTTGTCCGACATCACCCAAGTAGCAGGATTAGAACCCAAGTCCTGGGACTCCAAATACAATATTGTTTTCAAATGCATAGTTTACAAAAGGTAGAGTCCCTGCCTTTTTAGAATTCACACATACACATACACACACACACACATACACACACACACACACACACACACACACACACACACACACACACAATGCCTACAATACTATAAGGGTCAGAGAGACCTAAAAGGAAAGGTTTCTATGACAGCAGAGAACAGAGAACTCACTCATGAAAGGGGAAGAGAAGTGAGGTGGGTGAGGATGAGAACTCAAGAAGACTTCAGGAAAGAGGCAACATTGCAGCTTGGAAGGATGAGAAAGATGTGAGACAAGGGACTGAGATGAGCCCATTGCCAGAGCAGGGAATGTCGAGCAAAGATGACACTATGAGTGTAGCATGCATCGGAAACTGAACAAATGTTTGAAAAATTAAATCAGACACACACAGAAGGAGAAAAGGACAGGTTGCCAAGAGCACTGGATTTAGAATGAGAGGAACTTAGAGAAAAATCGTTACCATTTCCCGAGTGACCTTGGGCAGAGCACTCGACTTTTCTGAGACTCTAAGACCTAAGGAAGGGCAGACTGAGCAAGTAAAGCTTTTTAGAGCAGGAGGGAAGACAAGTTCGAAAAAGTAGGAGTAAAATTGATGAAAGTGAACCTTGAATGTCAAATTAGAGGGTTCAGAAGTATAACTTACCATTGATACTAGACACTTTTTAGGCCAAGGAACTCAGAAATGCTCCTGGAATTTTGCTCCCCAGGGAGACAGGGGGCCAACTTCTCCCTTTTGAGTAACCATATCCTTCCCAGGCTAGAAGTCTCTCAAGCTATGGCCCCTGGGTCTACACAGTGGCCAGACACCCTCTCCATCTGTTAATGCTCCCACCTCCTGAACACTCAGGACCCCAGCGTTCTCTGCCTGCAGCTCCTCTCCAAGGGGGCTCCTGTTGCAGAACCCCCTGGGGAATGTCAGTGACCTAAGAAAATGTACTAGATTTGGAAGGCTAAGCTTTCTCATCCATGATGCTAGATTTGTTTCCTGGGACTCCATTTTCCCATTGTAAAAAGACATAATTAGATTCAGTGATCTATCACTAAGGCCCTTTTCGTCTCTAAACTGTAGGAAAAGTGGAAAGAGCTTTACATTTGGAGCCAAGGGAGCTAAGTTCAGATCTTACCCCTGATATCTGCTATATGCAGGACCTTAGACTATTACTTCACTTGCCTTGGCCTCAGTTTCCCCATTTGTAAAATTAGAGGGTTGCCCTGCATAGTTTCTGCCAGCTTCAGATCCCTGCTCCAAAATTCCTATTCTGGTACTAGGCTACCCTTGGCCACTGCCACCCTCTCCACCCAGAAGCACATGGTCTGGGAATTCTACTGGCCCATCCGCCAGGCTCATATTGTCATCAGAGAATGCTTGGGGCCCCAGTGTGAAATCAAAAAATCAGAGGGTGGTGTGCAAGGAAGGGGAGGAGAGAGATGGGGGAAGGGGCCAAGGAAGGGGCTGGGGAGGGGGGAGGCCTTGATCTGTCAAAAGGCATCCTCAGGGGGCCGACAGGACAGACAGTGGGAAGCTGGAGCCCGTGTGCTGGGCATCAGCCAATGAAAGGCAGTCGGCCCCTGGAATGCTGTGAGGCTGAGCTAACCTCTTATACGCTGGGTAATGGTCCCACTGGGGTCTTACTGGGAACATTCCATGGAGGAACTACAGACACCGGGGCCTATAAATCATCCCTCCCCCACCCAAAAAGGGGGAGAGGGAGGGGAAGAATGGAAGTGGGGGATGCTTCTGAACAGCTCAAATTAAGATAAAATGCCTTAATTATTAGGCCAACAGCTACTAGGCCTGTCCTCAGGCCATATATTACTCCACCGAGGGGCCCAGACCTGAGCACCGAGCCCCTGTACTTTACGGTACTGGTGACAGACAGAGCTGCTGGCTGCCTTCAGTCACCAAGGTGACTTTCAGGGGGCCCTGGGCAGAGGAAACTACTAGTCTGGTCTCCTCAAGTTGTAGGAAGCAGATCGATGGACCCTCCCAGCTGTGTGACCTTGACCAGGGAAACTGGTCTGGACTGGACTGCTAGGTGCTAGGAACAGGGACTGGTTCCTTTTTCTTTCTCTCCCTAGCTCCTGACACATAATAGGTATTTTAATAAATGTTTGTTGACTAGCTGACTGATGGGCTGAGAGCTGGAATAAGTCTCCTTACTTTACAGATGCGAAAACTGAGTACGTGCCTACTAGGTGCCAAGCACCTTGCTGGACACTGGGGGTGCAAAAACAAAGAATGAAATAATCCCTACTCACAAGGACTTTACATTCCAATGGGGAAGGGGGAATATACATATATATATATATATATATGTTTATATCTATAATATATGTTTATATACATTATATATAAATATTTACAGAACAAATAGAGAATGGATACAAGAGGGCTTGGAAGGGAAGAAGGGAAGGCAGGAGCAGTAGGGAAAGATCAGGAGGGGTTTCATTTAGAAGGACGTGTTTGAGTTATGTCTTGAAGAAAAGGAAGGATTCTGGGAGATACAGGTAAACAGGGAAGGTATGCCAGGCATAGGAGATGGCCAATACAAAGGTAGAGGTGGGAGACGGAAAATAGAGAAGACCAGTTTGTCTGGCTCAGAGTGCAGGAGAAGAAATGCCTGCTGGGGCTGGAAAGGTAGGTTATGGTTAGGTCCTAAAGAACTGCAAAAGCTAAACGAAGGAATTATTTTATTATTTTTTTACCTGACATTCTCATAGTCCCTTAAAATTTGCAAAATGCCATATAGATATAAATAGACATAGATATGTTGATATACAAATAAGTCAACCTGGATATATGTGTATATGTGTGTGTGTGTGTGTGTGTGTATGCATAAATATGGATATGGGGAGAATTGGACATAGGTATATATAGATAGATAGAGATAGGTAGAGATAGAAATAGAGCGTTGTTATATTGATTCGGTCTTGCTCAATTCTTCATGATCCCATTTGAAGTTTTCTTGGCAGAATTTGCCATTTCCTTTTCCAATTCATTTTATAGATGAGAAACTGAGGCAAACAAGGTTAAGTGACTTGCCCAGGGTCACACAGCTAGCATCCGAATCTGGATTTGAACTCAGCACCTCCTGACTGCAGCATCCAAGCTCTATCTACCGAGCCACCTTGCTGCCCTGATAGATAGATATCAATAAATAGATAAAAATTTCATTGGATCCTCACAAGTCTGGGAAGCAGAGAAGACAGGTATTATTCTCTGCATTTACAGAGGGTGACTCTAGCAAGGTCTCAGCCAGGAAGTGGCCAAAGCAGGGCTCACATCCAGGACACCGTCTCAGCCACCATGCTCTTCCTATGCCTGGCCATTTCTCCTAAACACTCACGAGGTCATGAGTGGTAAGTAGCAGAGTGGAGATTGCAATTCTCGTGTCCTGACCCCCAGTTCAGGGCACCAACCAATCTACCACATGACTACTCTATTTACTTAGCCCAATGCCTAGCTGTTTTCTCCCCACGGGGCCCCACATACATCAGGGAGTCCCCCCCTCAGCCCCACCACAGGCCACCAGGAAGGGCAGAGAGGAGCCAAACACAGCTGTCCCCTCCATCCATGTCTGTGCATCTGGACTCTGGACCCCTGGGTTGAAATGAAGAAAGTCCTACCTCCCTTCTGACTAATCCCCCCCAGATGATCCCCAGTTGGCCATCTGTGCTCTGGCTGAACGCCTGGACTCCATCCATCCATCCACACAGAACCCAATCTCTGCTACATTCCACTTCCCTCAATGAGCGTACAACTCACCAAAGAAGAAAGTAGAATAATACTCTGTATTATTCTGTAACTGTAACTGTAACAAGCTCCTAATTACTCTCCCTGCCTCCAGTCTACCCTCAATCTCTAATCCATCCTCCAAGAAACCTAAACAATCTTCCTGATTCCAACACTACTACACTGCTGAGACACCTCCCATGGCTCCCTATTTCTCCCTCAGCTAAATGCAAGTTCCTGACTTTAAAGTAGAAACTAAAACTATAAGCACCTGGCATTCGAGGACCTCTACCATCTGGTTATAATCTACTTGTCCAATGTTATCTCTTTTCGTTTTGTGTCCTATATTCCAACTAAACCCCTCATTTTTACAGAAGAGGAAACTCAGGCATAAAGAGAGAAATTCTTTGCCAGAGGTCAAACAGGTAGAAAATAGGAGAGCTTTCTTCCTACTGTACCATACCTCCTCTCTCTCAGTCTTAAAGTTCCAGTAATCTCAAAATTTGGTGGCAAGTCCATATTTCTTGCTTTGCCCTCTCCTCCATGACCTTGAAGGCTTCTATTGCAAACCTATTCACCACACAGTACAGCAGTAAAAGTTCTGGATTTTGAAACAAACCTGGGTTCAAATCCCAGATCTCCCAGTTGCTACTTGTTTGACCTTTGGCAAGGTACTTCCAGTTTTGTACCTCATTTTTCTCTTCTGTTAAAATAAAGAGGTTGAACTAAATGGTGTCCAAGGTCCCTTCCAGATCTAGACCTGTTTAAGGCAAGTGTTTCGCAGCCCCACCCCTGATTAATATATCTAACAAAATGCTTTCAGCTGGAGACTTAAATCAGGTGAGAAGGATTCTTTGATGTCCGTTACAGAATAAATCAAAAATGTAAAATAGGTGTGAACAATTCCTAGACACCTTGGTTGAACCCATCAATCAGTGAAAGGTGTAAGCTCAGTTTGGAAAAAGGCTTTCATCACAGTACAAGGAGTATAATGCTCTGATTGGATGATGTGAAATGATATTACACAGAAAATGAATTGGGAATGGTTAAAGAGATTCCTGTGGGGCTTGGATAAAAACAGCAAGTCAAATCAGAGTCTAATAGATCAAGGTATTCTAATAGCAGGCCAGGCTAGTGATGGAAAAATTCCAGTCAGTCCCTTGAGGGGCAATCCCTTGGGTGGGGTGGGGTGGGGGGGCGTGGAGGGGTGGAGAGGTCAAAGTCCTGTCTCCTCCTTTGCCCTCCCCACTACTTGACCTTGTCTCTAGAGAAGCAACCTCTGCATCAGAACCTGGAGGACAGACTAGACACAATGTGTAAAGGCAGGAGCAGAATCCCAACCCTCAGAGTCCAGCAAAGAGCTGCACCTCAAGAGAACTTCACAAAAACTCCAAAAAGGGAGAAAAGGACTTCCATCTGGCAAGGGTTGTACATTATTCCCTTTGGCACATGTAATATCTGAATTTAAGCCTACTTATCCTGAACCTTAAATGTACTTATGGGAGAGTGTGTCTCAGACTTTTGCGGGGTATGTTATTATAATTTGATCCTGACTATACCTTCTCTAAATACCCCTCTATAAAAGCCAATTGAGGTTAATTAAGTCATGTTTATTAGGGAGACATCAACTGGTTGATCAACACTAGGTACACCAGATGGGGGTCATGAGGAAGGAAATACTCAGTCACCATCTAGGGACCCAATCTGCCTTTACAGGGTGATTTGGTAAAATTAGCCAATTTTTTCAGATTGAGAAGGTTTTGTGCGTCCTCTGCAGCAACTAGCTTGTCTTTCTCTGTATCTTCTTTTGTTTCTACCTGCTTTTCTGAAATGAGGTATAAGGAAATGTATCTGCTTGAGACAGTCAAGAGTCATTCTGGGAATCTCAACCAAATGCCTGCCATGTGGATAACAACCTGGATTTGAAACTTGAAGACTTGGGTTCAAATTCTGTCTCCATCATTGACTTAACTTTGATTTTGGACAAAAATTATCTCCTAATCTACACTTTCTCTCCCAAAATGAGAAGGTTGGTCCCCTCTAGCTCTGATATTCTATGTTCTAGATTTTCTTGCAGCTCTGGTTCTAGGTTCTCTGTCAGTTCTGACATTCTATGTTCTAAGGTCCCTCCCAGATCTAATATTCTATATTCTAAAGTTACTTGGTGGGGAATAGAAAATAAAGGCATGGGGTCTGCTGGCAACTTTGGTACACCTTTCATTTGAAGTCTCAGATGCTCTAACATAGGAAAAGCCATGAACTTGTCACAAGTCCTGAATCCTGGGTATGCTAAAGAATACAAAACACTTGGAGGACCATTTTCTGAAGTGATCAAAATGATATCATTACTAAGTGGTGAGATCTTAATTAGACAGCATTCACTGATCCTCCAGGATCCTGATATGGTGGGAGGTCTATGCAACTTTGGATGTCAACATAGTCCACAGGGACTGGAAAAGGCACCCAGAGCACAAGGTTAGAAATCTGTTCTTTCCTATGCCCAAAGGGCTATAAAACTGTGCATGCCCTTTGACCCAGCAATACTACTTCTAGGGCTGTATCCCAAAGAGATCATAAAAACAGGAAAAGGACCCACATGTACTGAAGTATTTATAGCAGCTCTTTTTGTGGTAGCCAAGAACTGGAAACTGAGGGGATGCCCATCAAATGGGAAATGGCTGAACAAATTGTGATGTATGAATTTAATTGTTCCATTAAAATGATGAGCAGGTAGATTTCAGAAAAACCCGGAAAGATTTACATGAACTGATGCTGAGTGAAGTGAGCAGAACCGGAACATTGTGCACAGCAACAGCAACGTTGTGTGATGACCAATTTTGATAGACTTAGCTGTTCTCAACAAGGCAATGATCTAAGAAAATTCCAAAAGACTCATGATGGAAAATGCCATCCATATCCAGAGAAAGAAGTACAGAGTCTGTTGGTGTTTTTTGCTGTTGTTTTCTCTTTGTCATGGTTTTTCCCTTTGGTTCTGATTCTTCTTTACAACATAATTAACGTGGAAATATGTTTAAGATGATTGTACATGTACAGCCGATATCAAATTGCAAGCTGTCTTGGGGAGGCGGAAGAAGAGGAATAGGGGAAAATTTGGAATTCAAAAGTTTATAAAAGTGAATGTTGAAAACTAAAAGTTAATTAATAAATTGGTTTAAAAAAAAAAAGAAATCTGTTCTTTCTCTCTCCATTGGCCATGGAGAGAGTCTGATGCCGAGGAGGAAGAGCTAGAGGGATGAAATTGCTATAAAGAGTGAAAACATTATCAGGCAGAAGAAGAACTGAACTGGGCATATGATGCACCTTGATTTTACCAAAGCTCCTGATAAAGCATTTCATACTATTGTAGAGAAGATGAAAGATACAGACTAGACAATAATGCAATTTAGTGAATTCAGATTTGGTTGGATTACCAAACTCAAAGAGTTATGGTTAATGGTTTAATGTCAACATGTCAGTAGGTTTCCATGGAATACTCCATGGATCTGTGCTTAGTCTTTTTAACAATTTTATCAATGATTTGGATAAAGTGATAAATAGTAGGCTTTATTGAATTTTCAGATGACTCAAAGCTAGAAGAGATAGGTAAACCATTGGCTTACAAGTCATCTTGGCTTCAAAGGAGAAAATCAGAAATAATGAGTGGGAGGGACAAAGGGACAAATACAGGCTCAATGTCAAAGAGAAACTCACCACTTTTCAACGCAGTCCATTCCACCTTGGGGATGTTCAGTGTGAGTTTCTCCCCAAGCAAGGGCTGGAGAACTACTTGTTGGGTAGATCATGGCAGGAATTCCCTTTCCTATGTGTGTTGGACTGGATGGTTCCTGAGGTCTCTGACAATTCTCAGCCTCTTGAACTCTGTGATTTGTCCTCCCTTGCCCCATAGGGGAGATCTGCCTTTAGTCAGGAAAGTTACAGGGAGACAAAGGATAAATAAGGAAGACCTTTCTGACAAATGAAGCGATATATCCACTATGGAGTGAAGGACAATATAATAATAATACATTTTATAATACAAATAAAAAATATATTAATAAAACAATATAGATCATATTGATATATTCTATTAATAAAATATATTAATTATTAATAAAACATATTAATAAGAACATCAATCCTATAAATATAAATAATCTAAGAAAGTTATTCTAAATCTTAGTAAATAATAAGGAATGTTATTACTAACAGTAATAACTCCCATTTCTAAAGCATTTTAAAGCTTACAGAGCAATCCCCACCATAACTGAGGTCTTGGAATACCAGCAGCAAGGGATCTTGGCAACCATTCTATACACTCCTCTCCACCCCCTCTTTTATAGGTGAGGAAACTGAGACCACAGATTGATGGACCAGGATTTATTTATCAAGCAATTACTGTGTTCCAGGAAATACGCTAGGCATTTGAGAAACAGACCACCAAAGTGAGGCAGTCCCTGCTCTCGAGAACCTTTCCTTCTTCGAGGAGGATATGCCATATTTCATGGCCAGCCAAGGAGATGATGGGATGGGAGGTGAGAATGTAAGACATAAAATGTCGGAGTTGGGAGGGGATGACAAAGGCACACATTCACCCAACTCTCACCTGTAGCTCCAAAAGCTCTAGCATTCTCAGTGGCCACACCCTGGTAAAACTGGCTCAGCACACGGTTAAACCAGGTTGAAGGTAACTGACAGGCCTCTAAACTGTTGGTGACTTAGGTGGGGTGTCTGCCCCAACCAAGGATGAGAAGATACCCCCACAGTGAAATGGGTGGATGAGAACAATTTTTTCCTAAGTCTATGAAGGCAACCAAAGCAAGTGCTGTGGAGGGCTTAGAGCTTGGTCAGACATCAAAGATTCCAGGGTCATCGACTAAATCCTGAGCTATTGCTGGCCATACTGTCTTTTGTCCTGCCGCAGGACTTCAATGACTGTCTGGTGACTTTGTGCAACTCTGCCTCACTTAAATCCAATTCACAAGCAAGTCAAGATTCATCCCATGATGTCATTTATCCTCTTCGAAAATGAAGGACAAACGCCTCCAATCTTGACTCCATTGGTCCAAATCACTCCTTGAAACCCACTCCAAGGTATCCCCCCACTAATTAATAATAGACTATCAGAGGTGGAAGGGACCTTAGAGAGACTGTCCCATCTAACCCTCTCCTTTTATAGATGGGTAAAAGGATGTCCAGAGGGGGAAGTGACTTACCAAGACCACTCACCAACTTAGGAAAAAAGGAAGGGTCAAACCCATAGAACCCTGGGTTCTTTCACCAGTCCTTTCTTGATTCTCAACAGAAACACTGCCTCCCATTCCCTAGTGCTTAAATGAATTTTGTTGGGTTGTCTTTCTGTCTTTTCAGGAGCTAAGAAGACAATAACATTGGTATAGTGTGCACAAATGGGGCTGCAGAATTCAAGACCACAAGATTTTTAAAGCTGGAAGGGACCTTTACTGATGCCCCAATTTCCTCAGAGAGGAATTGACTTGCCCAAAGTCACACAAGCAGATGTGTTACTCCAGCACAAGTCCTCCAAATCCATATCATGCCTTCGTGCCACTACCTGTCCCTCAAAGATAAAGGGGACCCCAAGAGAACAGATGGTCTGGCCCCTAGCCTTCTCATACGTATGATGTTATCAATTTCATGGTAAGGTAATTTAGGCTCTGAAAAGTTAAACAATTTGCCCAAGGTCACACAAAAATTTAATAGCAAAGTGTGATAAACTGGAGACCATCCAGAGGAAGATAATCAGAGAATGAAGAGCCTTGAGTCCACGCCATGAGAGAATTTAAAGGGATTGGAGATGTTAGGCATGAAAAAGACAAAGCTGAACTGAAAGGTGGCAGGAGGAAGGGGAGGAAAATGTCTTGAAGTCCATGAATGGTTGTCAAGGTGGAAGAATTAGATATGTTTTCACTGGACCCAGAGGGAAGAAAAGGAAGCACTAGGAAAAATTAGACTTGATGTTAGAAAAATTCCCTGACATTCCAAGCTAGCCCAAACTGGACGGGACTGTGTAGAGTGGTGGTGAATTCACTAAGCATTGGAGCTCTTCAAGACAAGCCTCAATGACCATTTGATGGAGTAGGGAGCGGGGAGGGGAGGGGCAAGGTTCAGGTTTGACTGAATGACTTAAGAGGTCCCTTCTAATTGTGAGATTCAGTGAGTATGGCAGGAATATAATACACATTTCCCAATTCCTAGTTAGGGGATGAGGAGAAGAGAAAAAACTTTCATTACCCTGGGCTTGCAAACAGCCACTCACTTTGTTTCCATCAATCCTGCCCAAAGGACCATGGGAGAATCCCAATTTGTAGCCTGAGATGCTTCTCTGCCATCCCAGGACCCTGAAACCAGAGCCCTTACTGGGACACTTGGTCGTTATTCTGCCTCAAGCTTTACAACTCTGAGCCCTCTTTCTCACTTGCAAAACTAAGATAATTCTCTTCAGCCTTCTTATCTGTTGTCAGGGAAAGTGTTTTGAAAAACTCAAAGCCCTTGAATGGCCGTATATTTAAAATATCATCCCATAAAGGTAAGGATGAAGGATGAATGGATGTATGGGGGGAAGGGGAGGATTAAGAGCTTACTTTGTGTTAAGTGCAAGTGACACAAATTCGAAGGTGAAGACACTCCCTGCCCTAAAGAGGCTTATATCTTAACAAAGGGATGCTCTGTGGGGGTAGTGACTAAAGGAGGGTATCTTTTGTTTGGAAATTGATAAAGATAAGGAGGGGGGCTGTAAGGGAGTGGATTGACACATGAGTCTCAATAGCAATGTTACTCCTGATTTTAATATTGTTCCAGGACTAAATTGTGTGTGTGTGTGTGTGTGTGTGTGTGAGTTAAGGAGAAGGAGGGATACAGGAAGCTGCCCTCACTTTAAGGCAGCTGTCCAGGAGATGGCCAAAAACTAAAGAGAAGCCTGCTCTGATATAGCAGACTACATAAAGGATAGAGTGCCCCCCCCATCCCATCCCAACCCTGAGTCTACAACGGCTGAGTTGGAATCCACTTTGACACATATAGACTGCATGACCCTCACAGGCTAGAGAGAGCCTATCAGTCCTAGAAGACCGTAAAGATGGTGACGTTCTCCTTTGGGAGAGGAACTGATTAACTAGGAAATCTCTGCCCTCACAAAATCGCAGGTTCGGTCAAAATAAAATCATTCTATCAGGTCCTTGGGACACCCCCCTCCCCCCAAAAAAACCAGCCATGACCAGCACCACAACAAGGTTCTCACTTGGCCACCAAGGACTCGAAGGACCTTAGATCTAGAACCTTAGAGGTCATTTAGTCCAACCACTCAGTTTATAGCTGGAGAAAATACCATACGTACCTCTCCCTCCCCTTCCCAGGGGCTAAGTGATTTAGCCAAGACCTCAAGGTAACAAATAGCAGAGTGGTAATTTGAACCCAGGACCTCTGCATAGCACACTGTGCTCAGATTTGGAAGCTGAACATCCTGGTTTGAATCCCAGAAACGTGATTCTACCTGAGTGTCTTTGGCCTTTACTTTTCAGCCTCAGCTTCCTCATCTGTAAGATGGGGGGAGGGGGTGCTGCGCTAGCTGGCCTCTGAGATCCAGACTAGGGCCACCCTTCACTGAGGTCATCAGTGGCAGAGCCTGTGTGACCTTGGATATGTGACTCTGTGGGGCTCAGTTTTCTTATTCATGAAATGGGGAGACTGGACTGTGCGACCTCGAAGGTCCCGGAAGGCTCTACATCTGGGAACTTTAGATAAATGATTTAAGAGCCTAAATCTAGTTACGATGGACTTTTGTCCCATACCTCAGAGACAGGATTCGGACCCAGACCCCTGATTCCACATCCAGGGTTCCTTCCCCTACAACATGGTGTGCACCCTCAAGGTCACACAGGGAAGAAGTAACAGAACCTGATTTGAACCCAGGTCATAGATTAGGTTCATAGATTTAGGGCTGGAAAAGATCTCAAGTCACATCCACTCCAACTCCTTCATTTTACCAAAGGAACTGAGGCCAGAGAAGGGAAGTAATTCATCCAAGGCCGCAGGATAGACAAGAAGCAGGATCAGAATCCAGGTCTGCTGACCTCAGAGGTAGAGCTTTTCTTCCTACTGTAAAGGATTAGTCTTTTAAAAGCTCAGACCCACCCAAAAGAATGAGCATCCCAGTTTACCACAAGGGACAATTTCAGGAGCAGCCTACTGCCCCCACTTCTTCCCCCACCCCCACCCCCACCCCAGCCCTAGGCTTAGGGAAGGGGGGGAGGAGAAGGAGGAGGGGCCAAGACTCAAGGCATCCTTAGGCCCAGGGAGCTAAGCAAACACTCCAGCCTGTTTGGGTTAGCCCCCAGGGGGTTAATGGAAACCGAGGCAGGGCCCCGGGGGCTCCCACCTTATCTGCAATCGGGGATTTATGGAAGAATGCGCTAATGTGCTGGATTTTATTCATCGAGGGTCAGGGCTTTTCAAATCCTTCTCCCCAGGGCCCCCCCTCCTGCAGCCCTCCCCCCCAGCCTCACAATGCGAGCCCAACAAAGGCCTGCCCGCACAAAGGACAAATTTACACAGTAAAGTTTTCCAGCGGGTCCTGGAAGGAGGCCAGCTTTCTAAAGAGAAAGTGGGGGGAAGAGGAGGGGGCGAGGCCCAGAGCTGGTCCAAGGCCCCGAGGAAAGTTCCCACCTCCTCCATCCCAGCCCCTGGGAGGATGGTATTCATTCACCTCCTGAAGCTCAGTGTGGGGCGCCTGCCTGGGGAGGTGGGGTGGAATAGAGGCTCCCCCCAACTGATCTCCAGTTTATTGTTTCAAATGGGGAAGGGGGCTTTGTTTTAGGGTTGGAGGTCAAAGGCTATCCTTACCCCCCCCCCCCAATAAAGGACTCAGCTACAGAGACAAGGAATGTCAGAGCTGGAAAGGACCATGAAGGAAATGGAGAAAGTGAGAGGTAAGGAGGCCTTTAGGACATAATGTGAGGATCTGTGGGATCCAGGAAGGGCCTTAGAACATGGGTTGGGAGAAAAGCAAGAACTAGAATAGGGAACGCCAGACCTGGGATGAACCTTAGAACAGGAGATGTCAGAGCCGGGAGAGGCCTCAGAACAGGGAATGTCAAGGCTGGGAGGAGGCTTAGAACAGGGGATGATAGAGATTTGGGGGCCCAGGAGCTTAGAACAGAGAATGCCCAAGGTCATACGGCTGTTACAGAGCAGAGTTCAGATTTATATTTGAGTTCTTTGACACTAAACCTAGGCTTCTTTATCCTGTATTTCCCTGGTTCCCAATTTTGTACATGGTCCCTTCTATCTCCGTTATTTCATACTCTACGTTTTAACATTTTTTAGTCTAAAGGCCCTTTAACCTAAGCCTATCCTATCTCTGCCCTTTCATGTTCTAACATTGTTCCCAGATCTAATAGTTTGTGATCTAAGGATCCTCCCAGCTCTGACATCCCCTGTTCTAGTTCTCTGGGCATCAGTTTCTTCATCTGTTGGGAGAAGCGTTATAGGTTGTCTATCTCCTAATCTAGGCAGTCTCCAGCATTTATGAAGCTGCTTTTTGCCCAGGGCCCTGGGGCCACCCAAAAAGACAATCCCTTGCCCAGGAGAGCTAATACTCTGGGATCTTTGGAGCTGACAATAACCAAGCTAGATGAGCAATCCCAGGTGGAGGGAGGGGGTGGGACCACCTACAAATAACAGCCAGGATTCGGATAGAACTTTAAGCAGTGCAAAGTATTTGACAGGCATGAGCTCATAAAGGTCTCCTAGACCCTTACCAGCTGTGTGACCTTGGGGCTGGCCCTTAAACTTGCGTCTCAGTTTCCTTATCTGTAAAATGAATGGATTACACTCCATGGTCCTAAATCTATGATCCTGGAGTCCAGAAAATCTAGGTTCAATTCTGCCTCAGAGACTTTCTAGCTGTGTGACCCTGGATAAATCACTTAACTCAGTTTCTACATCTGTAAAAATGAAAATAACAACACCTAACTGGTAGGGATGTTGTGAGGACAAAATGAAATGAGATTTGTAAAGTGCTTTGCAAACCTTAAGGATTCCTCTTGTTACGCTGCTACGACCTCTGACTCCTACAGCCTGATGCTGCCCTTATAAATAAGAAAGTTGAGCTCAAGAAGCTGTGATTTTATTCCTCAACGTTGCAGGGCTCCTAAGGGCTCCAGACTTCAAGTATAGACCTCTTCCTCCTCTACCGCCTCACGTCAGGTCACGAAACCACTGGAGGGAGGACCAAGGTCTCCTGACTACTTTGCTTGTTAAATGGCGGCTGAGGCTGAGCTCTTAAAACCATAGATTCAGAGCTGGAAAGAAATTCAGAAATGATGTCGCCCAGCTCCCTCATCTTACAGTGAGAAAACTAAGGCCCAGCAAGGAACATGACTAGCTCCCAGTCACCCAGAGAGTGGCAGAATCTAGATGCAAAACCAAATCCCTTGAGTGAAAAATCCAGCTTCGTCTAGGTCAGCCCAAGTATCTGGGCACCAAAGATCTCTGGACAAGGGCAGAAAAATCAGAAACCAAGTCGGCCCCAAGCTCAAGGCCCGTTTCTGGTTCTTGGGGGCCTTGCTCCCAGCTGGGCCCAGGGGGGCCCACTCTGATACCTGTTTCCCAGGGAGGCTGCTTTCCTAAGCCTCAGTGAGTACTGGGAGGCCCTCACTACCCTCCACCCCCCTCCGCCCCCCAATTCTGCCCCACACACACACAGCATCCCAGGAACACAGCCATTGTGTGGGGGAGCTGACAATGTAACAAAGACCAGTGAGTAGACAAAAGGCCCAGTGGGGAGATGGGGGGTGGGGGGAGAGTGGCAGACTCAATTTTCTTCTTCCTGCTTTGGGAAGAGTGGGACTTTGGTGGGAACGAATTCCCAAGAAGCCAGAAAGAGGTGCCCAGGCAAAAAGGTCCAGCCCCAAGGCAAAGGCCTCGTCCTGCCTGTGATGATAAAATTGATCACAGGATGCTGGGTCTGGGAGGGCCTTAGAACAGAGAAGGTCTCAGAGGAGAGAACATTAGAGCTGAGAGGAACAAGTTGGTGAGGATGGGCCCAGGACTGATGTGTGGGGAGCTCCCAGTATGCAAGCTTCCTCCTCTTCTAGAGGTCTCTACTGCATCCGTAGACTTAGTAAATTAAGTAATTAAGACTTACTAAATTAACTGGGGCGCCTGCCAGTGATCACACAGCAGATATGGGTGAGAGAAGCAGATCTTCCTCAGTTCAAGGAAGGGCATTAAGGAAATTTACATGGAACTCAGCGGTAGAAAGTTCCCAGGCCCTTCAAGAAAAGTGCAACCCATTGTGGATGTTATAAGGGAGATCCTTGTTCTGAGATAGGTTGGAGTAGATCGCCTTCAAGATCCCTTCTAACTGAGATGCTTGATCCTCTAGACATGGCTCATCCAAGTGGCAGAGAGTCAGGGTTGGAAGGGCCCTCAGGATAACCAAATAAAGGGACCTTCCTACAACACCCCAACTGGTGGCCAGCTGAGCTCTGCCTGAAGGATCCTGGGTGAGGGAGAAGCCCCTGCCTCCTAAAGCAGCCCGTCCCACTAATTGGTTATTAGGGTGTCCCTCCTGACATCAAGACTAAAGCTGTCTCTTCATTTTCTCCAATCACTACTCATTCTGCCTTCTGAGGCCCCAAGGGTCAAATCTAATCTTCCTGCCTTGGCCTTGCAAAAGACAGATATCATGTGTCTCCTGGACCTTCTCCTCTCTAGGCTAAATGTGCCCAGTTCCTTCCAGGGGATAACTTGGGACCCTTCCTCATCCTGGTTGGACCTCTCTGGTCACTTTCTGGCTTATTGGGGCCCCCAGGGCTGATCCAAGGAGACATGATGAGGGCAAGGGCTAGTGTGACTATCACTTCCCTCTAGTATCCCTTGCAGATTCCATCAGTCTTTTGGTCTGTCCCATCCTTGCTGACTCTAAGTGAACTTATAGCCCACTACAATTCTATGCCTTTCATCAAAACGTCTTACTGGGACCTTCTCACTTGTCTTTGTGAAGTTACTTTTTGAGCCTTAATATAGGACTTTACATTCATTCCTAATGAATTTCACCTCATCCAATTCAGCCCAGTGCTCTTTCCAGCGTAGTGGTTCACGTACTTTTCAGTCTCAAGATCCCTTTACACTCCTAAAACATACTGAGGACCCCAAGTCGATTTTGTTTAGTAAGTATCTATGGATATTTGCTGTATTAGAATTAAAATATCTTAGTATTATGAAATACTGGGCAGTTAGGTGGTACAGTGGATAGAGTGCCTGGTCTGGAGTCAAGAAGATTCATCTCCTTCAGTTTGTTTCTGGCCTCAAATGCTTACTAGCCTGTGTGATCCTGGGCAAGTCACTTAATTCTATTTGCCTCAGTTTCCTTATCTGTAAAATGAACTGAAAAAGTAAATGGCAAACCACTCCAGTATTTCTATAAAGAAAACCCCAAATGGGGTCACAGAGAGTTGGACATGACTGAAAATGAGTGAAAAATAAAAAGTATCATGGAAGCTTGAGCACCGGGAGCTGCCCATACATCCATATGGAGGACTTCCTGAAACAGCCTGAAGGACAACGCACCACTCTCCATCCTCCTCTCCTCCTCCAAGAATCCCAGCACTAAATCTTGAGAATCTGAGTTCAAGCCTGTCAAGAACCTTTTGGACCTTGTCTCTGCCCTACCATGTACTGGCTCTCTCCCTCTGTGTTTTCTGCAAATCTGAGCAGCATCCCTTCTTAATCTTTAAGTAAGTCCTTTTCCAAAACAAGGTGAATAGCATAGAGTCAAGTGTAGATCCCTGGGGCACCCCACTGCAGACTTGATTTGGAGTTGACATCAAACCATTGATGATGACTACTCTTTTAAGTAAACTCTTCTACTGAGTCTCCCCATTAGCTTCTGGCCCATAGATCTCCAGCTTTATCAGATTTGTTGCAGAGATCTAGGCCAACTATGTGTGTGGCATTTCCCTGATCTGCCAGTTTAATAACTTTGTTGAGAAAGAATTTGGAATATGGAAAACAGAATGGTAGAGTTGGGAGGGAGCTTAGAACAGGGAATATCAGGGGTGGGAGGGGCCTTAGAACAGGGGGAGGGCACTTAGAAAACAGCCCATAGAGTGTGAAAATCCTAAAACACTTAGATATCATCCAGAGCAGTCATTTGCAAATTGTTCCCAGCAGGACTCCTCTTTTACATCCAACAATTTCAAGCACCCTGTCCCACTCATCCAAGAACTTGTATTATTAGACAGAAAAAACCCTTGGTAATAAAAAGGCTCCTCTGAATTCAACAAGGTTTTCAAATCAATTTGTATCTAATTAATCACAACATCTGAAATGGAGTAATACCTCTCTGTAAGGGATTCATTCACTCAAGCTCCAGTTAAGTTTGCTTCTTTACGCCACTGAGTCATTGAGTAAGGCAGCAGATGCTGGGAGGAAGCTTTCTGAGACAAGAACTTTGGCTCACAAGACAAAACTCCGTGATAAAATCTGATTTCAGATCTGAATCACTTGGCTTTCAGATTTAGAGCTTAATCAAGAGGCGAGCAATAGTGCTTGGTTTGCCTTCAGATTCAGGGACCCCTCACAGTAAAGCCATGGCCTCCCAAGGGGTCCACCGCAGTGATCTACTCCTCCTTCCCACCATTAAACAGAGCAGGACTCTGTAACCCAAGTGACTTGTATCTGTGGCTGCAAGAGGCTATGTATGTAAGTATATACATACACATATACATATGCATGTATGATATGTGTATATTTATATGGATCTGTGTTTAAGTGTGTGCATCTAGGCGGCACAGTGGAGAGAGCACTCAACTCAGAATCAGGAAGACCTGAGTTGAAATCCAGCCTCATACACTTATTAGCTGTGTGACCCTAGGTTAGTCACTTCATCTCTGCCTCCCTCAGAGGGATAATAACCAGACTTGCCTTCCAAGGTTGCCGTAAGGATCGGATGAGTTCATATTCACAAAGTATTTTGTAAATTTTAAAGCATTATAGAAAACTAGTAGTAGTAATAGTAGTAGTATTCACTATGCCACATTTCTGAGCCTCAGTTTCCTCTATGGTAAAATTAAGGAGTTGGATGAGACTTCCAGAGTTCTCTAGTTCTAACCTGTTGGTCCTCTGACCTCCCACTGCCTCAGGTCTGGCCCTGGAAGATGAACAAAGTCTCACAGAGTCCAGGCCACTAGGAGACAAACATTCATTGTGCAAGGGGAGAGGCAGACCCAGCAGGGCTTCCTGAGTTCCCAAGAATAACAATGCCTGGAGTGGACACAGCCCTTTGCTCAGTCTTACAAAAGACTTTCACATCCAAAGCCTCATTTTAGCCTAGCAACCAACCAAGGAGGGCCTTAGCATCCCCACTCTACAGAAGAGAAAACTAAGACTGAGAAGAGGCATTTTAGGTTACTGAGCCCATAAGCAGTATTTAGAGTTTGAACCCAAGGTCGGGATGCAGACAATTCTAGAACCTCTGAGTCAGAGGGACTTTGGAGTTAGCTAGTCCAACTCTACTTAATAAAAGAACCCCTTCTATGATCTCTCTGATGCTTGGACATCCAGCTTCCACTTGAATACCAGCAGTGAAGGAGAACTCATCACCTCCTTCCAAGGCAGCTCTGGCTACTTGGGGAGAATCCTCAAGTAGGAAGCTTTTTCTGACATCAGTTCTAAACCTGCTTCTTCCAGATTTCCACTCATTCATTGCCTCTGGTTCTCTCAGGACAAGTCTCAATGGTTGCCCAATGGATAGCCTTTCAAATGTTTAAAGATGGTACCATTTTGCCCTCCTTCCCCCAGTCTCCTTCTTTTCTCAGCTAAACGTTCTCAGTTCCTTCAGCTGATCCTCCTATGGTACAATCTCGAGTCCCTTTACTGTAGTGGAAGTAATCATTTGGACAGCCTCCAGAGGAGGCCAATGAGCCTTTGTTAAATGTTGGACTCAGTCATGAGCCCAAAAGGCATTTGTTAAACACGTGCTATGTGGGAGGCACACTGCTGGTCACTGAGGCTGCCAAGACAAAGCTGCCTGCACTACAGTCACCAGACTTGGACATATCCTCCAGAGAGAAAAAACAGAAGGGTGCTCACCTCCCTAGTCTTGGACCCTGTGGTTCCTAATGGAAAAATGCTCCAAAGGATTCATGGTCTCATTCAGAGGGGATGCATGTCTGCCCAGTCTGTGCCAGCCTCTCTATGTCCTTCCTTAAATTCACCATGGTCAATGATGGGTCCCCCCCCATGTTGTCAGCTCTGCCTCACTTTCCCCTGACGTCATAAGGATACCAAAAGAGCACAGGATATCCTCATCCTCACCAAGTAAACAGCCTCTCTCCCTATCTCTCTCTCACTCTCTCTTTCTCTCCCTCTTTCTTCTTTCCCTCTCTCCTCTCTCTTTCTCCTTTCTATTCTCTCTCTCTCTCTCTCTCAAGTCACCACTGCATAGTAAACAGAGTGCTGGGCTTGGAACCAGGAAGACTTGAATTCAAATCCTGACTTAGACACTTACTAGGTGTGTGTCGGTGGGTAAGTCACCTCACCTCAGATTCCTCATCTGCAAAATGGGGTAATAACATCACCTACCTCCCAGGGTGGAGGTAGGTGAGGATCAAATGATAGCATTGTTATAAAGTGCTTAGCCCAACCTGGCATACAGTAAGTCTTATATAAATGGTTGGTTGGTTGTTGTCCTTTGGTTCTCAAAGAGCACCAAAATGAAATCACCATGATAAAGTGAAGTTTCAGTGGGTCCGACTGTGGCTGATCGGACCGATAGGAGATCGGAATGCTCTAGCACAGGTTGGGCACAGACAGTCCATATGAGTATTTGGGGTGGACACTCCAAATTTGTGCATCCTATGTTTACTTGGTGTTGTCTCCATTCTGCTTTGCTCATAGAGCATAGCACCTTTTCTGATGTGGGCACGCCATGCAGAGCGGTCCTATGACAGTGTCTCCCATGTCCCACAATGAAATTCAAAGTTCTTGAGAGAGACCTTGAGAGTGTCCTTGTATCACTTCTTTTGGCCACCATATGATTGCCCCAGGCGAGTTCTCCATAAAATTGTCTTTTTGGCAAGCGTACATTTTTTGCATTTGAACAACATGGCCAGCCCAGCAGAATTGCACTCTCTGAAGCACAGTTCATCACAGCAAGGACCTCAGCGTCTGGTACCTTATCCTGCCAGGTGATCCTCAGAATCTTACTAAGACAGTTCAAATGGAAGCAATTCAGTTTCCTGGCATGGCGCTGGTAGATTGTCCATGTTTCACAAGCATACATGAGGTCAGCATAACAGCTCTCTAGACCTTCAGTTTGGTAGTCAGTCTAATACCTCTTGTCATCCAAACTTTTCTTCAGAGCCTCCCAAACACTAAGCTAGCTCTGGTAATATGTGTGTCACCCTCATTATCAATGTGTACATACCTGGAAAGTACACTACCAAGGTAAGTGAACTTATCCACAACATTCAAAATTTCTCCATTTGTTGTAACTGATGGTCCCACATATGGATGGTGTGGTGGTAGCTGATGGCACCTGTGTTTTCTTGATGTTATTAGGACAAAATTAACTCAGGCAGCAGAGAATTGATCCATACTTTGTTGCATCTCAGTTTCAGAGGCTGCATTGAGTGCACAATCATCTGCAAACAGAAAATCATGCACCAACACTCCCTCCACTTTGGTCTTGGCTTGTAGCCTTTTCAAATTGAAGAACTTATCATCAGTAGGGTAGCTGACCTTGATGCCATGTTCATCCTCATTGAAAGCACTTGTTAACATGGCTGAAAACATCATGCTAAAAAGCATGGGAGCAAGCACACAGCCCTGTTTGGTGACTGAGAAGGCAAGAGAGCTTTGTCCACTCTCCAGAACCCAGACAAACATGACATCATGAAACTGAAGTACAATACTGATGAACTTTTCCAGGAAATCAAATTTTGACATAATTTTCTATACGCCCTCACGACTAACAGTGTCAAAGTCCTTGGTCAGATCTGCAAACATTGTGTACAGACCTCTGTTCTGCTTCTGGCATTTCTCCTGGAGTTATTGGGCAGCAAACACCATGTCAACTGTTCCTCGGCCCTTTCTGAAGCCACACTGGCTCTCAGGTATATATGCCCATCTTCCAGGTGAAGGATCAGCCTATTAAGGAGGACTTTAGCAAGAACTTTGCCAGCAATGACTAAGAGAGAGACCCTCCTCCCTCTCCACCCCCCCCCCCCGTGATTATTGCAGGACAGTCTATTCCCTTTACTCTTATAGGGATGGACAATGGAGGCATCCTTGAACTCCTGGAAGATAACCCCTCTTGCCATATACCTGCAATATTTCAGTCAGCTTTTGTATGAGCAATGATCCCCCTAACTTGTGAATCTTAGCTGAAATAGAATCAGCACAAATGGTAGTAGTAGAAGCAGCAGTAGCAGCAGTAGTAGTACTAGCTGTTGTTTCATTCACTTTTATTCTATTCCCATCTGGAAGAGCAAGTATCAAAGGACACCCCTCCCCCAACCGTTTTGTCAGTGTTCTCAATCCCTTCCCCCTCCTGGTTGGATGCTGACCCACCCCCCATCCTGTAGGAGGTTACCAAGAGTCATCACTACACTCCAAGGCTCAGCCTCTCATTGCCTCATTTTTCAAAGGTGGTCGTTGAAAGCTGTGGATGCTGGTACCAGTTGGACGATCGAGGAATCACCAACTGTAATCTTTCCAGGAGGATAGAGGACCACCCAGAATTACCATCTCACCTTCCCATGCGCCCTGGGGCACCCCCAGGCCTTGCCATCTGCTCTATGGAACATCCTGAGAACCAACATCCCCCCTGCACCTGAAATCTCCTATTTGGTTTGAATCCCCCAATTAAAACGTGAGCTCCTTGAAAAAAAGGGACTGTCTTGGATCCTCAGCACTGTTACACGCTGAATAAATGCTTTTTTTCATTTATTCATAGAATTCCTTGATGACATCTGTAACTCCTGTACTTCTTTGGAGTTCCTCACTGGTCATTTTGAGGTAGTCACCTGTTCGCTCTTTCCCCACCCTTCTCTGCTGTCACTCAGGGAGACTTTCACCTTTAATTCTTCGGATTTTGGAAGATACAATGTCTCAAAGGCATAGTGCATCATTGATAGGGCACAAATGGATACTGTATCCTCTTGTTTTTACTTTCACATCACACCGTTGATTCCCATTGAGTTCTTTGAGCTCTCATTTTGAGGTTTTCTTGCACCTAGAATCAGGACAGACTTGAATTTAAATCCAACCAGAGGTACGTTTAACAATCAGCTTTTGGAAATGTTACACCATATACATTTTTAAGTTTAATCTATGTCACTAACATTTTCTTTATCATTTTCACAAGTCTAGGCAATCATCAAAACAATAAATCAAACCCTGATTTGTAGTTTGCCAATCTTGGAGGTATAAATGCTCACACTGGACATTTAACAATCAGCTCCAGATGCAGCCTCAGAGGATTACTGGTCATGTGACCTTTTCTTCCCCTCAGTTTCCTCATCCATACAATGGGGGTGATAATACTACCTACTTCCCACGGTTGTTATGAGAATCAGATAAGACATTTGTAAAGTGCTTTGTCAATGTCAAAGAGCTACACAAATGCTAGCTGTTGTGATTTTCTTTCCTATTTCATAGTATAATGAATAGCTAGGCTTATAATAAAAAAAACCTGAGTTGGAATCCCCACTTCAAACACTTAGCTATGTGACCCTCAATAAGTCCCTTCACCTCTACGTACCTGAATCTCCTCATCTGTAAAATGGGGACAAGAGCACCTGCTTCTCAGGACTGCTGTGAGGATCAAATGAGGTATTTGCAGCAATGATTTGAAAACCTTCGCAATTGAGACTGTCAGCAATTATATTGCTGCCTACTGTATGCCAGAGAATACAAATATAGAATGAAATAATGCCTCTCCTCAAGGAGCTCCCATTCCACTGAAGGATCTAGCCAATAGATAGGACAGGGAGGATTTGAACCCAGGTTTTCTAACTGTGGTCAGCTCTCTAACCATTATACCACACTGCCCCTGGAGTTTGGATATCTGTAAAGGGGTGGGGGGGGGGCATGAATCAGTAAAGCCTTCCTGAAGTCCACTGCCCTTCTGCCAGTCTCCTTCCCTTGGGCTCTCTATTCAACAAAGCTTTTCTCTTTGTTCTGTGGGACTCCTTCCCCAGCTGGCCTGCCTACACTTAGCCCACCTGCCTTCCATCTCTTGCATTGTTCAGCAGGAGTCAGTCAATTTGTGAAGGGCATCCTATGTCCAACTAAGCATCAGAAATACAAAAAGGCAAAAGTGTGGTTCTTGTTCCCAGGGAGCTCATATTCTAACTGGAGCCTTGACCAGAATGTCAGCATTCACATCTGTGACATCAGGCTTCTTTGTAGATTCAGGTGAATTTTACTATACTTTACTTCCTCTGTCATTTTGTCCCCTCTTTGAGTCATCCACCAGCTGATAAGGTCCCTGAGGCTTGAAAAGGGCCTCTCTCCCTCATAACTCGGTACCTCAGAATAGAGTCCAGTGGAACACTCCTCACCCAGACTGCCTGTAAGGACAGTGACCAAGGCTGAGATGCCTAATGACAACTTGCAGAAAATCTGAATCATGGTGGATGAGGAGGAAAGCACAGTTGTCAGATCCAGGTAGACTGAGTCACTGAAAAACAAAAGGATAGAACCTCTATTGTCCTAAATTGGACACAGAAACCCTTTTTGACTTAGAGGGTCCAGGATTCCATTATTGTGACTATTAATTACCCTCCCCGAAAGTGTCCTAAACAGAAGAAAAGGCTGGAGTGTTGGACCTGGGAGGGGCCTTAGAACAGGGAATGTCAGGGCTGGGAGGGGCCTTAGAGTTCATCTCTTCCAGTATCCTCACCAGTCATAGAAGTTTTGCCGGATTCTCCCTCAAGGGAAACTATGAAAACCAAGGACACTAGAAGAGACAAAGGCCTGGGAGTGAAGACCCCTGGTCTGGGACTGGGCTGTGCCACATTTTCCTGCTCTGTAAACCAGGCCTGAGTAATAAGAGTCCTGACTCCTTCGTGCCAAGAATTTAATACAACCCTGAAACTAAAAGCCCTTTGCCAACCATAACGTATTTTACTAGCATAAGGGATGATTACTGAAGGGGTGTAGACAAAAAGACAACAAGCCTGATGCTGGCCCTAGCCATGGTGGGATTTTCAAATCTCTCCCCCATTCCAGAAGGCCTGAATCTGAGGTCCCAAGCCCTCAAGGACAACATCTTATTATTCTCTACCAGGGGCCACCTCCCTCCAGGGACCCCTTGAGCACCTGCTCTCCCTCTAGCCTTCCTGAGTTGGTGATTAGCTACCAAAACCCAAAGTCCTTGACAGACTGTTTAGTTACTATGAAAAAAGAGTCAAGCATCTTAGCAACTCATTTGCAGCAGGGATGACTATGTCCTCCCCACCCCCCATCCTACAGGCCCTGACAAAGAGTGCTCCTTCCGCCCCCGCCCTAGAGTGTGTCACCTAAACTGTGTGGCAGTCAGGGCTCAGAGTCAGACCTGAGTGTCACCTGCCTGGGCCAAGAAAAAGGCCTCCCATGTTATAATGACTTATGATGGGGCTAAGTGGGAGCCAATCAAAGGGAGAGAGCCCAGGAGACAGGATGGAGCCCCAGGGCTCCGAGGCTTCACAGAGGAGACACTGCCTAATGAGCGAGTACAGGCTGGGGATTGGGAGGGGAGCGAGTGACAGGCCCAGACAGACCTGGAGACACATTAAGGGGCTGACGAGGAGTTGGTGACCCCTGGGGACAGAGGCAACTGAGAAAGAAAGCTAGAGAGAGAGAGAGAGAGAGAAGGAGGAGGAGGAGGAGAGAAGGAGAGGGATGGAGAGAGGAGGAGGAGGAGGAAGAGGGAAGGAGAGAGGGGGGGAGCGAAGGAGGAAGGGAGAGACAGAGAAGGGGGAGAGAGGGAAGAGGAGAAAGAAAGGAGAGAGAAGTGGGAGGGAGAGACAGAGAAGGAGAGGGGGAGCAGATTCACACACATAGACACAAGCACAAAGCAAGGCTGGGGAATTCTATACAGCTGAATAGTGACACTCACCCAGGGTCTCCTGGTAGTTTAGGCTAAAAAAAAAAAAAAAAAAAAAAAAAGCTCAGGCTCTCTGAGGCTTAGTATGGGTGGATTAAGGAGTCTTGGGTTTGATGGCATCACCTCCTTGAGATCATAGTCCTCTTCCAGAATGAAGGAAAAGCAAGAGTCATTCAGCTGAAAGGCCAGTTACTTCCCCTCCTTCCTCTGTTCTCACTGGGGCTTCATCACCTCCATAAAACATGAAGGTTGTACTAGACCTCTGGGATCCTTTCCAGCTTCTTCTATGGGTCTATGACCCCAAGGCAACTCTCTGTGCCTCAGTTTCCTTCTCTATAAAATGAGGGGTTAGACTAGTTGACCTCCAACCTTCCTTTCAGTTATAGAGCAAGGGGTTTGTAACCCAGCCAGTTCAGTCCCTACTTGAGCACAAATCTCTGACTTGTAGGCTTCCAGTGAGAGGACACTCACCAACCCCTAAGCGTTCCACTGTGGGACGCCTCTATTTCCTTTCTAGTCATTTTTTCCCAGACAGCAAGCCTCAATTTGTTTCTTTGTAACCTGTGGCTTTTTCTGCCAATTCTCCCCTCTGGGGTCAAGCAGAAAAAAAGCTAATCCCTCCTTTCCCTGCTAGCCCTTTGAATACTTTAAGACTGCTCTCCTATCTCCCCTGAGTCTCATTCTCCAGGCTAAACAGCCCGAGAACCCTCAATAGATCCTCAAAAATGCTAGCTAGGGGGCCATGGTCAGCCCCGATATTTCCAAATCACTCTATCCATCTTCTTCATTTGCCTCCTCATCTTTCTCCCACCACATTGTGGACTCTGCCTGTAGGACTGTGGGCTCCAAGAGGTGACCTTTTTTGTCTCATTCAGAACCAGGCTTCCAAGTCATCTTCTAACCATTTTCAGACCATCTACCAGCACCTTCATTTCCTAAGGTGAGTTCCAACTGGCTATCAAGAGCTGATTGTTAAATTTGATGATGATGGTGATGTAGTTCATGGCACAATGGATACAGCACTGATCCTGGAGTCAAGGAGACTTGAGTTCAAATCCAGTCTCAGACACTCACTGGTCATGCGAACCTGGGCTAGTCACCTAACTTCTGCCTACCTCAGTTTCCTCATCTGTAAAATGGAGATAGTAACAGCAACTACTTCCTAGAATTGTTCTGAGACCAAATGAGATCATAGTAACGCGCTTAGCACAGTGCCTGACTGAGAGGAAGCACTATCTAAATGCAAGTTATTAACGTAATTGCTGCTATTTTCAGGGTGAGCATTTATGCCTCAGAAATCAGCAAACACTACAAACCAACCTCGATTTATTGTTTTGTTGATTTCTGGACTTGAGAAATGATGGATAAAGCACAAATCTCTGGCTTGTAAAGTAAACTTAAAATGTGCCTCCCAAAGGCAGTTAAACATTTCCCAGCATGCCCCTGCTCAAATCGCTCCCCCCTTTTAGGTGTCCTCTTCTCCCACTAGAATGTAAGCTCCTTGAGGCCAGGAATTGTCTCTTTTTCCCCCATATTTGTAGCCCTTCACCCTTAGCACAGTGCCTGGCATACAGTAAGTGCTTAGGCAATGTTTTAATCATTCATTCTTTCATTACTGATTGAAGGCTCTTCACCACATCCTCTGGACACTCCTGACCTCATTAATGTCCTTCCTAAAACATGATGCTCAGAATGACATGATCTGGCCAGAGCCCCTCACTGCCACCCCAGGCCTGGACACTGCCTCTCAAAATGCTGCCCATGGTCTCTATTGCCTTTGGGGGTTGCGCTCATCCATATTGAGCTCAGAGTTTACTAAAGAACTCCTATACCACCTCCCTCTTACATTTGTGACATCCCTTCACTTCTCCTTTCCTAAGTTTCCTCAACTGTAAAAGGAGATAATACCAATACTTAATACCCAGGGCTATTGTATGGATCAAATGCAACAATATTTATAAAGGGCTTAGCTCAGAGCCCGACACATTTTTGACGTTCAGTTGTTTCACTCATGTCCAACTCCTTATGACCCCATTTGGGCTTTTCTTGGCAAAGATAACTGAAGTGGTTCTTGTCATTTTCTTCTCCAGCTCTTTTTATGGATGAGGACACTAAGGCAAACAGGATTAATGACTTGCCCAGGGCCACACAGCTAGTGAGTGACTGAGGCCAGATATGAACTCGGTCTTCCCTGACTTCTGGTCACTCACTCTATTCATGGCACCACCTAGCTGCCTCACTTGGCACACAGTAGGTACTTAATGAATCTTTATTTCTTTCCTTCTCACCACTCTCATCCCAGCCTCCATTCTCTACTCAAGACTGTGGAAACTCTCATTTTCAGGATCCAGTAGAGGAAATAATTTTGTTTTAGATTTCAATTTTCCAGTGTTTTCTTAAAAATCAGACCAGTTCTTTTGAATCAACTTTTGCCAGTTTGAAAGCTTGGATATTGACACCTTCTGTATTACTGTACTCAGTGTGAGGATTGTAGTTAATAGGAAGAACAGGGATTTTTTCATCCCCCAGACGCTGGCTGGTGTCTGGCTGATAAATGTTTGTGTTTTCGTTGTTTTTGTCACCGCTGGTGCTGTTGGTTTCGGTTTGGGGTTTTGTCTGGTTTTTTCCCTTTTGTTATCAAATAGCCCCAGACTGTTTGTCACCTGGAGAGTTCCTTCCAGACCACGGGAATACAGGATAAGGTTTGTCTGCTAGCCTAGAAGCCCCAGGTAATCGATCCTATGTGTCTAATCCCTTTCCTTGAGAGCTGCACACTTGCTCATGGCTTACCTGACATGTTCCAGGCTCTAAGTGAGCCTATTTATCCTAGGATTGGGTCAGTCTGAAACTGTATTTGGATTGGCCTTGAAGTAGAGATCCATTGGGAAATTTCGGGGACCCTCCAGTAGATAGAACCAGATGAATTTTTCCTAGAAACGTTAACGTGTCGTAGAGTTCGAGTCCAAAAAAGAAAACTTGGGCTGACTCTATGGTATGATGACAACTGGAGAAATGTTAGTATGCCTGGTGTAGAAAGAAATACCTTAAGATTTTTGTCCACATCTCCAGCTGAAGAGTTTCAGTAATTCCTGGAAGAAATCTGGGTTGCCCTTGATTAACACAGGAGGAATTGGATAGCATTAAACTCATTTTGTGAGTGTAGGGCCAGAGCAGGGGATTAGAGGTGAGTCTTGAGAAGGGTCAAAATGCCCCCAGTGCTTCCTAGACCCCTGTTTTAAGAGCTTTAAGGCTCTCCAAGGTTGTGACTTATCCAGGGTCCTGAAGCCAGTACCTAAGATTGGATTCAAACCCAGGTTTCTTGTTACCTGGCTAATGGAATGTTACTGACTGCAGTAACAGTGCACAGGAACTATGTTTGGATTGGCTGAGGAAATCAGGTCTTTCTCATGACTACCAAATAACCAAGCCAATCAGACTTGCATTGAGTGTAAGGCTAGACAGAGCATTCAGTCACATCAGGAACAGGAACTGCTCAGGGGTGGGAGTAGGGGGTGCGGAGAGGAGAACTCTGGGATTTCACTTTGGCCAAGGTCTCTTCAAAAGTAAAGGAGGGCGAAATGAGCCTTTATGAGCAGTCCTAGGGTGTCCCCACATTTCCTCAGCCAATTTGAATAGGCTTCCTTTCCATGTCACTCCCATTGATAAAGGATAAGGGGGTGGGGGAGATTGATGAATTTACTCAGTTGAGTCTCACCTTCACATAATAATAATTTCCTATTCATAGAGTACCCTGTAAAGTTTGCAAAACACTCTGACCCATAGTCTAATGCTCCAAAAACTATCAAGTGCTATAATAACAATTACTAAGAGACAGACTGGGGCAGCTAGCTGGTTCAATGGATAGAGCTCTGGGCATGGAGTCACGAAGACCTGAATTCAGATTCAGCCTCAGACACATACTATCTGTATGACCTAGGCAAGTCACCTAACCCTGTTGGCCTCAGTTTCCTCATTTGCAAAATGAACTGGAGAAGGAAATGGCAAACTCCCCCAGTATCTTTGCCAAGAAAACCCCAAATAGGGTCATGAGGAGTCAGACATGATTTAACTACATCAATAAAAACTAAAAGGTGCAATTGACATCCAACCCAAGTTTCCTGACCCCAAATTCCATGTCAGTTCTATACTGGCTATCTTTCTGATAATCTCCTTCTACCTACTTGGGGCTTGAGAGAGGAAGGGAACAAGCATTTATTAAGCACCTACTACGTGTCAGCACTACTGTGCTAGGTGCTTTTTACAGATATTATCTTTTCATCCTAACAACAACTCTGGGAAGTAGGTGCCATTATTATACACATTTTACAGTTGAGGAAACTGAGGCAGACAGAGGAGAAGTAACTTGGCCAAGGGTCATATAGATAGTAAGTTTCTGAGGCTAGATCTGAACTCCTGTTTTCCTGACTCTGGGTCCCGTGTAAGCTGGGAGAGTGGCATGCTATAGTAATTAATAATAAATGTACTTTCTGTAGCACTCTAAGATTTGCAAAGTGCTTTAAATGCATCATCTCAACTGAGCCTCACAACAACCCTGTGAGGGGAGTACATTTTTCAGATGGGGACACTGAGGCTCTCCAGGTCTGTGATTTACCCAGGGTCACAAAGATAGTATCTAAGACTGAATTCAAACTCAGGTCTTCTTGATCCCAAATCTTGTGGTCTAAGAAGGCAGTACAGTTATGGAGAAAGGCCTGAATTTGGTTTCAGAAAATGTAGAACTTATGAAATGTATAATCCTGGACAAGTAGCTCTATCCCTGAGGAAAACTCAGTTTCCTCAGCTATAAAATATAGGTGAACTAGACGGTCTCTAAAGTCCTTTCTATCTCTAAAATTCGACAATCTGATCTCAAGTCAAGCTTTCATACCTTGAATCATCAATGTATTTTTAAAAAATAATTTGTGATGGAATCTTTCTAATGATATTCTTCTCTTGTCTCACACTATGAAGCAATAAACAAGTGGACAGCACCATGATGTGGCAACAAGAATACTGAATTTGGAGGGAGAGGACCTTGATTCAAATTCTGGCTTAGCTGAGTCATATGACCCACTCATGGGTGTCAGATTCCTCAACGGGAAATGAGTGGGTTGGACCACTTGACTACTTATATCCTTTGGTGTATATGGAGTGTTCAGGGAGAATTGGTACCTCTGGTGTGAGGGTTGCTGAATCCCTTTCAAGGTTTCTTGTCCACCTTGGGTGTCCACCTGTCACCCTACTCTCACCTGTGGCTCCATGAAGCCACTGCATGCCCAGGGGCCACACCCTCATAAACTGTTTTGGTGGTGGGCTAAGGTAGTTTGAGAGGAGCCAAAGGGTCTCAAATCCATTGGTAAGTTAGGGGGGCATCTACCCCAAGCATATGAAGACTTCCCTTAGCAGAATGAGAACAGTCTGTTCCAATGGCCATTACAGTTTGGTCAGACATTAAAAATGCCAAGGTCACCTGCTGAATCCCAGGCCAATGTCAGTCCTCCTGACCTTTGTCCTACCACTGGACTTCAATGGTTCAGGAATTGAGAGTGAAACCAACCAGTTGGCACAACTCTGCATCACTTCAATCCAAGCCACTAGCAAGCTACCCCTGATGTCACAGGTCCTCTAAGAAAATGAAGGATATATAACATTGTGTATCTCTTTCCTGTCTCAGTGTATGATCTTATGGACATAAATTCATCCTCTCTCAATACCTCAAGTTCATGGTGAAGACTCATTATCGTACTGGGCTCCATGCACAGGGACTTCTGAGGGGAGGAGAACCCTCTGCCCCTAAACAGAAAATGGACCCAAGATACTAAGCTTTTTAGGTTCCGTGTCTATTTTCTAGCCTCCCCCCCACCATCTGTCAGATGTCATTATTTTTCAGCCTAGGAGCAGAGGATTTCTGGCTGCAAGGGACATTAGAAATATGTTCAAATTTACAGAAGAGAAAAATGAGGTGTAGCATGGAGAAATTGTTCTTCACCCCCTGCTGATCTCTTCCAAGTTTGCTGCTTTTAATCTGCCCTGGACATGGCAACGAAATAATCAAGGTTGTTTGAGCTGAGCAAAAAGTATGGGTCAGTAAGACCTAAGAGTAAAATTGAGGGAACTGGGAAATGTTTGACCCGCAGAAAGGAAGACTCAGGAAGGGATGTGTCTTTAAGGGACTGAAGGAATATCAAGAAATCATGCTTCTTCTTCAGGGATCTAGAGCAACAAACTAGGAGTAGGAGTCTTCTAAGAGACAGAGGAAGACTTGGTGTTTAAAAATAAAAGCAAAAAATAACTTCCTAATAATGAGAGCTGTCTAATTCTCATACTAGGTCTCTACCCCAAAGAACTCAAAGGACATGGACCCATCTGTACAAAAATATTTACAGCAGCAATTTTTGTGGTGGCCAAAAACTAGAACCTGAGGGAGCGTCCATCCATTGGAGAATGGTCAAAGAAAGTATGGTCTACGAATCATATATAAATGCAGTGGATTCCTTTGGTGCTGTAAAAAATGGGAGAAGGGATGCTTCCAGAGAAACCTGGGAAGACTTGTACAAACTGATGCGGACGGAAGCAAACAGATCCAGGAGAAAATTTTTTATAATTGCAAAGACAAATATATTGTAAACACAACACTTTTTTTGAAAGTCTTAAGAATACTGATCAATGAAATGACCAACACTGATTCCAAAGGACCAATGAGATTCAGTCTGCTACTCGCCTCCTGCCAGAGGTGTGGAACTCAGGGTAAATGAGACACACATTTTGGAGCTTAGCCAATGTAGGAATCTCTTTAGGTAGATGATGCATTCTTTTCAAAACAAAAATAAAAAGGGCTTTGTGTTTATTTTTTAATTGGTGAGGAGAAGGGAATTGAAGGTGAAAAAGACAGAAAACGGATTCATTAACTAAACAATTTTAATTTTTTTTAATGAGAGGTTGTCCAAAAGTGGATATTGGGATCCTTTCTACTGGAGAGAACCCAAAGATGGGGATAAGAAATACCAGATGTGGGAACTGAATTTAGTGCCACTGCCTCAAATCCATCACTCTTTCCACTGTACCCCAATGCCTCTCTGCCACTGAATCCATTGGACTTACCTATAGATGCCAGGCCAGAAAGCAGTCAAATTTTAATGGACCAGCCCCACCCATCCCTCTTCCCCCCAAGGATCCAAGAGGGCTCTTCAAAGGAAGACACACAAAAAATCCATCACCGAGATCTACAATCGCCACCATTAACATCATATTTATTGTTATTTTGTAGCTCAGTAAAACATATACAGTTATATACAATATGCATGAATACAGAAGACTGCACTTTACATTTTTAAAAAAATGAAAGAAAAATAACACTCAATTTCATGAGCTCTCGTTACAGTCTTCCAACCAAGCATTTCGGAAATGAATTTAACAAGAGTCAAAAAAAAAAAAAAGATAGCAGGATTGCCTAACACATATCAGAGTTCTGCTCTTGTATTTTACATGTGCAATAAGATTATCAGAAGAGTTGCTATTCAGTACAGAGTACCAGTGTTTGGAGGTTTCCGTTTTGTTTCGCTGTTTTTTCTTTTCCCCATTAACCAAATTTAAAGAAATAACACCCTTTCGCTTAAGACTTGTAAAGCTGTCTAATTGGAGATTGGGGAGAACAGGATTATGGAGAGCAGGAAGGCTCAAACCTTGGAACTCCAGAAACCCAAACACCCAAGGACTAGGAGGAAGGGGGCTGCTCCAACCAGCAACCTCATGGAAAAAGTTGAAGACAAAATCTGGTTTTCTGCCTTCCTTCCTTGAGCCGTGGAGGAGAAAGAATTCTGGTAGAAAAAGAATCCAGATCATCACTAGCCACTAGTTTTCCAAATCTCCATTGGGAATTTAAAAAAAGGGGAGACTGAGGCATGGAAGGAAAAAACCAATTCCCATACCTGGAGTCAACTGATGGGGATTTTTTTTACCCCTTTCCTTAAATATTGGAAGAGAAACAGAGTTGGCATGCTTGGCAGGTCTGTAGTGAGCCACACGCCTCTTCTCAGAAGAAATCCTAAAAACTCAGTCTTTGGGGGAGATTGTCTGGGCTGTTGGGCCCCTGGGATGAGGAGAATCCTTCCCAAATAAAATAGAAACCAAAAAAGGAGATGAATGGGGGAGGGGGGAAAGATGGGGACCAGAGGGTGTCTCTTCTCCCCCTTCCCATCTGCAAAAGTTCTTTGAAATGAACGATTCAGCTGGTGTAAACAAGTCCTTCCCCATCCCCTACCAATTAACCCCCCCCCAATAAAAGAAAGGAACCAGGCTCTAAGAAGGAAGGAATTTGTGGTTAACTCTTTAAATCTTGTGACCTGGGCAATGGAACATTGAACTCATTCTTAATAAACCAGGATTGAGATTTTTTTGGGGGGGAGGGGGAGGGTGGCTCAGGCTAAGAGATTATCTGTCATTTCTTATTTGGTCCCAGCATGGTATCTGGAACCCCATTAGCCCACCAGTGGTCTAGAGCACCATAAGGCTTCATTACAGGCATCAGTGCCTTCTTCCTAACATCTGTTGGGCCCTTGCCTGCCAGGCCCCAGGTGACAGAACCCAGCCTGGTCATTGGGACCACTGCCATCCACTAACACACACTCTGGTAAGAAGCAAAGGGAACCCTGGGCTTGTCCGGGCTACACTGATCAGCTCACTTGTATCAATCACCCCTAGTGCTGGGCCTTTGCCAAAGGCACTGAGCCACCCCACAACCAAACATTTTCAGAGGGGAGGAGGGGAAAAACACAAAAAGGAGGAGTCCCAGGAGTTAAAATCAGCTTCTCTCTCCACCTCAATGCATGGCTTTCTAAATTTCAACATGGAAGAAGGATCCAAAGCATTTGAACCATCTCCCAGCCTAGCATTTCTTTAAGACTGCCAGTTTTTACAAGATGTGGCTTTGGGCAGAGGTGGCTCCAAGTATTCAAAGAACACAAAGACCGTTGTAATCAATCCCTGCCTCACTTTACCTACACATCAGAACTTGATGGCCAAAGTATTCCTTATTTGTGGATTAGTTTCATGGTGGGAACACAAGGTATGTGAAAGTAGGGACTGTCAGGGTGGTGGCCAGTCTGGGGAATCCAGTCACGCCATTCCTCCCCTTTGGGCCTCAGATGAGGAGGGCTGGAGGAGATCAAGGGTTCTTAAACCGGGGTGCATGGGAAGATTTCAGGGGGTCAATAAACTTGGATGGGAAAAAATTACATATTTATTTCAATATAATAGATTTCCTTTGTAATCCTATGCATTTCATTTTATGCATTTCCAAACAATTCTGAGAAGGGATCCCTTTCACCAGACTGTTGCCCAAGGAGACCTAGTCTAGATTAACCTTCTAGGGTTCCTCCCAAATACAAAACACTATGATGTCTTTACAAGAAGCCTTCCCCACCCCCACTCAACTTCCCCTTTGGTGGTAGAAACTGGGATGGTGCCCAGGGTATCCAGGACGGTCAGTCACAAAAATTCAATTTATAACGATTTCTGAGGACCGAAGGACAAAGCCTAAAATGCTCTTTTGACCCTAAACTGAAGGAGATGATGGAGAGCAGGGTTGGGGTAGGGGAGAGAATTAGTATTTCATTGTGTTTTGTGATTCCTCACACAAGTTAGACCCTTAATGATCGCAAGAGAAAACATCATTCAGGAATTAAAATAATAGGGGTTTCTAGTGAAGTCCTGGGGAGAGAAGGGAAATATACTGTTTCCAGATCATTTGCACTGTGAAGCAGAATCCTCTAAGTCCTTTCTCTCCATTCCTTAGGAACCTGACCCAGACCCTAAGCTGGGGAGGGAAATTATCCGTGCGCACGCGCGCGCACACACACACACGCCTTACCTAGCTCTGTTCTCCTCTTTTCTGCTCACATTGTGGGGAGTCACAGTGTAGTGACCTCCCCAGTTATAATCTACAGTTCCACAGATGGAGATGGGGAGAAACCAGAGGAGAGATCAGAGGGGCCCCTCAGCTCCATCTGTCCCTGGGCAGACTATGGGCACCACAGCCTAGTGATGGCTGTGGGTGTGGTGGAGGTCAGGAAGACTGATTTTCCTTTTACTGAATCTTTCCCATAATTCCCCTGCCCCTCCCACCTCCAAAGGCTAGAGGGAATTGAGGAAGCCCCACAGCTCTCAGTTAGACCTTCCCTCTCTCAGATGGCTGCTGTACCTGAGCTGTGACTGCAGACTTCAGGGAGTGGGAACAAATGGAAGCCAAAGCAGGACTCCTCTATCCTCTCCTTTCCTTGTCTTGGGGTGCTAGGACTCCCCCAAGAGCTGTTCCTCAGAAGGCGAAAAGAAAGAGAATGGTAAAACCCTGACTCAAGCAACCAACAGCCCGTGAACCAGAGGGATGTTTCAGCTTTAATGGAATGGCACTTCGTAAACCCATTTTGGAAGGAACAAAAAAAAAGGTCCTTTTTTGAGGAACACAAGGGAGAAAGAGGGGGAAACTAGTTATTGTCCATGACATCCGCTGTTCTCTTTTCCCTGTTGTCCCCAAAGAAGCAAAGGTCTCCTCCCTTCAGATCAATCGATCCTTCCTATCTAAAGAACAGTAGAAGAGAGAGGAAGACAGACTGGTCAAGGGGGCCTGGGCTGGTGGTTCCTGGGTGGAGGGGAACCCATGACCCCATCTTCTCCAGCTCTGGTCCAAGGAAGAGGAGGAGGAAGATGGTACATTAGCTCCTTATGATATTGGGCATTGGGAGATCGGTCTCTTTTCCCCCAAAGCACAGTCAAAGAGCAGGGCTTACCTGCAAGTTTGGCTTCTTATAAAAGAAAGACCAAAAGAAAAGAAAAGGAAAGGAGAGAAGAGAGAGGAGAGGAAGGAGGAGAGGAGAGGAAGCAGGCCCCCATGGTACCATTCACATAGGCTGTTCTCTTCCCAAAGGTAGTGTGGATGGGGGAGGTGGGCCAGCGGCACCATGAGAGGAAGAGGAGAGCTAAGGACCAAGTATACTCTTAGTAACCAATATCTGTTTTCTTAGGAAATGGACAAAAAGAAAAAACCCATCAGAGGCTGGACTCAACGGCTAGAGCAGTAACTGTTAGGTTTGTGTCTGATGGAGGGCAGCAGACAACAGTCCAGTGTTGGTAAAGAACATGGCGATAATTATTTCCACCGTCATTATTCCGGTACCACTGTACTCCAGGATTTCCATTTTAATAAGCACTGAACAAAGCGAAAGGAAACAAAAATGAGAGGGGGGGGAGGAAAGGAGGGAGGGAGGGAGAGAGAGAGGGAGAGAGAAGAGATGGAGGAAGGGAGAGGAGAAAGAGAGGAAGGGAGGGGATACAAGGAAGGAGAAAGAAAAGACGAGAGAGAGAGAGAGAGAGAGAACAAAGTCTTTTTTTTTCTTATTATGACATACACCACTCAGACACATAGAAAGATGAAATGGGGGAGCCTTCATCTAAAGGTGTATGCCAAGATTACAGAATTATGGGAAAGAAATCTCTAGCAGGAAAAAAAAATTAAGCCAAAGTGTGCTAACTGCAGAAGGGTTAACACTGGTAACATACTGTGGCCGACGATTAAAAAAAAAAAATCTGAGGTTTACTTTAAATTAACCCTTTCCAGTCCATATGCCACTAAGCAGGACCAACCTAGAAAAAAATAGTTCACCCAGCAGTAGCGGCCCTTTCAAATTAAAAAGTGGAGCAGGGGGCGGGAGTAAAGGGGGCAGGGCTTGGGGAGGGGAAGGAGGAGATGGGAGATGACCAGAAGGGACAAATCTTTCTTTTGCGTTTCAAGTGAGGGCAGCCACGAAAGTCCCGAATCTGTTGGAGATGTCCGAGTGCAGGGATCTCCACGTGGGCACCGAGGTCCTGCCCTTCGCCTCGCCCACGTCATCCGTGCAGTGGACGGAGAGGCACTGCAGATGGTTGCCGGTCTGCGCCGCGGCCGAGGTCTTGTTCTGGGGGAGGTCGTGGCCTGGAAAGGGTTAACACGAAAGAGTTACTCCAAAATTGGCTCAGGAAAACCAAGTGCATGGGCTGGGGCGAGGGGCGGGGGGTGACTCGGGGTCAGAGGACTGTTGGAGATGGACAGAGGGAGGGCAGCATTTTGGGTTTCTCTCTGCACCTCTCTTCTCAACCAGAATCAAGTGTCTGTCTGTCTGTCTGTCTCTCTCTCTCTCTCTCTTCTCTCTCCCCCACATATGCATATGGACATATATACATGTGTATAAAGAGAGAAGGCTATAGTCGTTTACATATAGCTATAGTTTTATATATACACATATATGTACATTCATATATTTATAAATATATTTTTGTATATCCATTTGCTCTTATTCAGTCTGTGACTAACTCTTTATGACCCCTATTTGGGTTGTGTGTCTTGGGTTTTTTTTTCAGAGATACTAGAGTGTTTTGTCATTTCCTTCTCCAGATCATTTTACACATGAAGTAAGTGAGGATTAAGTGACTTGTCCAGGGTCACCCAGCTAGGAAGTATCTAAAGCCAGATTTGAAACCAGGAAAATGAATCTTCCTGCCTCCAGGCCCAGTTCTCTACCCACTGTGCCACATAGATATAAAGAAATGAACATATTCTTAGGAAATGGACAAAACCAGCCATGTTTTAAGCACCAGCCCACACATTCTGTTAGATGTGAGGCTGCATGCACACACAAAACAATTTCTCCCCTCAGGGAGCTCACAGTAGAAAGGTTTTGAAGGCTGTATTTCTTTCCCCTATCCAACCCATGGCTCAAAGCGGGCCCAGAAGCCTCAGTGCCAACCAATCACTATCTTTTTCCGCCTGTCTGCATCCTACCCAGCTCAGGGCTGCTGCTCCAGGAGGCCCCATCCTTGCACCCCAGTACCTGGCACATTACAGGCATTTAATTAGCTCTGATTGGTTGATTAGTGGGGCAAAAGCAGGATCCCTATGCTTTGGGAGGAAAGGCCCTGGGGCAGCACTGGGAAAGACTTCCTCCAGAAGGACGGATTTTAGCTGAGTCTTAACTAGGGTAGGGGTGAGCCATAGAGATGGAGGGTGGGAGAGAGTAGAGCAGGAGTCACAGAAAGGAGACAGGTGTCACTGGACTGCAGAGACTGTATAGAAGGAATTAGGAAGAGCTTTAAAAGCCAGACAGAGGATTCCGTATTTGGTTCTGAAGGTAATAGGGAGCCACTGGAGATTATGGAGTGACATCATCAGATCTGCACTTTAGGAAGCACTCTGGTGTCTGAATGGAGATTTTATTGGACGGAGGAGAAATCTAAGGCAGGCGGATCCCCCTCCCCAACCCCAGCAGCTACTGCAATGGTCCTGCCGTGAGAAGATGGGGTCCTGTGCCAGGATGGGGGCAGGGTCCAAGAACAGAAGGGGGCATGTTGGAGAGATGGGAGGATAGAAACAATAAGATTTGGCAATGAATTGGATAGTGGGGTTATTAGGAGAGGGAAGTCGAGGATAACCCTGCTGTCTCAAGTCTGAACAAGTGAGAAGATGGCGGTGCCCTGGGAAGTAATAGAACTATTGGGAGGGTGTGGGGTTTGAAAGAGGAAGATAATGAATTCACTCTGCCTCTCTCATTTCCTTCTCTGGGAAATTGGGGTAATCATGCTTATACCACCTCCCTCCCCAGGATTCTTGGGACATGTTATTCTCTTTCCTCATCAATCACTCAACAAACACTTATTAAGCACCTACTGTATGCCAGGAGTTGGGTTAGGCACTGGAAACACAAATACGAAAAATACCATTCAGAGGGACACCATTTTCTGGTGAAAATGACCTCTTATATCCTATTCCATCTCCCATCTCTGGACAATTTTATAGGCTGGTCCCTCTGCCTGGAACATGCTTCCTACTTGCCATAGCAGAAGCTAAAAGGTTCAGCTCAAGAGACCTTTCCAGATTCTCCCAGGTATCTATGCTCTGCACTCCACCTGGCAGGACCCCACCTCTCAGCAGCCCAAGCTACTCTCTCAGAAACACTTTTCTCATTTGGGAGATCCATATACAGTCAGATATGACCAAACAATAACAAAGGGCCGAATAAATGGGTTTTTTTTCATTCATTCATTTCATTTCATTCTGGGTCACCTGGGTCACGGAGAGATAACAGGTCAAACGGCCTGTATGGGTCAGATGTGAGACTTGAACCCAGGATTCTCTGACTCCTTGGCCTATGGACCTAGCATATTATATGTGATTTTTAAAATGTGTTGTTAATTTCAAATGAATTCAGAATGATGTGTAAGCTTTAAAACACGACCTCAATACACAAGCTGTTACCTTTCCATTTGCTCAGACCTTCCCCTGACTGTGGAAACACCCATGGGCCTCTCCCCAGACACAGTAGCATCCTCTTCTAACCAGGAAGACAGGGTTTCACCCCAATACTCCTGGGTGTCTCGCCCCATCCATCTGACCCCACCCCTCCCACCCCTAGCCCAGGAGCCCCCCTTTCCACCCTTTCTCAAAGGGATGACTCAGGAGGACTGGTGGATGGGTGGGGTGGGGCAGCCCTCCTCATTTCTTAGCTAGCTCCTGAGACAGGCTCAGCAGCTTCTGGCTGATGTCAGCCCCCAGAGCTCTCCACCCTCTCTCCACTGTTTTGTCTCCTCCTAAGAGGCCCTTGAACTAAACCTTCATTTGCTGGGTAGGAGCAAGGCCTCTGAGGCTCAGAAGAGCAGGTGGCCTCAGGTTCCTCCTGAACAAATGCAATGGGCTGGCATCAGTAACCTCTTAGACCTCTCCCAGCTTGGATTTCTATGTTCCTTGGGAGAAGACCTTAGAACAAAGAGTGAAAGTACTGGTGGGTACCTTGGAACATGGAATATGTGAGAAGGGGTCTTAGAATACGGAATATGAGAGCTGGAAGGAACTTAGAATAGAAAACAATCAGGGCCAGGAGGAATGTTAGAACAGAGAATATTAGAACTGGAAGGGATCTTAGAACAGGGAATGTCATGGCTAGGAGGGACCTTAGAGGACCCAGTCCTTTGTTTTACAGATGACAAAGCTCAGGCCTAGAAACAGAAAGAGACTTGCCAAAGGTCCTGCCACACATCAGTGGCACACTGTGACCTGTGACCTGAACCACAGTCTCCCTCCTCCCAGTGCAGCATTGTTGAGGACCCCTTGCTGAAAATTAAAGGGACCTTTCTTTGGTGTTTTTAGACCCCAGAAGTACCTGCAGCCAGAGTCAGCCTTTCTGGGCACTGCCATGTTGGACAGATCCTGGAAGGTTCCCCAATCTAAAAAGGGCCCCTCTATGTCCACTAAACACTTGAGGTTCTTCCAGGCAAGCAGAAATTTGGGTTAAGGGGTTTTATCTATTAACATGCAAATACACTGGGTATGATAGTTAAGGTATGATAGTAAGGTTCTGTCGGTCATTCACATTTTAGTATAACTGAATTCCATTTGGTTGCTTTTCTCCTACCATCTGCATTGAAAAGCATGGAATCATAGATTATTGGGTCAAAAGAAACCTCTGAGACTAGCCAGTCCAAGCCTCCTCATTTTAAAGATGAGGAAACAGGTCGAGAAGTATCCAAAGTCACCTAGTAGGTGACAGAAGTGGAATCTGAATGCAGATCTTCCAGATTTCAAATCTGATGATGGACTTGATATAAGAAAAAACATTTAGAGCTGTCCCCAAGGGAATGGGTCTGTCAGGAGGTAGAAGATGCCCCATCACTGCAGTTCTCTAGGCAGAGGCTGATGTGCACTTGCTGGGTATGTACCAGAGAGGGAATTCTTGCTTCAATAGGAGTTGGTCTGGGTGATATCTGAGCTCTCTCCTAACTTGCAGAATCTGTGACTCTATATTGGGGGAGGAGGAGATCACATTTTGGATCTGGGGTGGGATGAAGACCTGAAACCATGGATTCTGGGCAGTCAGAACCATGAGTGGGACAAGAGAGGTTAGGAAGAGGGAGAGGAACACCCCAAAAGTGAACTCACTACCTTCCCCCATGATTCCCAGGGCCAGACCTACCTTCAGCCCCTCAAATAAGACCCCTTGCTGGATCTTCCTCCCACTGCACATCCCCAGAGATCAGAGCTGATGGGTGTAATAGGGCAAAGTATCAAAGGTCAGGAGGCTCCTAGAAACTGGGAAGAGCTTTCCTAGAAACTTGGAGCTAGGAAACATGGAGCTTAAGACTGGGACGTCACAATAACCACTGGCCCATTCACTCAACATCCAGCCTTTTCCTAAAAGGGGATGGGTTGGCTCAGCAGAGTGAGCTCCCTTAGCCCCAAAAGGATGAAAGGAGAGGAAGATGTTTCAGGATGATGTCTAGGTTGGAGATTCATGAATCGAGCAGTCGGTGTGGACTGAATGTCCTCAGAAGTTCCTACCAGGATCCAAAGACAAAGAGCCAGAGAGTGAGAAAAGAATCAGAACAGTGGGGTGTGGGTAGGGGGGACAGTGTTAATTCTGTCACTGACCCAGAGTGACTCCAGCTTCCTGAAAGTCCTGGAGAGATTTCCCCTAAGTATTGAGGAAGCTGCCTAACCAGCTTATGGAAGAAAGCAAGGCCCTCCCTAGGTAATCCTAGGTGGTGTTGGCATTCTGGCAGTCCTCAGGGGATGCCAGGAGCCCCCAGTTCCACCTTGTAGGCAGGCAGCCAACTGCCCCTGTGCTTAGAACCAGGAAGACTTTATGGAGGATAAGCTCCATGAGCTAAGAATCCAATTTTACTACAGTCCTTGGTTGCAGGATTACCCAGCTATAGCGCCATGCTGCTGGTGCCCAAGTAAGTAGGATCCATCCCTTCCTGCCTAGGCCAGGGGTGCTCCAGCCCATGATCACTAACAAAGCCCCTGACCTCAAGTCCACCTTCTTACAAAGGAAGACAACTATGAGGGAGTACAGACGAGTCAGTATAAGCTCATTCCTACTTCTGGAGGCAAGGTTCAAACACTCACTCCCCTGCTCCCAGTGTGGAAACCAGACATGTCTCCGTATAGGAAGCAAAGACATGCAGGGAAACAGAGGCTTGGGAGCCCCAGGTAAGATCAGGCTAAAAGAATATATAGGAAATTTGGGGTTTAGACATAGAAAACTGCTGCCAACCAAGAACAGCCCTACTCGTATGGCAAGTGAGAGTCACCAAAGCTTAGGGATCCCTAAGGTTCCTTCCAGCTCCAACATTCCCTATTAGGGATCTTAGAGTTTGGAAAAAGCTACATAATGTCAGAGGTAAATGTGACCTGGGAGACCTTCTGGGACAAATGCCATATTTTACCAATGGGGAAACTAAGTCACAGACCGTAGAAACAAGTTGCCCACCATCCTAGCAGAACTCCTGTCTCCCAGGGCCCTTCTTTCCATTTTCCCCTGCTGCAGTTGCTGCTGAAGGAAGGCTATTCATATCGGAGACTGGATTGTGTTACTGAGGGAGATCTGAGAGTGTATAGAAGTTGTGGTGTCTCCTTTCCTGAGACGACATTTCTCAGTGGAAGGAGATTTCTGTTCAACCCTGTATGCAAGGAGGAAAGGATTAGGGCAAAAAGGTCCCTCCCTGGAAAGAAGTCTAGGACCAGCCATAGTCAAATTCAACAAACACACATTATGCTCCTGCTGTATGCAGAGCACTGATGCTGGGGAGATCTAAAGGACTTTCTTCTGAGATCACCTTGAATTGATCTTTTATTTATCTCATATTACCTAGTTATTTGCACGTTGTCTCCCCCAGAACATGAGCTTCTAGAGAGCAGAAAATGCTGTTGCCTTTTCTGGTATCTCCCATGCTTTGTATGGTTTTAGTAAGTGATTAAGACATGTTTATTGACTAACAACAAAGATCAGAGAAAGTAAGATCATAGAGTTTGGGGCTGGAAATGAGGAAATTAAAGTCTATATCATGGGGAAGTGACTTGTCCAAGGTCACACAGGTAATAAATAGCAGAACTGATATTTGAACTCGTCTTCTTGACTCCAAGTCCAATACCTCTATCCACTGCACCACCTAGCTATCTCTGCTCTCATAAAGGTCCCAGGCCAGCAGGCTACGGGTAACGAATGCTGTTGCATAGTGCTGTAATGGATGGAGGACTGATCTTGGAAACACAATTCCTGGCCATCAAGTCCTGACTCTAACACAGACTGATGGTAGGATACTGGGCTCATTCCAAGCCATCCTCTAAGACTAGACGTTACAGGCTGACTGCCTCTCTGCATCAATGAAAGGAGTTTCCACACAGAGTTCTTCCACAAGGATAAAATCATAGCTCCAGACCAAAAATGGAAAAAAAAAATCACAAAACGTCCAAACTGGAAGGGAGCCCCTCAGAGACCCATCTAGGCCAGACCAAGTATCCCATCTCAGAAGACCTCTGAGCCCCTGCTTGAGTGGTGAGGAAATGCCTCTTTCCCAAAGCAGTCTACTCATTCCACTTTGGAAAAGCTTTTATATAAGTACCCAAGCAAAAGGTCATTCCTGATAAAGGTGACTCTGGAAAAGCCTCCAGGAACATAGAGAGGCATGAGGGTTAGGGTTAGGGAGAGCATTGGCACAGGCTTTGGAAGGAGGCTCCGTTCTGAATTCCCATCTAAGAGCCCACTCCTCCTCTGATCCAGGCGAACCAGCCACCTTGACCCGGCTTGTGATGGCTCAGCCTGCCTGGCCCAGCCCCAGTCTCCCCGTGAAGCTTCTCTCTCTCTCACAAAGAAAGGCTTCATTCAAAGGGCCGGGACACTTGAGCCTGCTTTTGTTCCAGCTGAAATTGGAAACCAAGAGCAAGGTGATGAAATAATAATATTTGTGTATAATAATATCGACATACATTATACAGGTCAAATATTTAGAAAGAGGATTTGACATCATAGAACCTAGGTCTGAATCCCAGGCTCTTCTCCCACCTGGGATAAGCTCCTTCCCCTTTCTAGGCCTCAGTTTCTTGCCCTGAAACGTGGGGGGACTGAAAGGTTGCGCTAGATGGCCTTTATGGCTCAGTGGGAAGAACACTGAATTTGGAGTCAAAAGACCTGGGTTCGAATTCCAGCACTGCCAATGACTAGTCAAGTAACTTAAATTCTCTGATCCTCACCTGTAAAAAATGACTAGGTTTTGGAGGAGGGAATGGGAGAGGACTGGAGACCAGGAGTCTTGGGTCCCTCCTAGTTATGACTCTCTGATAATATGAGTCATTCTAGCAAGAAATCCTAAGTTCTAGACCGGGAGTCAGGGAGATACCAGGTCCTATCCCCCCTCAAAAATTTAGCAGGTGGGACCAAGGACAAGTTATATGGGCTTCAGTTTCCTTTTCTGTACAATGAGATGGAGGACTCTGAGGCCTCTTAAAGTCCTTTCCAGTCCTCAATCCTCTGACTTGCTCTTTGTATAATGATATCTGGGTCTCAGTAATGCCTGGGTATGTAATGGTTTGGAAGGGAACCTTTGGAATTTCTCATCTCATTTAATCCCTACCACACCCTGATGTGGTGAAAGAAGGGCTGATTGAAGAGACCAAAAAAAACCCTCCCTCTGGGGCTGGGCCTAGGTCTAAGCTAAAGACAGGTTCCACATGACCTTGAGCTGGTCTGTGTCCTTTCCCTGGGTGTCCAAAATAGGGTTGATAACAGTCAAGTAAAGCATTTATGACGGGATAAAGGGACCCCTCTTAATGAGTTCAGATCATACACCTTCACGCTGAGAGACCCTCTTGGTTTACTCTTCTATAAAATGGCCTAGAGAAGGAAATGACCAACCACTCCAGCATCTCTGCCAAGAAAACCTCAAATGGGGTCAAGAAGTCAGACATGACTGAAAGTGACTGAACAACAAATATTTATGAAGCATTTATGAGCACTGTGCTTGGCACAGTGGTGGGGGAGGGATTGTTGGGGGGAGGGGGTTACAAAGCCAAAAAATAGGGAAACAGAAAGAAACTCAGGGGGCCTCTAGTCCAACTCCCTCATTTCACAGATGAAGAAACCAAGGCCCAGCCCCATCAGCAGGACTTGAATCTAGATCTGGGTTTGCCCTCAAGGAAAGAAAAGAGAAGGGCATAAAGATCTATGTAGCACCTGCTAAGTGCAAGGTACTTAATCCTCAAGATAACCCTGCCAAGTAGGAACCGTTACCATCCCTATATTACAGTCAATAAAACTGAGACAAACAGGTTAAGTGACTTTCCCAAGGTCACACAACTGCTAAGTGTCTAAGGCTGGATTTGAACTTGGGTCTTCCTGATGCTATGCTATAAAATGCTGCCTCAAGTTAAGGGTGGGGAAAATTGAATTGACTCCTCACTTCTGTGGTTCCAGTTTCTCTGGTATATCTTGTTTTCCTCCTGACAGGACCTTGCACATAATAGGTACTTTGAATGAATAAATGAAGACCCTGTTATCCCCATTTCACAAAGAACCAGGCAGACATTTCATTTGGAGTCTCTGGAGTAAAAGCCCAAGGACACCAGCCTCCCTTTTCTCCCATCAATTCCGTTCCAAAAACCCTCAGAGACTCCCAGCACTTTAGAGGGGAATGAGCCTCAAAGACCACCTCATCCAACCCATGCCCACAAAAGAATCCCCAAGATGGCCTCCAACACTGCCAGTTTGGGGCTGCGCACAACTCTGGATCTGGAGTCAGTAGAGACCTGCCCCTAACTCTCATTCAATGTGTGACCCTGAGCAAGTAAGTTAAATCTCTGAACGTCAGTTTCCTTATCTGTAAAATGGGGAAAATAAACTATCCCGAAAGGTTTTGGTCATGAACCAACAAGACAAGGGATGACTCTTGCTGTTCTTGACAAGCAGCCATTCACCCATCCTTTGGATACCTCTATGGAGGGGAGTCTGGGGTGCTCCACTGAACCTTTGGGTATCTCTAAACAATAGGAAATCTCTCATTACATGGAGCCCATATCTGTCTCTAGGCAACATCCTCCCCTGACTCCTTGCTCTTCTCTCTGGGGTCAAATAGAACAAAGCTAATCTGTCTTCCATATGACTGGCCTTCAAATACTGGCCCCCCTGTGAGTATTCTCTCCTCCAAGCGGAACAGCTGCTGTTCCCTCAACTCATTCTTATATATCCTAGATTCAAGGCCCATTGAACATTTTCCATTTTTCTAGACCATCTTGAACTAGAACTTGTAGAATTCCCTTCTGCCAAACACAGTGGCCACTGACCCATAGCTTAGAATCTCACTGAGCTGCCCTGAATGGGAAGTAGGCCATGGTCCATGGAGTATAGATCAGACAAGTCTTGAAATAAGATTTCCTCTAGACACAACCTTCTTATCCTCCTTGCCCTGCCTAAACCGCCTCCCCTAAATGACCAATTCAGAGCAAAGACAGAAGGACAGCTCCCTCCCTCCCCTGGGCTCTGAGCTTCTGTTCCACAGCCCAAAACACCATTGCTTCACCCTACTGACTCCCCGGCTTCCAAGCAGACAATTCTCCTTAGGTCACTCTAACTCACGAAGATGAGGAAAGATGAATAATTCAGTTTTCAACTTCAATCTTCAAAAATTAAGACTCAAAGGCACTTGGAAAATTAACAATGTTTTCCTCATATGGAGAAATTCAAAGGGTATTGTTGGCCCCTTAACAGCTGCCTGGTAGTGGCTCTGGGGATCCAGACATGGAAGGGATCCTTCCATGAGAAGTACACAGACCAACCCCACCTTTTTACAAAGGGGACATATGTCCATAGTTATCCAGGTATTAAGTAGCTAAGTCAGGATTTGAACTCAGATCCACTGTCTCTAACTCCTGGATCCTTTTCACACATTTATATTTCTATAGTCTGGCTCAATGTATACAAAATAGTCTATAACCATAAAACACCATATGGATTCAATTCAATTGGATGAGAATTTATTAAGCCCCTACCATCAGAGAGGCACTGTGCTGGGCCCTACACATACCAAGACAGAAAGCAGGCCCTGTCTTCAGGGAGCTTAAGTCATGTATTATTCCCCTCAGGGGAATAATACATGTTGTATGGACCAGTGAAAGGGTTCTGGATAGAATCACAGGAGCCAGACCCAGCTTCCACTTCTGACCCTTACTAGCTCTGTGACATATGATCTCTCCCAGCTCTGACCTTCCCTGTTCTAGGCCCCTCCCAGCTCTGACATCCCATGTTCTGAAATCCTCCCCCACCAATTTATCCTGTCTTTACCTTGGTTGTACATAGCTGTTTGCATGTTGTCTCTACATTGGACTATAAGCTCCTTGAAGGCAGGATAGTCTTTTACCTTTGTATCCCTAGCTCTCTACACAGTGCCTGGCACATAATAGGGGATTAATACATGTTTACTGATTGTCTGATGGACAGTATCTAGGCAGTCCCCAAATTACAAATAGGTTCTGATTCAAAAGTTTTGTTTCTAAGTCATTTTTTGAAACTCAGGACACATTTCCTCCTAGAAATTGCTTTATAAAATAGACCTTGACTACTGGATCAGCTCAACTTCTACTTCTCTACGTTCTAGCCTACTGGCAAATTTTTAATTATCTGCCCCAGCCTGGCCAGATTTAAAGTCAAAGGATCTGGTTTCAAATCCCCACTGCATGACCTCAGACAAGACACTTAACTTTTCAAGTCCTCAATTTCCCTATCTGTAAAATAAGATGGCCAATAAGACTTGTAGCTCAAGAGCTACAAATCCTCTATAAATTCCCTAGTCAATGAATATGCCTCACTTTCCCATGCAACAAGAATTCCCCAATTTACAATCAATCGGTATGTTTCAATTCCTCAATAAGTATGCCATATCTCTCTAGCAAATGAATAAATCACCCCTCCACATCCAATCAGAAAACCACAGCTCTCTCACCAATAATAAACCCAACTGCCCAGCCAAGAATCTATAGTTCCTTAGCCATTAAGTGATCTACATCTCTAGCCCACTAGAAAAAACAAAAAAAACCACCACTCCAGCCAATCTGTAGACCACACCTTTCACATCCAATCAGTAAAGCACATATTTCTAGCCAATAAAAAAGCAATACCTCTCTATTCAGTCTGAAGACCAGCCTCTCTACATCCAGTCAGTAAGCCACAGCTCTCTGATCACTGGGTAAGCCACATTTTTTCCTAATGATAAATCCCACCTCCCAGACAATGAACTACTCTTCTTAAGCCAATCAGTAAACTACTTGTCTCTCTACAATGGCTAAACCATTGTTCCTTAGCCCATCTGGGAATGGCATCTCTCTAGACAAGGAGCAAGTTAAATTTCCTACTAATTTGCCTACCAATGAATAAATTTCATTTCTCTAGTCAATGATGCAACCACAGCACTTCTGCCCAAAAGTGAGCCACACTTCTCAGACAATCACCATTCCAATGTATTTGGGAACTCTAGCATCTCTCACAGTACCCAATCAGGTGTTACCTACCTAAGTAACTGTTTTCATCATCACTCCTTCTGATGACCAAGAAGTCAGGCAGAGCATGCTACAGCATAGTGTTGAGAATACTCCCCAAAAGTTGACAAAGAAACCCTATTTTATCACACCAAAAGTAAATTTGGGAGCAGAGCTGAGGCTAGAAGTCAGGTCTCAATTCAGAGACCTTCTGCAGTGTCCCCACCAGGCCCAGCAGAACCTGACTGGGGGCCAGAGAATTCTGGTGTTACTGCTTTTGGGTTGGGCCAGAACCATTTCAATATGGCGCAGCTGCCAATGGGCCACCTGGAAATCCTGAAGGGCAGGGCAGCCTTGCCACTGTTAATGCCCCCAGATCTTCCTGGGAGCCGGGGAAAAGCTTGCCTCCCGATGAGCCAACACAGTCCCCTCCTCCTGGCTGGTGCCAGGCAGCCAGATGTCAAGAAGGAGCAGTGCTTGGCCCCAACGAATAATGTCTCATTGACTGGGGCAGCTGCCAGCCACGAGCCCTGTCATTAGCACCTGATAACACAGCAATCATGGGTCCCCCTGCTGTCGTATTTCCAAGTGCTTTTCAAAGCCGAGTTTTGGAGTGTTCTGATCATCAACAGGGGCCTTCCTTGTGGGCAGCCAAGAGGCAAGAACATACCAGCTATGCCCCTGGTTTGGGCAGAACCTTTTGTCCTGGGGCCCAGAGGGTGTACTCTCCTCACAGCCTCTACACTCCCCCCAGGACTCCTCATGCTGTGGTGGTGGCTTCCTATGAAACTGCAGAGCAGAGAGGTTTGTGCCTGGCATTCTCCTCACCTCCCTCTCACAACTGGAACCTTCCACCTGCCTCCTTCTATCACCTGAACTGTAACCAATTCTCCCAGAGACTTGATGGCACCAGGTGTCATCGCCCACCCAAGGGCAGACACCTGTTTAAGGTTTAAGACCATCTCCCCTCCCAGGGCATTTGTACCAGGCCCAGGTCTGCCAGAAACTCTCTATAACCACAGGCAAGTCATTTTTTCTTACTGATTGTGGGGTATGGATTAGATTATTCACAAAGTCCCTCTCAGGTGGGAGAGTTCATGTTCTAAGCTCCCTCCCTGACATTCTCTGTCCTAAAGGCCCCTCCCAGCTCTGATATTCCCTGTTCTAAGTTTTAATAGTGCCATCTTTTGACATTCCTACGTTCCATCCTTCCTTCTAGAACCCAAAATTCTGTGATTCTAACAATGAATCCCTAACAAAAAAAGCTTTCCAGACCCAAAAGAAAGAATCCCTACTGTTAGAATCTCGAGTCTCTTGAGATCATGGAAGGGCTATCTGGGAGATGGGAGTAACCTTCTATGCCCTTCAAACCACACTTCTGTCCTCCAGCTCTTCATCAGGCCAGTAACCTCCACACAGCACAACATTGCTAAGGCTATTATAGTGACTGACCTCTGCACCTGGTGAATGGGCTTATGCCTTCTCATGGGATCAGAACCTGAGTTACAAGGGATCTCAAGACCCCGACTGGTCCAAGAAAGTTCCCTGCCCTATGATAGGTCTTGTACAATGATCTCCATTTCCCAGATGAAGCAGATGAGACCCACGGAGGTTCTGTGATGTACCCAAAGGTCATATAGCCATTTATTGATGATGACTTGAATCTGGCTTGGTGAATGAAACAAGGATTTCTGGCATCCTGTTATAGTATGCTCAAGAAAGACCTGGGTTCAGAACCTATGTGTTTTGCTCACCTAACCTGAACCAACTCAGCTTTCCTCTCTAGGCCTCAGTTTCCTCATCTGTAAAACAAGGGGTTGAATGATAATGTCTCTGAGGTTCCTTATTCTAATGCCTGGCATTCAAGCCCCCAGAAAATCTGTGGGGAAGAATCACAGAATTGAGGGCGTCAGCAGGGGCCGTTGCAGGCCAACTGAGTCAGCCTCTCACAAGCTGAGGAAGCCTGGTCCCGACATCGTTTGATTTTAAGAACACGGGCCTTTGAAAGATAATTATGAAATCTCATTGGTTTGGCCTCCCCAGGAAAGAAATGAAATAAAAGTGGCTCTAACTCCTGCATCCGAGCTGGAAGGGATTAGATTTTTTTTTTAATGGAAACTGCTAAGTCACTTTCTTGGTCTTTTCAAAATACCCCATTGCATACAACTGAAGTCAGCAAACATTTACTGAACTTTTCCATATAAGGCACTGGGTAAGGGGCAGGCTGGAAATTGATGACCAGGAGGGGTCAACAGGCCCACCTGAGCTGGGATGTGCTAATTACAAATCATTCCTCTCTGTTCAATAAAGCAGGACCTCTAACAGGCAATGCTTAGATGGTTTGGGCTCTGGTGAGTGATATGTCCTACCCATGAAACAATGTTCCATAGGAGAGGCTGGTTCTGTCGTAGAAATGCTATAAACAGAACAGCAAGGAGATTGATGACCAGGCAAGTCCACCCCACTAGGGCTTAAGCGCTAGCTCCGATGGTCATTGATCTTTTGATTTATATGTTTAGGCAGCCAGCCAAATATCCCTACCCTGTGGTTCCATGACATTATGGTGGGACTTGGTTATGTTACGCTATTGATGTTACCGTAAAATGAAATTAGGCCTTAAAAAAAAAGCTATATTGGGTTTGATCTAAAAGATCATAGAGTTAAAGCTTGTAGGGATCTCAGATCACCCAGTGCAGACCACAGCTTTTACAGATAAGGAAAATGAGGTTCATGAAAGGGAAAGGACTTGCCTAAAGCCACACAGAGAATAAGAGACAAGGCCAGGATTTGAATCCAGGGTTCTCACCGCTGTCCCTCACTCTCCTTCTATCTTCTCTTCCCAAATAATAGTGCTGCCCCAACTTTTTTTTTTCTGCATAACTTGGACACATCTCATACATAGTCATCTCCTTCCTGGAGGATGGAGGAAGGGAGGAAGCTTACCAAGTTGTTTTCTTGCTGGTTAGTTCATGTAAATGGCTTTCCCTTTTCTCAAAGTATTCCTTACTTCAAAGGAAAGGAGAAAAAAAACACAAGATGTTGATAGAACGTGAGCAGGACAGCCTTCTGGTTGACCCCCTCACTTTATAGTTGAAGAAATCAGGACCCAGAGAGGTGAGTGACTGGCCACAAGTCACAGAGATAGGATTCCAACCTAGGAACATTGGCTCCAAATCCAGTGTCCTTCCCAATGTACTACATGTTAGGGATTCCCTAGAGACCAACAGAGTGGCCCTTTAACAAGAGGCTAATAGTGAGAAGTTGTTTGGTCAATCAGTCAATAAGCACTTATGTTCTTACTATGTGACAGGTACTGTACTAAAACAAAGGAAGACAAAAGACAGTCCTCAAGGAGCTTATGGTCTAATGGGGGAGACAACAAGCAAACAAAAGAGAAACAGACAAATGGTTTTTGGTTGGTTGTTGGCCTTCCTTTTCAAAGAGGACCGAAATGACCTCACTGTGTTGGGGCCAGGGTACAGTGTGTTTGCCTGTGGCTCATCAGACCAGTAGGAACTGGAAGGCTCTACCACTGGTCAGGCACAAATAGTCTGAAGAACAGGAAATAAACAAGAGAGGGAATGCAGGAAGAGAGAGTAGGAAAAGGAGAAGGTGGGATTTTCAGTGGGACTTTAAGGATGTTTGGGTGAGGTGGAAGGCAACTGGTCAGGCAATGCGGACCCAGGGAGGCAGAGGATAAATGAATGACAGTTGTCGTGAGACTGAGGGTCACAGTCCCATGAAATACTCAAAAAAATGTACATCTCTATGAACATATATATAAATATACAATGTATATGCAAACATATATATATATATATACACACACATATATATATGTACAGGCATATACACTCACATGCCTATATATATACCAACACACTCCAACAGAAATATGGAAAGATTGAAATACTTATTAAACCACTGCATTTCTGAGCCCACATGGCCCCATTACGTAAGAGTAGAGTTAAAAATACAAACCTAGTTTCAATTCTGCCTTGGATCACACCCAGTGTCTCCTCATTCCAGCCCCAGAACCAAAGGGTCACTTCTATAAGACTTGCCCATAGGTCATGGAACTTGTGGGTGTCTCTGCATAGAAATAAATAATGGCAGAAAACTCCAAAGCAGATATTTTGTGACTCTCAGCTGGGAAAGTGCGTTGGGGGACTTCTCTGACTGCAGGGAACTTCTCTGACTGCAAGCAGGGAAAAAGGGCAGCTCTAGAATCCTCAGCACAGACCAAAAGCCTCCTCAATTTTTTAGATCCACTCATCTGGGGCAGGTGTAAGGAGGGAAATTGACTCTATCTTCAGTCCTCCAGGGTCCTGTTCAAAGGGTGGATCTCTCTCCACTACAACCATCATGACTGCCCAATCCCCTTCATATTCAGAGGAAAAAGAGTATTTTGGTCTTCAGTAAAATAGGGGATTTGGACTAAAGAATGTCTAAGTCCCCTCCCAGCCTTGACATTCCTTGTTCTAAGGCCCCTCCCATCCCTGTCTGACATCCCCTGTTCTGAGGCCCCTCCCAGCTCTGATCTTCTCTGTTCCAAGGCCCCTCCCAGCTCTGACATCCCCTGTTCTAGGGCCCATCCCAGGCCTGTCATCCCTCATTCTAAGGCCCTCCCAGCTCTGATCTTCCCTTTTCTAAGGCTCCTCTCAGCCCTGATTAGCCTCCCCAATCCCTAGTCAGAAACAACATCTCCATTGCCACTGTTATGGCATTGAAGGAGTCTTTGGATGGGGAAGAACGTTTGCCTTGGTTAGAGATCCGCATCTGCTTTGGTTCCAGGCCCTGCTGACTTTGATTCTTCTGCCCAGAAATCTGGTTCTGGTTTGCTGTTCTCTTGTCCTGGGGCAGAAGGTCATTGGGCTCCCTAGGCCCAGGTGGCTGTTGGCCCTCAGCTCCCAGAGAGGGAGTGGTGTGCACCGAGCAGGGGGCAGGGACAGAGACCCAGGCACTAAAAAAAGAAGTCTTAGAAGACTGAGCAAACAGCCCTCCCCATCTGAGAATAGACAGGGACAGGGAGGGAGGGAGACTCCCTATCAGCTTACATAAGTGCTGCTGGATGCTGGGTGACTCCAACAGAGGTTCTGTTGCCTGAAACTTTGTGTAGTTGTGAAATAATGAAACAGAGCAGGTTGCAGGTTGAGATGAAATGCCTTGGGCGGGGGGAGGTCATTTAAAGGCAATTCTCTTCCAATGGATATCATTCTTGCCAACCCAGGGGATATGGAGAGTCCCACTATGAATTTAAGATGATCCTGGATAGAGTGCTGTGGAGAGGGGAAAGGAGCAACTGAACCACAGCTCTTCATGGGCAGCCAAGGTTTTAAGGGTCTGTGAGTGTCAGAGCTGGGAGAGGCCTTAGAACAGGGGATGGCAGAGCTGGGAAGGGCCTTAGAACAGGGGATGGCAGAGTTGGGAGAGGCCTTAGGACAGAGAATGTTATTTTATAGATAAAGAAACTCTCTACCAATGCAGCTTTGCACCTTCTATGCTATAGGTTACATATAGTCTTGGACAGTCACGTGAGGGCCCTGAAAGGTTAAGTGACTTGTCCAAGGTCACATGACAGGAACAAGATTGCAAAGGCTTCTTCTAGGCTTCCACTCTGCCAATCACGTGGCACATAGTAGGGATGACCCATCAATTCAGGCCTTTTAGGATTCACAGTGTCTGTGAATCCTATCCCATGAGGTAGACACAGTAGACATTACCATAACCAATTCATAGATGAGGAAATCAAGGTCCAAAGTGGGAAGGTAATTTACCTGTGGCCACACAACAAACAAATTTCCTTTGAAAAGAAAGAATAAAGAACAAATTTCAGAGCTGGCTGGACCCCACTTCACAATCACCCCACGTCTTTGAAGGTAACAACCTGTCATCTCCCTAACCCCATGCTACTAACCTCACTTGTCCAGGCTGGACAGCAACATTGACACGATGAACATGATGATGATGACATTGATCATGATGGGTATCATCTATGTAGCACCTACTATGTGCCAGGCATCAGACTAAGCACTAAGAACCTACTATGTGCCATGCACCACACTAAGCACTTTACCAAGGTTTTCTATTTTGATCTGCCATTGTTTCTTTAATCCATTTCTCATATGGCACATTCTCTAACCCTCTCATCAACCCAGTAGATAGCTAATGATGAATCTTCTCCATGACAGCAGTATCTCTTCCATTAGATGTATGCTCTTTGAGGGCAGGGACTATGTTTTTTGTGCCTCTTCTATCCCCAGCACTTAGGACAGTGCCGGACATATTAGTAAGCCTTTAATAAATGTTTATTGACTGATTCATTTCTTTGTCTACAATAAAGCTAGTGGACAAGGTGACCGCCAAGGTCATTCATTCCCGGCTCTAATTTGATAACCTCCCAGCCATCCAGGACGTTACAGATGAGCAAGAGTAGGGGGCCCCAAGCCCAAGGGTGCCCAGTTCGGGAGCAGTAAGGCTGCAGTCAGGGCCCCCTGAAGGACGCCCATGCCCCCCTGCCTCCTAGACTTATGCTGAATAAGGATAACCTTGTAAGCTGCATAATGAAGACACCAAGTCCGGCATCCATTGATCAACTGGGACTTGGGCCAGGCAGAGAGAAGCTGATTCTCATCAGAACAGTTCCCTCCAAGCTCTTCCTGAAGATGGCACTTGAGGCAACAGAGGGCCAAGAGGTAGAGCAGTCTGGCTGCTCTCCGAAGATCTAGATAGAGAGGTCAAGGGGAAAGCTGAACCAGAATGGGAGGGCCAGAGAAGTAACAGGCCTGGTCTGGTCACAAAGTGGCCAAGAATTTGAAATGAGACGAAATGACCACGAAGATGCCTTTCCAAATCAAATGGTCCCTGTTCTCTGTTTGAAGGTTCCTTCCCTCTGCTATCCTAGGGTCAAGGTTCCGTTTTTCTACAGAATAAATAAGCCCAGAAAAGGGGAGAACAAAACAGATAATTAAGATAAAGCTTTGGTTCTCAAAGGAAGAATGTTTAGGAGGAACATCCACTACTTTCCTTCTCAAAACCCTTGGGGGAAAGAGGTGGGGGAGGAGGAAGGAAGCGGGGAAGGAGGAGAGTTACTGGAAACCCCAGAGGGGACAGAAGGAAGCAGGGAGACCCAGAGGCAGTTAAAGGCTGCAGGTTAAAGATAAGATGAAAGGAGAAACTGAAGCAGTAGGAATGAAAGGCAGTCACTACGACTTGTACAAAAGCAAGATTCCCACGAGGAGAATCTTGAGGGGTGAGGTGGTGGAGGGGCCTCAGAACAGGGGATGTCAGAGCTGGGAGGGACCTTAGAACAGGGGATGTCAGGGCTGGGAGGGGCCATAGAAAAGGGAAGGTCAGAGCTGGGAGGGGTCTTACTTTACAGAGGAAAAAAATTAAAGCCCAAACCCAATCCTCCTAGCTCCCCAGTCCTCTGCCCCTACTGCTAACCCACCATCCTGTCCTAGTGCCTAATACTGTGCCAAGCCCAAATCAGGTACTCAATCAAATGTCAACCAGGTGGAGAGTAAAGCTCCCCATTTCCAGACAGCCCAGCATGGCACTGTCGGGCAGACCTCCAGCCAGCAGATAAAGGCTCTCAGTGGGTGTTAGACAAACGTTTTGAGCAACGCCTGAAAAACCTGACTTGGGGAATTAATTCAGGTTGACTTGGCCAAGAGAGCTGTCATGGAGATTGAAAACTGGCTGAGGGATTATAATGACCCAAATGACCCAAACCATCAATGCAGAATTGGGTCCTCTCAGATACTGGAAACACAGGAAGGGAAGGGGATTGCAGGGTTGGGGAGGGCCAGGAAGCTGAGTGGAACAGGCTGCTGGGATGAGCATGCCCCATGATGCCTGCTGCAGCTCTGCCTCCATCCCAAGGAAGGACCCGGAGGCCTGGATTGGTCAGGGACAAAAGCCAGGCCAGACCTGGGTGGAGCTAACCCAGTTTGGTCTATTGGGGGTGGTAGGCCCAGACTCCTCTATTCCCAGGCTTGAAGAGTCTCTGTCTTTCTCCTTCTCTTGCTATCTGCCCCTCTCCCCACCTCAGGCTCCAGGGAGATCAGGAAGATGACCTGTGACAGATGGACTGCTACAGACTCCCCAGGGTTATTATTCTTAGACTGTGCCCAGCACACCCGGCAGCTCCAGAGATGTGGCAGCACCATCACCCCCATGTAGGAGCAAGCAGCCTCCAGCACCAGGCCCCGTGCGGAGAGATCTGCATGATCTGGGAGAAAGAGGAGAGGGAGGGAGAGAGAGAGAGAGAGAGAGAGAGAGAGAGAGAGAGAGAGAGAGAAAGAAGAGGAGAGGAGAGGAGAGAGAAACAGACAGACAGAGAAGAGAGAGAGAGAGAGAGAGGGAGGGAGAGAGGAGAGAAATATGGTAGCCTTCAGCCTTGGCCAAGTCCCATGAAGTCTGCTGTGGGGAAGAGGGCAGTGAACTAGAGACCTGGAGTTCTGGGCTCTGGACTTGACTCCGAGAGAGAATCAGAGAATGTCAGAGCTGGGAGGGACCTAGAGATCACCTTAATCCAGTTCCCTCCTGTCACGGAGAAGGAAGCTGGCCCTGTCTAATACAGTGGGGTCATGATGGTGTTTCACAGCAACAGAACAAGGGAGAAGGGAACAAGATTTGTTAAGAGCCTACTATGTACCAGGCACTGGAACACTTTCCAGGTATTAACCCAGCAGAGCAGGGACTGGAGCCTCCCTCTCCCAGGGCTCCCTCGACCTCATCCCTACTCTGGAGACAAACAGCTGGCTTCCAAAGCCTTCCTACTTTTCCTAAGGAAATCAGCCCATGACTCTATTAACTATCCATCCTGTATTGCTATCAAAGTAACTTCTGGTCATGTAATAAAGACCCAGAAGAGGCAGCTTCTAACACTCAGCTGGTCCCTGGATCTTCCCCGAGCCTCCCGCCGTCTGGGATAGCACCAGCAAAGGTCAGGGAGCCTAGCTCAGCAGCCCTACTGGGGCCTCTAAGACACACGTGCAGTCTCTCCAGGCACAGCCTTCTAATGGCTCATCAGCATGTCAGCCTTGGGTGTGTGGGTCCCAGGTGGTCTCACCTTCACCTCTTGGCACCTTGACACCCTGTCCTTTAAAGTGAAGCCTTTCCTGATTGCCCCCTTCACTAGGACCCCACACCCTGCCCCTCCAGCCCACCTTATCTGTGGGTGGCTTTCCCTCTCAAGTAGAATGGAAGGTCCTTGGGGCAGGGATTTCCTACCTTTCACTTCCTTGCTTTTCCTTGAACCAGACACTTCATCTCCAGACTCCGGGCATTTTCTTTAGCTGTCCCATGCCTGGAATGCCCTCACTCCTCATCTCTGCCTCCCAGTTTCCTTCAAAGTCCCAGCTTAAATCCCGCCTTCTATAGGAAGCTTGGCCCAATCCCTCTTAATACTAATGCCTTCCCTCCCTTAATTACTTCCACTTTATCCCTCATATCTTATCTGCTCATATCTATTTGCTTCTTAGTCTCCTTTGACCTCCTGGAGAACAAGGACTGACTTTTACCTTTCTGTGTATCTCCAGTGCTTAGCACAGTACCTGACATACAGTAAGTGCTTAATAAATGCTTGTTGACTCACAGAACCCAGCAAAGTACCTGTCCCATATTGAGTATTTAATAAATGCATTTGTACTCATTCACATCATTGCATAAGTGGCCAAAATGAGACTCCAGTCCAAGGGTCCAGGTACAGAGTCTGCTGAATACACTTCCCCGGTCACCTTCCAAAGCAAGTGTAAAAACAGGCAGATCTAGTGGGCAGCGAACTCAGGGCAACCAGCTCATGCTGAATATCCTGAATTCAGATCTCACTTGCAAATCAATGCACCTTCTTGGCTTCTGTTTCCTCATCTGTAAAATGGGGAGAATAATGGCCCCTATCCTACATGGATACAGTAAGGATCACATATGTAAAGCGTTCTATAAACGTGGCTAGCCATAAAACAAAGGGACTGAATTAAACAACGTCTAATCAAGACCAGGATGGGATGTGCTTCACCTGGTTCCAGATTAGCAGGAGAGGGTAGATCTGGGTGGGAAGTCAGAATTCCTGCTCCTAAGCATTGTCCCTAACTAGAATTTGGTTGGACTGGAAACCCTCTGAGGGCCCATTCACCCCTAAGTCTACAATTCCCCTAGTAACAGAAGAGGCTGGTATCACGTCTCTCTGGCACAAAGTGTGAAAGTACATCCATAAAATATATTGCAGCTTTCTGAAAAGTTAGGTTCTGAGAATATCACACACACACAAAGTTCTTTTCCTTTAAAAATTGGACTAGATATCCTTGGACTAGAGAAGAGGGGGATCCAGCATCCCAGCTCCTATGTCCAGAAAAGTCAATACAATTGAAGGGATGCAGCTATTCTCTAAGAGGGACCTAATGGGACCCTGAGGTCCTGGGTTCAAATTCCCATCTGCCTCCATTACCTGGGGGACAAGTTAATTCATCTTTCTTGCCCTGTTTCCACATCTGGAAGAGAAGTTTCTTTCCAAGTTTAAAGTCATGGCTCGGAATTAGGGGAGAGGAGAGGCAAAGGATTAGGAGAGTCTGGCCTCCTACAAGGTCAAAGGGAATTTCCCTTATTGCTCAAGGCCTGGAGGAGCAGCTCAAAGTCTGGTCCTCTTCCCCATCTTCCTTGATTTTCAAAAAGGAAAGAAAACCAGGAGGAGAGAAGAAAATAGAAAGATGAGCTCACACAGCCCAGCAAAGGGGCTCTTGACTCTCCCATGTGTTTCTTCATCCCCCGGAAGCTGTAGTTACTCTCCAGGTAGGGATGGGGGAGCATTGGGTCTCGACAAGGATTGGCCTACAGGCTTGTCCCACATGCTGGTGTGAAGACTCTGACAGTGTCCCACATTTCTAGCCACCCTCCCATGTCGTAAGGCTGCCGGCTCTCCATGCCCAGTCAAGCAAGAACTTCCCTTGATTGCTACCCATCTCAAGACCCTGCCAAGTGATCCCTGCTCCAGACCAAAGGAGGCTGGGAACTCAGACCTCCTACTTCCCAGGTCAAGGCCCTTTCCATGGCCCAGCCACACCTGCCTCTCTAAATCCAGGCACATCAGTCAACAGGTGCTCAAAGTGCTCAGCCTGAATACCCAAAGCAGCTATTTGCAATATCAAATGTTAATAGTCTTATACCTGTAAACTGCTGCCCTTAACGAGGAATGGTTGTTAACTTTAAATAAATACAGACCCATCTCTGTTCACCACTGACTCAGAAAGTGTTAGAGGTGGAGGAGACATCAAAACAGAGAATATACTGGAACTGAGAGGTCTGAAGAATACAGAATTAAGAGCTGGAAGGGACCTTAGAACGTGGGATTTTAGAGCAAGAAGGAATTGTAAAACATGGACTATCTGAGCTAGGAGGATCTTAAGAAAATGGAATTTTTGAGCTAGGCAGGGCCTTAGAACATAGAATGTTTGGACCAGACAAGACCTTGGAAGACATCCCACAGAATGTCAGAACTAGAGGAGACCTCAGAAGCTGGAATGTAAGTTGAAATGGAACTCAGAGATCATAAAGTCCGTGTGTGTGTGTGTGTGTGTGTGTGTGTACATACATACATACACACATACATATACATTCATATACATAAACAAAAACACACACATACACATATATGGATCATTGTAGTCCATTTTATAGATGATGAAGCAAATGTCTCACAGGGAAAGCAACTCTCCCAATGTCACCCATTAAATCAGTGGCAGAGCCAAGGCCAGCCAAGGGGTCCAGATGACCAGAGCAGGGGGTCTGCCTGCTGCCCTGAATTGCTTCGATTTTCCTTAAGCAGCGATCTTTCTTGTTCCACGACTCACTTTGTCTAGCCACATATAAAAACTCGTAAAACATGATGGGGCTGTCTCTTTTTAGATCTATGTGCAGAGATGGCTCTGGGAGCCTCTGCGATCCCTGAGATGGCTCACATCTGCTCTGAGGCAGGGGCCCCAAAAAAGAATCCCTCACCCAGGAATCCAGATTGCTGGTCATTCACTCTTCAGTGATCTCGGAAGAGAAAATGAAGGGCAAAGTGGAGCCTGATGGTGGAGAGGAATCACAAACACAGACAGGTGGGGCCAGAGTTCTGTCTCACTGTCCAGCCTTTTCCATGAGTTCCTCCACTTAAATATCCTTAATCTCGTCAGGATCTCCCTCTACCAGACAAGGACATGAACTGGAGATGAATGCAGTCCTCAGGGGATTACAAATAGGACCAAGTCACCAGGTTGGTGGTTTTCCTACAAGAGGCCTGAAGGCTGGCAGAGGGCTCTGCTTAATGCTTGAAGTGCAAGAGTTAGACCTGGGCAATGGGGGCTTTAGGCAGACCCTGTCAGTAGCATATAAATTGTTTCCCCACCTCAAGCCCTTTGCTTTTAGACTTAGAATTCTAGGTATCATGGACCCCAAAGAGCCTTGGAATGTTAGCATCATGGAGCCTGGGACACGATGGTATAAACTTGAATCTTCAGACCCAGGAGGACCTTAGAACATCAGAATGTCAAAATCATGGCATCTTACAGAACAGAGTGCTAGATTTTGTGAAAACCGCGAATTCTAGAATTGGGACCCACAGAACCTTAGAGTCTTAGCATCTCACAGCCTTGGACACAGAGAACTTTAGAAACCTGAAGCCTCTTCATAAATTCTTAGGACAGCAGAATGCTATGTAATGTCTTACAGAAATGGAGTACTAAGATTTGAGGGCTCCTGAGACACTGTCTCTGGATACTGGAAAGGCAACCTGATGTGATAAAAAGTGGCCAGGACTTGGAGCTTCAGGACCTGGGGTCACATTCTAAATGTCCCATTTACTAGCTGCGGGACCCTGGATGAGTTCTTGACCTTATCCCGATGGTCATTAGCATATCCTCCCTTTTAAAACTACTTTGTATAACTCTGAGTTCTTATTAGACATCTTATATCCCCTCCCCCCCAATAGAATGGAAGGTCCCTAAGGACAAGGATTGCTTAATTTTTGGCTTTGTATTTTTTCCTATCCTAGCACAGAATGGGCAAATAAGAAATCTTTGTTGAATTCAATTTGACTGCTCTGAGACTCAATCTCCTTATCTATAAAATGGGAATAAAAATCCTCACCCAACCATCTGGGAATTATAAAGCTGTAATTGGGAATGTGGGCTTTCCTTGATTAGATATTGCCTGATCCTGACAAAAGGTGCGGAAGTAGCTGGGGCTACCCTGGGCAGCATGATCTGGAGAGGGTAGAGAGAGAAGGTAGGGGCCTGGGTGGAGAACTCCCTGCTCACATTCTCTTTTACAGGACCAATTTCCACTCAACAAACCTCAGAGAAGAAAAGGGCTCCCAGTTTCGGGTGGCCCCTTCCCACCTTTTGATGGGAATCCCTGCCCTAACTCTAAGAGTGTACAGTTTTGCAAAGCAAACTGAGGGCCTGAGTTTCTAGACCTGTTGTTTTGTGGGCAGAGACACTCATTACACTAATGAGCACCAAATTAGGAGGGGCCCCACCTCCCCTCCTGACCTCTTTGGTTACTGCACCACCCCTCCCTGGGTCTTGGCTCTAAAAGGGAAAATAGGCTAGACCATTTCTAAAAGCCTTCCCATCCATGGTGCTATGACTGCATGACTTCTAGGGCAACCTCCAACTTGGACATTCTGTGTTCTATGTGTTAAATCCCTTCCAGCTAAATTTCCTAGATCTAAAAATGCTGCAAATTATGTTCTAAGAGCCTTCCCAGCTCTGATATTCTCTGTTCTAAGACCCCCTTCAATTCTGACACTCCCTGTTCTAAGACCCCTCCCAGCTCTGACATTCTATGCTCTAAAGTCCCTTCTAAGTTGTAAACATTCTGCTTTCTGTGCCCTAAGGTCCTTGCCCATTAGGGTTCTAATGCCTTTTCCAGTTTTGATGTTCTGAGACTGGTTCCCACTGACATAACAGAGGAGAGTTGAGACAGACGTCCCTTCCTCAAGAAAGCATGGACTCACTGCTCTCTTTCTTTCACAAGAAGAAAACTGGCCTCACCAGGGCTGGGAGCAAAAAGGCTTCCATGTTTCTACCATCAGGAATCTGCAGAAAGCCTCAGTCCCTATGCTGTTTTGGGGCAGGAGCTAAGAGCCAAGAACAGACAGGAAAAGTATAAAATGATATGACTGAGAAGTCACCTTTATTAAAAGCATGTTTCCTCACATTTGATTCTCATGAGACAGAGATATAAGAATTCCTTCCCCTGATTTCTTTTTTTTAAGTATGTGAAAATACATGTATGTAAAAGAACATGTCTGAAAACACTGGAGACGCTGAGAAATTTCCCTCCAGGTCATAGGGATGTCAGGCAGCAGGAGCCTGGAATGCCGACTTTTAACTTGAGAGCATTGCTCCCTGGAAAGCACATCCACCTACCTAGAGGCCTGAGGGACCCAGAGTCTGGTCCTGACTCTGCTGTGTTACCTGGGATGAGACGCTGCCCCTCCCTGGCCATCTTTCATCCCCCTTGTCTCTAAAACAAGGGCATTAAGGGAAAATGATCTCCCTGGTCCCTCCCAGAATTGTCATTCCCGACGGTCTTTCCCAAAAGCCTTGGAGATCACAACTTCTTCAGAGTTGATCTGGGAACGGATGGGTGTGCCCCTCTGAAGGAGCCAGGGCACCCCTCCACACCCTGAGCAGGCTGTGTGACTAAGAGGAACACTTTCGCTTCACCTAATAGGCCTCCCACCCCCTCTTAGCTTGTAAAGCCAAATGACTTTAGTATATATATTTTTTTACATTTTAAACTGTTAAACCACACCTTTTCCTCAAATTCAGGCCTCAACCTGGTACTTCAGAATCGAAAGACAGAATTAAACCCACATCACCAACTAGGAAGGGAAAAGTCATGGCCCCATCTAGGACCTCCGGCAGCAGTATCCACTTTCAACTCTGACCCCCAAACAGTCTCTGCAAGCACACATAGGGTACCCCACTACAAACAAGGAAAATCAGGAGATCAAAACCAGTGCCAAGAGAAAATGGGCCACCTCAGGGCCCTGGCCTCCATCAACAGACAACCGAGAACTGCCTCAAGTTTATTCTACCAGCTTAATATCAGTAGCTAGCATTCCACGAGTGTCCTGCTCCTCTGGCAGAGGCCTCACTCCTGAGTCACCCATGAAGCACTGGCTAGTTGGCCAATTTCATCCATCAGCAGGGACTTGGACCAGGTGAGCCCTCAATTCTCATTCAATGGAGAGTCTATGAATCTATGCTTCTAGGCATCTTTCCACATGTAATATTCCATGTTCCACAGTACCTACCAGAGGGGTACTGACATTCTATCTATACCCTAAAAGTCAACCAAACTCTGATATTCTGTGTTCTAAAGCCCTCCCAGATCAGACAGTCTCAGTTCTAATTCCCCTCCCAGCTCTGACATTTCCTGTTCTAAGATTCCTCCCAGATGCCATGTTCTGTGCTCTGGGTTAGAAAAAGCTCACATATGCTATGAATATCTATGAATAGCTTGCTTGCCCTTGCCTAAGGAGGTCATTTAATAGGGAACAAGGCCAAGATTTCCAGGGCTTCTGAAGAACCTGTGTAGTTCTAAGGGAGTCACCTGTGCAATGACCCTCACCCATGAAGCCAGGGGCTCTGCGTGGTCTTCTTCACTGGGTGATCTCTACCTCAAAAGGTTTTGTGATGCTAAGAGGCCCTGAGAATTCCATGGTCACCTCTCAGAGTTACAAAATGGGTCAGCTGACTTCCCAGGGTCAAAATTCTCCCCCTCCTTGACCTTATTATTATTTTTTGCTTGAGTCTCACAAGGAAACTGTTCAATGTTCGCTAGTCTAATTGAAACCAGTTTCCTTGACACTGTCCTATGATGGTACCAAGGAGAGACAAAAAATACATTCTGACTTTTTTTTAAACTCTCCAGAAACTTACTGGCTCCAAACTGTCACCTTGACATTTTAACAAGAAACCAAGCTTATTAATGATGACTAATGCTAGCAATTTCCATCGACTTGTCTCTGTTCCAGATCCCCCTTGTTTTACCCTTTATCACCCACTCACCCCTAGCCCCACCGCCAGATTCCCGAGTCCCCAAGTCGCCAGCCATCCGCCCACTCAGTGGTCACCAGCAGAACAGCTCCGTGGATGTGCCTGGTCATTGGGAGCAGGATTGCTTTCCGTAATATTATCACTACAACCTTTGTTTCAGCCCAACAGATGATATCAGGAACGGAAATCTGAATAATAATTGCGTTCAGATGCTTGGGTTTTATTTGGTTGGGGGTGCGGAAGGAAACGGGAAACGGGCAAAGATTGAATCCAAAGGGCCCACCTTCTGGGTACAGTGGTGGTAAGGCAAGCACAAGGGAACAGAAATAGCAACATTGACTTAGAACAAAAATTCCCTAACTGGTCACATCATTTCAGTAAATTATGCTACAGCCTTCTTGATCCTGAGACCTCATGGGTCAAGATATTAATGGTCCTAGAGGGAAGGCATAGCTTTTATAGCTGCATCAGTGTCCAAAGGCAGCTCTTCCATGGGCCCACTTGTGTGTTCATCCTTCGTTGCCAAAGAAGACCATGCCATCAGAGAAATGATGACCTGACTTGTACTTGACTTTGTTTTGAGTGAAGGAGGGCTGTGCAGGTCACCAGCCTCACTTCTCCTCCAGAGCCATCTCAATCCAGTGACCAGATATTCATCAGGATGACTGGAGATGACCCAGGATGAGGCAATTGGGGTTAAGTGACTTGCCCAAGGTCACACAGCTGGTGAGTGTCAAGTGTCTGAGGTGAGATTTGAACTCAGGTCCTCCTGACTCCTGCACTGGTGCTCTATCCACTGCACCACCTAGCCGCCCTTGGGCCTGCTTGTGATGAATAGCAAAGGAAGTGGAGGATTGGGGCATTGGTGGGAGTGGTCTTTTAACTATAACAGATGGGCTAGGAGATTGTAGCACTGAGGCTAAGATATCATAGGCAACATCTCTTCCAGCCTCCTTGTTTTTCTGACGAGGGAACTGAGGCCCAGAGTCCCCAAGGGCATATGGTAGGTTGCAGAAGGCATGAGCTGGGACGACAGGACTACAGGAAGTCATGAAGACCTGGATTCAAATTCTACTCCAAGGACTTGGGAGTTATGTGATACAGGTGAGATCACTTCAGTTCCCTAGATCTCAGCTTCCCCATCTGTAAATTAAGGGGGTTGGACCACACAGCCTCTGAGGCTCTGGGCTCTAGGGTGGTCATGTTGGGAAGTGATATCCTCAGTAGCAAGACTGGATGGACTTTAGGGAGACTATGAAGGAGTGGTTACCTTGGGAGAAGAAGTGGGCAGAGAGCCTTGTGAGGAGAGCCAGAGAAGAGCGGGGGGAGAGATACTGATCAAGAGTGAAGAAGGATGAAGACAGAGAAACTTAATTAAGTCCTTAAGAGACCACTAGCAACCTCTCATGTCTCTTCCAAATGAAAAGAACTTAGCCACGTAATGACTCATGATTCCTAGGGGTTTTACCATTTATAAATCACTCTCCCCATCCCAGGCCTAGGTCAAAGAACTTCAGGGCCAGGGGGTGAGGGTGGGGGTTTCAGAACAGAGAATGTCAGAGCTGGGAGACAAGGCGATGGGACCCATAGATAAGTCAAGCCATGGCAAAAGCCTCTGTTTCTTCATCTGCAAAATGGGAATAACAACATCTGCCCTGCCTTCCTCACTGGACTATTGGGAAGATAAAGACAAGAGGCAAAAAACTATATTATATAAATTCAAGGTATTATTCATATACTTGTTCCACCCAATCCTTCAAACTGTGGAGTCCAAAATCACCCCATTTCCAAAGCTTACCAACTTCCAATGTTGAGAAACCTTCCCTCAGGGAGCAACTTGGCTCTGCTAGCAGAAAGAGGACTGACCCCCAGTCCACTGGCTGAGTCGTATCCCTTCAGTGAACTTCAGCATCTATTAAGCACTTGCTGTATACTAGACACTGCTCCAAGTGCCGAGGAGCCATCAAAAGACAGTCTCTATTCTGGAGGAACTCACAGTCTAACAGATAGGAGAGAAAACGTGCCAACAACTGTGCAGAGAAGACACAGAAAGGGTGAAAGTGGAGATGACCAACAGAAGGAAGAGCCAGAATTAACAGTGACCCAGGAAACTTATTTGTAAAATGACAGCTTTGGAGCAGATTTCTCAGGTCCCTCCCAGCCCTTACATCCCTTGTTCTGAAGCCTCACCAACCCTGACATCCCCTGTTCTCAGGCCCCTCCCAGCCCTGACATTCCCTGTTCTAGGGCCCCTCTAGCCCTGACATTCCCTGTTCTAAGGTCCCCCCTAGCTCATTCTAGGTTCTTTGAATCCCCCTCTCCTGTGCCCAGATCCCCACAGTCCTGTTGGCCCAGGCCTACTCCTCCATACAGTCGGGTGGGAGCAGCCTGTCTAGGAAGAGCAGAGCAGGGTGTGAGATGAGGAGAGACCTGCATATCATATTTAAGAAAAACAAAAAAATTCGATTTGCTTCCCCAAGCGAGCACTGTGGTTGGACTGCCAGGAGTCTGCCAAGCAAAAGTAAACAGAGGCAAATCAGGCAGACAGTTGGGGTGTCAGTCTGCAGGAGCATGAGGGCCAGCGACTGGCTGGGCCTGGAAGATGTTAGGGCACGTGGCTCTTAACCCAGCCTGGGCAGTCTGGCCCTTCCTCCATAAAGCTTCCCCATGAGGGCTCTGCCTCAGGTCCCACCCGTGCTGTCCAGGCCACAGATGTCACTGTCTAAGACCATCAATAGATCTGGACGCTCCCTGGGGCCTGGCAACAACAAACAGGAGAGGCTGTCACCTCCCGAGCACTGAGGAAACCTGAGGCCAGCTTCCACCCAAGCAAGCTTCTCGTGACTTTGTGTGGGGAAATTGCCCGAGACTAATTGCAAGTAATATTTAATTTTATCAGAGATAATTACATGAAATTAATTCTGCTTTTACCTGGAAGCTTTTCAATATGATTTGGCTTTTAAGATGACTGGGGCCAAATGGAGTTGTGAAGTCATTTCAGACTACTCTGCCTCAGTTAGCTCATCTGTGAAAATGAGTTTGGACTAGAGACCTCTAAGGGTCCTCCCAGCCCTGATATCCCCTGGTTTTAAAGCCCCTCACAGCCCTGACATCCCCTGTTCCAAGGCCCCTCCCAATCCTGACATTCCCTATTCTAAAGCCCTTCTCACTTCTCACATTCCCTTTTATAAGGGCCCTCCCAGTTCTGACATTCTATGTCATAAGTTTCTTTCTGGCTCTGACATACCAGACCTCAATTGAAACAGGTTTCTAGCCTATGTCCTTCAAATTCTATGTTCTAAGGCCTCTCCCCTGACATTCTGTAAGAAATTTAAGGTCCAAAGACCACTGGGGTGTCAAGGTCTGAGCCAAAGAAGCATTGGAGAGTGGCAAGCCTTGGCTTCCTGATTGCTTGTAACCTTATTCACTTAGTCAGGGCTCAAGCTAGCAGAGCCTTTGGAGGTGCCTGTCCCATCCAAGGGAGATTTACTTTCAAAAGTGGGGTCCAACCAGACCTATCTGAGGCCTGGCCTGTGCTCTTCTGAGTAAGAGAGAGGCATACCATTATGCTTCCTGTCTCTGGAATGTGAGGAAATGGATTCTGGAAAGAGACAGAGGTCTCCTAGCAGCCCCCATGCCTCCCAAAGCAAAGGAACCTCCTAGAACCACCCCTTTACTTCTTCAGGAGTCACAGCAATATTTTCATCCTGAGTCTACAGCTTTTAGAGTCAGACTAGAGAACTGAAGCAGACCATGGAGTCCAGCCATAGCTGCCCCCCAGAATCCATGGCCCAGCACCCCATCAATCCAAGTCCAGGAGGAGGAGGCAGCCTCTACCTCCCCCAGCTGCCCCACACACCCAAGGGATGTGTGGCCTACGCCAGTCCATCTTTACTTTCTGTTGGGTTTCCTATTGTCCAATGGTCTCCAATGAGGACATCCCAGTCAGACGTATCTATGGCCTTTTCTAGAGGGCAGGGATGTCCACACTGGCTCCCTAGCAGAGGTCCATGAGGAAGGGGGGAAAAGCTCTCACTCTCCATCCCTATTTTAAATTCCTATTATCTCTCCATCTCCCCTCTCCCCACTACCCAGCTTGAAGTAGGTGAGAAAAGACCAGATGGTATCAGGGGGTGAAGGATATAGAAATCTCCTTGTATCATTTTCCATGTTAAGGAAAGCACCCAGGGCTGCCTTGTTCTACTCTTCATTCCTCACAGGACCCACTAATGATTCTCTGCATTTCTTTCTCCATCCTCCCCCTACCCCCTTTCTTGCTTCCTTTTATGTATTGTCCTCCCACCCCGAATGTGTGTTCTTTGAGGGCAAAGACTATGTTAATTCTTGTTTGTATTTGTATCTGAGCACTGAGTTCAGTGCCTGGCACACAGTAAGCATTTAATAAATGCATGTTGCCTTGTCACATCTCTCTCAACCAATCAACAAGAATACAGCAAGGATTTCTTGCTCTAAGACTTTTGAAACATCCTATATGCTATATGGGGTCTCCAGTGTGCCATGTATTCTGCTGGGTCTTGTGGCACATAGAAATTAAACAGTCTCTACCCTTCTACCTAGTAGAAGCCATGAAGAATTCTCTGCAAAGATGCAGAAAGACTGGTCCTCTTCCTGTCATCAGGATCAAGACGGGGGTTCCACCACCTAGGAAAAGCTCAAGGGTAGAGATGGTGGCCTTTCGAGAGAGAAGAGGGAGTCCCTAAGCCCACATCACATGCATCCATGTAGCTTCCTATCCACACCACCTCCTTCCCCTGCACACATGTAGACACACACACACACACACACACACACACACACACACACATACACACATATTTTTCTCTGCTGTCCACAGGCCCCAATGAGTGGCAGCCCTGACATATCAATCAATATAAACAAAAGACAAAATCGCCACTGATACTCAGTTCAAGCAGGGCCTCATTGTGTTAAGCTTTCCAGAAAAGACGACTTCTCCTCCTCCCTTTCTCCCTCCCCTTGGGGAATTGCTGATGGAAGTTCCAAGTATATACATACAACCCTCTAGCAGCAAAAAGTCAGAGGCCAAGAGCCCCTCCTGGTCCCAAGCCTTCTGCTCCTCCCAGCAGGTCTTGCCAGGGTTTCAGGAGGGCCCACTTTATGAGGGGTACAGACCCCACCCGTCGGCTCCCACACCTCTGCCAAAGGAAGCAGGCTGAGATGGAGGCGGCCCCTGGAGCCCTGCATCCCAGGGTTTCATTCACTTGTTTAAGGGTGGCTTGGATGAGTTAATTTTATCACAGTTGAATATTAAACAGCTCCTTCAAAAACAGATGCTGTGTTCTGGGTTTCAAAGGGAGGGAAAGGAAGGAAAAGTGAAGCCCCAGTGTGGTGAAAGGAGGCTAAGCACATTTTCAGCTCCATTCTGGTCCTGGGATGGGAGTCAGAGGAACCTGGGACCCAGCACAATGCTGTTGCTCCTGGCGGAGAAGGTGATGGGAATCACTGCCTTCTCTGGACCCCACCTTCCCATTTGCCAAGATGAAGGGCCTGACCCAGATGATCTCTGAGGTCCATTTGGGCTCTTACATCCCTTGTTCTAAGGCCCCTCCCAGCCCTGTTCTGTCTCTTAGCCTCTGAATTCTTCTGTTCTGTCTTTACAAAGAAGGTGGCGAGTACCCAAACCCTAGCACAATCATGTATCACCCCCAGCTCCAGAACTTCACTCTGGTCCTTCATTTTTTCACCTGTACTGTTGGCTCTTTATAGCTCAGACACGCCCTAGGAGGCTGGTACTCTATTTTCTAACTGAGGTAACCAGGGCTCAGAAAAGAGCACAGATTTGCTTCCAGCCCCAAAGCTCGTAAATGTCCATGTCTGAACCGGAACCCTACAAGGGCACTTTGTCCCTCAGTCTGTCTGCTTCTGGGGACCAGGATGCTGCTCTCCCTCTGACAACTCCAACATTCAGGACCTAGAAAAGGCACACGGAGGGGAGAGATCAAAGCTTTGGACCTGCCTCCCAGGAACCGAGAGAGGCCTTGGACTCTGTCTGTCCACTTCAAACAGAAAGCATTTCATTTTCCACGGTCAGGCGGGGAGAGGGGCGGTTTGGGGGGGAGAGAAAGAGAGAGAACTAAAGGAGATCAAGTAGAGAATGGGTCCGGGGGAACTGGACTGTTCTATTTTAGGGTTTTCTTTGTTTTTCTGAGGTCAGAAACGTAAGACCAATGGACACTTAGCCTCATAGAATGTTAAAGCCAGAAGGAAGCTTAGAACCTAGAATGTCACATCTGGAAGAGGCTTTAGAGCAGGGAATGTCAGAACTGGGAGGGGTTTGTCAGGGCATGAAAAGGCTTAGAACATAAAACATTCGAGATGTGAGGGGAGTTACAACATGAAATGTCAGAGTTCAGAAGGAACAGAGATTTTTACAGATGAAAAGTCTAAAGTTCAGACAACGGCAGTGACTCATCCAAGGACACACAACAACTTAGGGGCCGAGGCAGGAGCAGTTCACAGGTTTATAGGGTTTTTGCTTGCAGGTCAGTCTGGGTACAATGACTCACCAAGACCCCAGCCTGTGTGTGTCTGAACTTCTGGGCCTCAGTTTCCTCAGCTACAAAATGGGCCAGGGAACATGAATAATCATACTTCCCTGAAGAGTTTGTTGTCAGGTTCAAATGAGATAATTAATGTATTACAAGTACTTTGCAAACCTTCCGGCACCCTATAAATACCAGCCCTTACTTTTACCCATAAAGCGCTACATAAATGTCAATTGTCGTTATCACCAGACACTAGGGAGAGATCTCAGGTCTCCTCTCCCCTAGATCCCTATCCAAAGAAAGATTTCCAGTTCCCCCAAGCCCAGGGAAGGTGACTCAGCCTCCCCGGGTACTGAAGGGTTAACCTGATATGGTTCATGTCTCCAATTTCTTCACCCACCCCACCCCCCTCCAATGTCAGGGACTAGAGCTGCCCTGACGTCTCTCCTGGCTGCCTGCAGCCTGACCCCTGACATTTCCACTCCGCCTTCTACTTTCATTTAAAATACACACACACACACACACACACACACACACACACATACACACACACACACACACACACACACACACACACACACAACCAAGCTGGAGAGGAGGGAATTTGTGAATTTCTTTTAATAGCTTAGGGTACCCACCCACCCCCATCTGCCACCACCACCACCCCCCCCACACCCTGAAAAAAATAATAGGTACCAGGCTGTATAGTTCCTTTCTATAACTATCCCCCACCACTAGCAGCACCGCTCAATTTTCTGTTTAATTAGCCCTAAAAGGGGCCTCTCTCACACTGCCTTCCTGGGGGAGGTTGTGGCCATGGCCACATTTAAAGATACAGTGAGTTTTCTTATGTGTTTCCCCCAGGGGCCCCAAGGGGATCCAAATCCCTGCTCGAAGAGCTCCCTGCATTTAAAGTCAGGGATGATAAGGAATTTATCAAATGAGATTTAAAAGGCAAACCCTAATTAAGAGGTTATTCTCTAATTTAATTGTATTTAAATCTATGCAGTTCATACTAAGCAGATGTATTTCCAGGCTGACCTAACGAAAAAAAATTCAAAGACAGAAGGGGTTTCATTCCCATCCAGCTTCCAGGGACGATACCCAGGCATTCCGGGACCAGGTCACTCTCATGGTACCGGTTCTTAGACCCTCAGTCACATGGGTCCCATGATGGTGCCTTGTCCCCTGCCCACCAATGGCATAAAATAATTCTAGTTTCACACATTTATGGATTAATTATTGGCATTAATTAATTACTAGTCATTAAGCAAGAAGAAAGAATCTTGGAACATAAGATGCCAGAGCCAGGAGGAGCCTTACTACAGGGGATGTCAGGGCTGGAAGGGGCCTTGGAACACAGAATCTTAAAGACTAGCATGCACAGTCTAACCCTGAGAGTCAGGGGTTGCCTGGTTTTGGATACACCAGATCTGCCTTACATTCCTGTCATTGATTCCCGAGATGACCTCTCTCCTCTCTGGGTCTCAGTTTCCTCCTTGGCAGAACAGGGGGGTCAAATTAGATGGGCTCCTCTAAAATTCTAAATCCTACAATGGCTACAGTGCTTCAGAGAAGCAGGAACAGGAGGCCCACTGAGGGAAAATGACTTTGTTAAGGTCACCATTCTGATCTCCCCTCAGACAAATACTCCCCTTCTCCATAACATCACATTGTATTTCTAAGTTCCAGGTTTAAGCAAAGGGCCCGATTTTTTTTTTTGCGGGGGGGCGGTTAAGGGTTCTCTTTCTGGTTATAGTTTGGGGGGAAGGGGTTGGGGTTTTTGGTGGAGGGAGCTGTTAAGCATAGTCAAAATGAAGCTGCAGGAGCCCAGATGCAAGATCTCCAGGCACACAAAACATACCAAAGAAAATTACTGGCTGGAGCTGGTCATCTGGGGTTAAGAATGTCTTTGATGGTGTGCACAGGAGAACCCGACAGATTTCCCTTTGACAGTTGTTCCCATGGTATTAAAGACACAAAAGAAGGGGGGAGGGGTAACCACCTGGAGAAACAAGAACCGCACTGACATTTTCAGGCCAGGCATTAGGAATTGGAAAGTTTTCCAATTTAATTTAATAGGGAGAAAAATAGATATATATATGTTCTTTCAGACTCTCCTTCCTCACCTGGCATTGATAAGATGACAGGGTTTAGAGGTAGGAGTGGCCTTAGAACAAGGAACGTCAGGTCACGTAGAGAACTTAGAACAGGGAATGTCAGAGCTAGGAAAGGCTTTAGGTCAGAGAATGTCAAGGCTGGGAGGGTTCTTAGAACAGGGAATGTCAGGGCACGTAGAGAACTTAGAAGAACAAATGATAAGCGCTTGGACCTCCTTTCCCCAGTGACAGTAAGGCTCAGGATTTGGCCACCCCCACCCCAGCAAACCAACAGCTTAGGCTGGAGTGGGTTAGAAGATATAGCAGGCTTCATGCTGGAAACAGACTCAGTTTCAAATCCTGTCTCGGAGACTTACAGACCAGTGACCCTGAAGAAGTCATCCCACCAGTGGAAAAATGACAACCTTGACAGTGCCTTGGCCGCCCCCACCCCTCCATTCCTGTGCTGTTGTGAGGCTAGAGTAAGATCAAGTCTGAAAAGAGCTTTGCCAACTTTCAGATTCTTCACCAGTATCCCCACCATCACCGCCACAGTGTTTTTCATCCATTGGAGAGCATTCTAAATCTGGATTTGAAAGGGATCTCATTTCATTTCATTCAACACCTTCATTTTATAGATCACAAAACTGAAGCACAGAGATGAGGGACTCCCCGAGGCCATGCAGATAGGAGTGGCAGAGTCAGGACTGAAACCCTCGGACCCCAAACCTAGGGAACCATTCTCTGATTTCTCGGGTTCCTTGCCCACCCTGAGATTCTCAGACTCACATCTCTGGCATCCCCTGACCAATCTAGTGGAGGATTTGGCTGCCCAGGAAGATGGAGATCTGTTGGTTTTCATCCTAAAGAGGGGATCGGTAAAGGGAGTTGGAGCAAGGGTGGCTTCATTTGGGGGGTGAGGAAGGGAGGGATAACCACAAGGGTCCAAACAAGGACATCTCCATCTGGGAACCACAGTGGGGTCTGCTGCCGGAAACCACCAACTCGGCCCCAAGAGGGCAATCCTCCCAGGGGACTGGGTTGGAGAGAAAGACCACTCTTTGTCTGGCAGCACAGACTTGCTAACTTCCCACAAGGCCCCCCTTTATCAGCACTGTATACTCTTACCCGCTCCAGAGAACAATGCTTAGGGAAATAAGGAAATTACTTCCCAGTCTATTTAATACAGAAACCGTAAAAATAAACAACCAGAGGTAGAGGGGAACCCACGTAAGGCAAAACTTGTCCCAGCTGACTCACTTCACAGCTAATTATTGGAAAGATGAAGCTTCCCTCCTGCCTGGTAGCTAAAAGCGCTGTGTTTCTCCGGCTAGCTAGCCGTCAGCGTGCTTCTATCGCCGGCTGACTGAACAAAACCAGGCCATTCAAGACGGGTGGATTTCTTGGAAAGGGCTTCCTTCCTCCCCAAACCCCCACCTCCAAATCACTTGTTTTTATACAATCCAAACCCTGCCTTCTTAGAGGGGGAGGTATTTGAGGGCTAGGGGCCTTCATTTTTTTCTCGACAGAGGATGGGGAGAGTTTATGGTCCAAGCCAAGCCTCTGAGGCCCCAAGTGCGCCTGCTCCTCTCTGAATACCGCCATATTCGGAAGAGTGACCATTACTCACTCCTATCGGGGAAGTGTTCCTTGGAATCCAAGGGAAAGCTGTCAAGGGAAAGAAAAAAGACCCTAGCACTCACATACAGGAGCCACTGATCCATGACTCAGGAGCCAGAGTCAAAGACGGCTGCCTATCGGGGTCGGCCTGGGATATCACAGGCTGAAAAGAGAAGAGAGCCCCAGAAGGCTAAGCTGCCTCCCCCACCCCAGGAGGCAGAAACCTGCCTCACTACCCCTACATAGTGCTGGTTGAGGGCAAGCTCTGAGTGGGGGCATTCCTTCACTACTGTTATCTTGTGCCTAATATTATTAATGGCTCGGGAGCTTTAGTCCTGACCGGGTGACACTGGGCAGGTTCCTTACCCCCTGGGCCTATGTGTTCTTATCAATGAAATGGGGATTGTATCACTTGACCTGCCTCAGTCATAGGAAGTGAAGAGCCTTGGGAGCACTTGGGTGACCTTGGAGAGATGATTCCCTCTCTGAGTGCCAGAGCATTCTCATTTATAAAATGAGGGCTTAGAATAACACTCTGTGGGCTCCCTCCTCCTCCCATAGTCATCACACCTTCCCTCCAAGGGTCTTAGACCCTTCATAAAATGTGGAGGATAAAGGCTTCAGGCCCTGCTGTAGGCCTGCCCCAAAGCAATATGATATAATGGGGAACTAATGGGAAAGCCTCTTGGGTCTTGGCCCTGGCTCTGCCACCTGGCACTTCCAACAAGTCAGTTCTCTCCTCTCTGGACCTCAGTTTCCTCTTCATAAAATAACTAAATAATTTCTAAGGGTTCTTTAATCTCTGACATTTCATGTTTTAAGGTCCCTCCCAGCTCTGACATTCCATGTTCTAAGGTTCCTCCCATTGATGGGGCCCATAATTAGTGGGAACTCAGATCATAGATGACAGGGCTGAGAGACCTGAGTGGCTAGCTAGTCCAAGCTCCTCTTTTTACACATGGCTTCAGGCACAGAGAACGTGAGGGAGCTGCCTGCCCAAAGTCACCCAGGATGAGCTAGGATTTTAATTTATGACTCCAAACCCAGCATTCTTTCCACCATACTAGACTGCCTCTTACAAGCCTCCATCAAGCTCTGACATTCTATGTTCTAAGATCCTTTCTAGTTCTGACATTCTACATTTCAAGGTTCCTTCCTGCTCTAACATCTTATGTTCTATGTTCTCAAGACCCTTTCATCTCTAACATTCTGATCTAAAGCAACACTCTTTAATGTATCGAACATTGGATCTGTAGAGAGGGCCTTTCCTTTGCTGGTTCTTCTATTTATCACCTATATGGCTCTGGAAAAATCATCTCTTGTCCATCACTGTCCTTTGCTATGAAATAAAGAGATTGGAAGGTCCCTGTCCAGCCTCAAATCCTACATGATTCATTAGTGGCATTAGCACAAACTACTGTCCACCACTACCAACAAGGAAAATCCCCTGAAAAGACAAATGTGCCTTGGGAGGAGGGAACCCAAGCAAAGATTTCCAGAGTCACTTTTTCTGCCAATGGCCTCGGTTAGAGTGCTGTTGTCAGGCTCTGTCCCTTTCTTGAAAAGCCTCACCTTGCAAGGCCCATCTCCAGGAGGTTGAGACCCACGACGAAGAGGCTGTTCTGAATAGAAATCTTTCAGATAATGGCAACATATGTGCTCCGGTTGGAAGCCCATCTGTGCCCAGGGTTTGGGAGAAGGATGGCGGCCGGCCCAGCATTGATGTCAAAGCAGAATGGTGAGGGAACGACAAAGGGAAGAAAACGTGGTTTCTGTGGGATGTCGGATAAGCCTGGCAGGAGGGTCCCAAAAGAGTTGGGGGCACAACCTGTACCATCCACCTTGGTGGAGATGGGGGTGAGGGAACTAAAAAGAACAGGAATCATTGTGTTTGGATGTCTGATTTCGTTGGGCATAGGGAACTTCTTATAAGGATATGCTCTCTGCAACTTAAGAGTCTTAGAGAGTTACCAAGGGGCATTAGCAAGTTAAGTCACACAGCACGTGTTTCATAGGCTAGACCTGAACCCAGGTCTTTTTGATTCCAAGGTCTAGTCTCTATCCAGTAATCTCTTCACAATAATATCAATAATCCCTTATAATTATAAAGGCCATGATCTCACAGTGAATTATCATAAAACCCTACCAGCTAAGCAGGTCAATGATTGCCAACCCTATTTTACAGATGAGGAAACTGAGACTCTGAAGAAGCTCAAAATAATTTTTTTTAATGCTTATATGCATATAGTATTTTAAGATTTGCCAAGCTCCTTCCATGTATCACCTCAGGGCAATCCAGGCTTTAGAGATGGAAGGGCCCTCAGAGGCCATCTGGTTTCCACCTCCTCCCCTCTTTTAAAGATGGAAAAACTGAGCCTTCAAAGAAACAGTGACCTCAGGACATCATAGGTTTCAGAACTGGAAGAAACCGCAGAGGTCACCTAGTCCCAGGCCCACATTTTCTAACTGAGGGAAATGGGTCTCAGAAAGGACAAGGGACTTGCCTCAAAACAACCCCAGTGGTCAAGCAGGACTGGCCCAGGTATCTCAGGTCCAGGTCCAGCACCTTTTCCAAATAAACAGCTGGACTCCCACATATATTTACCCTATTTTCTGAAATGGGTAATCATCTCGTAAAACCACATCCTGAAGGAGGAAAAGAAAACCTAATTGTGTGAAAATCAAGCCACTTCCTCACGGAGGCCCCAATGCAGGCAGCTTCCACAGAGTTAGAGGCTGAATCTTTCTCGAGACTTTTGCTCAGGAGACCTTAACAAGGCCGGTGAAGAGGGGAGGGGAGGGGGCAGAGGAAGCTACAGAAACTGGGACACTGGTTTCGAAGGGATAAAAACAGATCAATTTCCCTCCAAAGTTTCCAATGAAACCCGCTCCTGTTTGGGGAAAGAATTTCATTAGGGTCAAAATATAATATAAAAATACCCATTTAGAAAGGATGTGCTATTAATTCCTGGCCCTCGATGTGAAGGGGAAGATTGCATTTTTATCTAAATGGTTTTTCTGCATAAGCCATTTACAATATTCTTTCACGACTCCGTAATAGGCCCCACTGCCATTAGTACTGGGGCAGCCTGATGGCGAGGGCTGGAGTGGTCTTGAAGCACTTGGAATAAATAACTTCTTAAAATCTATTCCAACAGGGAGTTCAGATGGAAGACGGAAGGCTCTTCTTTTTTTTTTTTTTAAGACAAAACAAATACCACTGAGAGACCTCTGGGAGCATGTTGGGGAACAGAGTGAAAAAGGAATAAAATGCTTTAAGTTTTAGTCAGATTCTCCGAGTCCCTTGATCTGCTAAGAAACCGTGGCCACGTACAGATGCTGGTCTACACCGACCAAGTAGCAAGAGCGAACACACACACACACACACACACACACATACACACTCATATCTTCACTACTGCCCCGGTTTGGGAACCTTCTACTTTCTACCCTACGTGGAAAGAATGAAAAGCGATCCATGAAAACAAAATGTTTTTTAAGAGACCAAACAAACACGTCGGGCTGAGATTTCCCCAATTCAGCGACATTTCTTCACACCCTCCGCCCCCTGAAAACCTTCTATTTGAAAAGAAAAAGGGAAAGGGGGGGGGAACTAAGCAGGAGTTAAACAAGACTGTTTTCAACATACTGGCCCCAAGATTGGGTGCCCTGGCCTTCTCCCGGACAAGCCAAGAAGGAGAAACACATCCCGTTGTGCAGTAGCAACCCTGCTCTGGGTTTGCCAAACCGGACCCTCCCTGAGATGGGACACCAGCCTGGAAAGCAATCAGTTCTGAATGCCTCCAATTCTGCCAGAATTCCAGAAGTTTCAAAACACTTATCTGCATGTACATTTCTCTCTGGCTCAAAAAAAAAAAAATGATTCTCTCTCTGTTGACTCTACACCAGCAAACTGGCTAGCCAAATCCATTTAACAGAGAGACACAAGCACACATAGAATCATAGGATGACTGAGTTGGAAGGGACCTCAGGTGCCAGCTGGTCTAACCTAGCTCCCAAACGAACTGTAAAAACCAAATAAGTGGTCATCTAGCTTGTGCTTACAGAATTCTGGTGAAGGGGAGCTCACTACCTCTTAAGGCAGCCCCCTTCCCAAGTATCCAAATCTCTTGATTTCTCTGACTTGCCATTCAAAACTCCCAATGTCCTTGGGCTCTCTTGACCCAGTGGGGCAATCTTCACAACCAGGAATCTGGAAACATATTAATTGTACAGTGTATACGGGTAACAGGTGCCCCCCTTTTCCTCTTCCACCTTCATCCCCATCCCCAAACCCTGTGGCCAACTCCACCAGTCAGATTTACTGGCCTGGCCTATGCCCCGTTTTGTAATTACAGGAAACGACTTCTGTTTTAAGGGCTTAGATAAAGACCCTTCCAAATTTAAGGCCAGGCACCAAACCTCCATTACACTTAATAGGCCCACATAAAAAAAAGTAATTGTATCGCCATCTCTCCAAATGTGTGTTTTCTCAGCCGGGGGAAGTTCATTTCTGTTTGACTCGGGCCGACAGACTAGTTTCCCCACCTACTTCTTGAGAAGAAACTGGGTCTTCTGAATGAACTCATTTAAAATGTTTTTTTTTTAATGGAGAAGCTTTGGGGAACATCTTCTCCAAGATCAGTGTCACCAAATATACTTCTCTCATATCCCCATTCTGCCCCCCAAAAAAGTCACCCACTAACAAAAGATGTTTTAATCATTAGTCAGAAACAGAATGTCAAAGGGAAAGTTCGGGCCATCAAACTGACATTCCCTCTTCTTTGGAGATCACTGAGAAGAGAGACCACATCATGGTCTCCAAGCGATGGAAAACCTTTGCAGGTGGGAACTGAGCACCACTGGAGCCAGCGTGTCCCATTACCATTTGTCGGAACAGAACGTGAGTGAGGCCCTGACACGCTCAACATCTACACGCCCCCCCCACCCCTCCTCCTCTAAACAGACATCTTCAGTTTCACTCTCCTGCCCTCCTTCTCTCCATCTCTAGCATGCTCAGGGATACCCAGATGGACATGTAGCCATTTTGTAGATAGCTACAAACAGATTAATAATTTATGCCCTGAAACTTTCTATGGCCCAGTAACAAAGGAAGAAGTAGAAGAAATTTCATTTTTTTGACCATGAGCACAAAGGATTTATGAAGCAGAAAGTCACTTCTGAAAAGAGGTTCCTACTCTCCTCCTGCCTCTTTGGCAACAGATCGGGCCAAGGGGCCAGTGCTGGACGGCCCATCCTGTGAACAAGGCAGAAGGGAGGAATCTGGGGGAAGGGTACCTTGGTGTAGTTAACACACACTCCTCCAGGACACTCCTTATCACTCTAGGCAGACAATAAAGAAGTGCTCATGAGCTAATGAACCCCCAGGAGTGAGATTTACAGGGAAGCCCAGGCTGCCCCACTTTTGGGCCAGATTTCCCCTAAAGATACACTGAGAAGACCCTGCTTGAGGGAGACGTGGAAACAAGTTTGCTATTACAGTATGAGAAGCCCTCAAGTTCCAGTGAGAGGAACCTCTTTGTAAAAAAATTAATTTCATGCTCAACCTCTGCATGACTGTATATTTGTGTTTCATGGACAACTAGCTAAGACAAACAAAACAATTTGGACATTTTCGCGGTAGAAGGATCATTAAATTGTTCCTGCTTTCAAACCAAATTTGGTCTAAACCTTCCCCCACCATCCCCGCCTCCTCCTTTCCCCAATATGAAAAAAAAAAAGTAAGGTCTCTCTAATAACAACAAAAAGTAACCATAGCAGGCCATTTAAGAGGTCAGTTTATTTTTTAGCCAATTTAGGCCTTTCTATGATGGAGCACAAGGTTTATCAACTGTGATTTGGAGGGGCAGGGGAAGTTGTCACCTTAAGACAGGGTGGAAAGGCAGAAGGCCAACCCTACCCCCTTCTTCGTTCCCCTCCTGTCCATCCATTCCTGGGCTCTTCGGAAGTTTAGAAAACTACGTCTTCATTCAATTCTTCATTTTACCACCTTTCCCCCCTCACCATTCAGAGGGGAAAAAAGAATCCTAACAGGAGGATACTTACAAACTGTCCTGCAATTGCAAGTGAGTGAGCCAATCAAAGACATCATCAAAAGTAACCAAGACTGATAAGAACACATATCCTCCAAAACAGGGTACCACTAGGAAATCGTGGTAGAGAGGAGGGCTAGTTAACAGGTGAAGTCTCACCCCTCCTTTGGCAACTGTCTTTTTTTTTCTATGTTCCCTCTGATATTTAAATGTCTCAGGGCTTTGGGTAAGAAACCAGAAGCCTGTCCTCCTGGCACAGAGGTCTCCCTCACGAGCAAGTTGGCAAGAGAGGAGTTATTCATGAAGAACTCAGCCAACGTCCCCCCTCTCCTGGGCTCTGCAGTCAGACCCACCACCATCCCCACCCCAGCCCCCTGCTAAACAGAAACAGTCTCTGAGCACTAACAGACCTCCACTGAAGGCATCATTGGATATCTCCCCTCCATACAACTGTGTGTCACCAGAAAGATCCACAAGCAGAGGACCTGTCTGAAACCTGGGCAAAAGACTGACTTCTCTCACGTCCTGTGGCAATGTTACCATCGTTTCTGAAGACGGACTAATAGGGTCTTTCTGCTGCCATCCACTCCACCGCAAACAAAGAACATTATTTATGTCTGGTACAGTCCACCTACTATGGGTAATTTATTATATAAAACATGGGGTTTTATACAATAAATATGACTCTGGAGTTCCTTTCTCCCATACGCTAAAGGGTTTCATCACCCTCCCCAAAAGCTATTGAAGGAGGACAAACTATCCGAGCCAATCTAACAAAAAGAGTTCTAATTTTCTGTCATTTGAGAGCACAGGTACAGGTCCACCAAGGCCCATGGTCCTCAACATACCAATTCCTCCATGTGGGCAAGACAAAATAAATAAATCTGCACCCCCCTACACACACACACACACACACACACACACACACACACATCCATATACCCACTGCAAACATCATCTCTGCAACCATCCCCCAGGGGGACGGATGAATTAGACAAATAAACCCAGAATGGGTGCCACCATTTGTGGGCACCCTGGCCTTGATTTGGTCCAAGCAGGCTCACTCAGTCAAAGCGTTTTTTCCCCTAGGTCTTACTAGTTCTGGCATTCTCGACAAACTCCCAATCAAAGATCCAGTGCGCACTCGCCCCGCAGCCTTATCTAAGAGCCAGAGAGGGAGACAAAGACGACGGTCTCTTGGGACTTTTTTGTGTTTCTCTTTTCTCAGTCCCCACCATTGAAGACATTCCCGCCAAAGACCTTAGTTGAGCACAGTTACTGGGATATTCACGTTTAAAGACACAGTTCTGGTAAAGAGCATACTAGATAGCGACTGAAGCCGGCTTGGGACCTTGGGCTGACCGTAGAGTCCAGGGGACAAGACTAGCAGATGGTGCTGGGTGAGTCATCAGTTAGGGGCCAAGTGTTCCCACCAAGATCCTGGGAGATGCTTAAAGTTCTCACAAACAACTTTTCCTGTGCCAGTCTAGCTAACTGAAGTTCTGACCAAAGGGGCCTTGAAAAAACCACATCTTTGGGACTCAATTTCTTATGGAGCTTTGACTTCAAATGAAAGTTAGCTTCATGTCAAATTCTTTTTTTTTTCTCTCAAAGAGTACCCTCTTTCAGATGGTCGGGGGAAGGGAGGGAGGATTGAAAACTATTACCCATGAGAAGTAGGAAAAGAGAAATGCCAAAGTCTCATATATCCAGGCCATTTTGTTTTTGATGGAATTCCAGGAGACACGCTGCACCAAGAAGCAGGGAGAGGGAAATTTAGCCCAGCTCCTTGGCCTCATAAGAACACCAAAGTCAATTCGTATTTTCTACAAAGACATGGAAAAGTTAGGTGATCTCTGAGTAAATGTTGAGATTTTCTCCAGCCATACCATGTGTAAAAATGAGACCTGTTCCAAGCATCTATCTGTCTGTCTATCTCTATCTCCATCTGTCCTTTTTTGTATTTCTCTGTCTCTTTCTCCATCTACCTCCATCTGTCTCATCTATTTCTCCTCCCCTCCCCTCCCCCACTATGTCTGTCTGTCTTTCTATTTCTCTTTGTGTGTATCTGACTCTCTTTTCTCTTGTCTATGTCTGCGTGTGTGTCAGATTCTCTCCTTCCCCTATTTTCTCTCACTGTATCTGTCTCTCTTTTCCCTTCTTTCTTTTTCTGTCTGAATTCTCTTTCCTCCTTTCTCTTTTTCTCTGTCTGCATGTCTGTCTTTTTTTCTTCCCTTTTTTCCTGTGTCTCTGACTGTTCTTTCATTCTCTCTTCATGTCGATGTGTCTCTGTCCCTTTTGACATCTTCCTGTGTGCATCTCTCTCCTGACTCCCTTTTCTGGATTTGTGTATATATATATACATCTCTCTCTCTCTCTCTCTCTCTCTCTCTCTCTCTCTCTCTCTCTCTCTCTCTTTCTCTCTCTCTCTCCCCCTACCTCACCCCCATACCCTCATCCCTGCCTTTCTTAGCTTTTCCAAAAGACAGAACTTTGACAAGTCAGTCGCAGGATCGCTGTGAGGTAACCAAAGAATGACTTTTAGTCACTAGATCCTTAAGTTAGCTTCCAGAAGCAGATCTGATTTTCCTACTGGTCCGTCAATTAGAAGAAACCTCGGCACTAGGTAAAGTAAGAGAGAAATCAAAACACCTGAAACCATGGATACACACACACACACAAGCTTTTACACTCACAATCAGAAATCAGTTATGTCACAGAAACAACACATTTTCTCAGGGCAGCGTAGAAAAGAGAGACAAAATGGAGGCTGGGAATAAAGCACACATTTGATTGTATCGGCGAGGAAGAAAATATGAACACCTCATCCACTACCATGCGCTTCTGTCTTCTTCAATCAGGAGAGCAAGCCATACAAGCTAGCTTTTCTCTGTTTTGTTTTAAATTGCAGCAGGGGGCAAAGGGAGGGAGCAGTGTTGGAGAGAGATGGTCCCCTACCACCTACGATGTTCTCAATGAAATATGAAAGCCGGTGAGCTCGTTGAAATGAACACACCAAGCTCTCCAGCTGTTGAATCCCAGGCTTCCACTTAAACAGCGCTTGGATTGGAGCTCTGCAGGCTAAATCTTCACTCAGCCAGGCTATAGGGCTGGAAAGTTCTCCGTGGTCCATCTCAAGAAGGATCGGGAACTAATCTTGCTATACCACATGGGGCTTCCCAGTCCGGGTGGCCAGACCATCTCCCTACCTACAACCCTTTGCCCTGGGTATACTACTATCCTGCTCTATCCGGGGTGTCGATTCTACTCTGAGAGAATGCCCTCAGGCATGCATGTATTTTTTATCGAGGCCAAAATTCCAAAATTTGAACATAGCAGTTTGGTAAATCAGCACCAAGTGGATCTCGAGGTTCCCAAACACTACATAGCCTTTTTCTTCTTCTACAACATCTCTGGTCAGATGTCATATGCAGGGCAGCCCCTCATCACCCCAAAGCTCATGAACAGCTGATTAAAATACAGCCTCTCCAAACAAAGCAGTCAAGCACGTCCTAGAATAATTATACCCCAAGAGGATAGTGTTTTTCAAAAGTCTCCCCAAAGTAAACTGACTGACCTTTATTCAGTCCCATTTATGGGCTGGTGGTTTGGGGTTTTTTTTTCCCTTAACCTTCAACAAGAAAAGAAGTTTCGCCCTCAGAAATATGTATGTTCAAAGGCATCTTCTAATCAAAACTCCAGCACGGGTATTAATGGATGATGAAGAGAGACTGATTAGGGGTTTGGATTGGGACATTATCACATTCTACAGAGACTCTGTCCCTGACCCAAAGGGCAACAGAGGCCACAAGGAACTCTTAGGAAAAGAAGGATCTGACACTGCCGGCAAGCTCCTCATTGCTACAAAAGGGATGATAGTGATAGACATTTCCAGTGGCAAACTAGCATTACTCTAGAAGACTCAAACCAAGAGATAGTCTCAGAGAATTTGTCTGCGCCAGTGGCTCTCATCTGAGCTAATTCAGTATAGACCCATACAAATAGATTCACAGAACCACACATGAGAATGCGCACACACACACACACACATACACTCCCCATCCCAAGCCAACATGGCATGGGCTGTTCTAGGGTGGCTAGCTGAATGGAGTATGCCTCTCTGAAATACAGCTTCCACCTCCAGATCCCCTCTGGAACAGAACAGCACGTATAGCCATCTCATAAGAATCTCTATTTTTGTTAAAATTCAGACCTTTTTGGTCAAAGCCATCAATGGAGTCTGGATCTTACTAATTTCTTCCCTGCCCTCCCTTTCTAAAAATAACCAGGAAGTAAATTGCTCCAGACAGCCTGATCATTTGTTAGAAATCAGAGTGTTATGTGTATGTGAGCCTGTCTCCATCTTTCACCTAGCGAATTACATAGGGGCACCGTTTCCCTCCGGGTGACTGCTTGTGAAAACCTGGTGTCTGCCCTGACCACACCATTTCAGGCAGTTCTTTATTTTCCTGTTCCACCCCTCCCTCTTCCACGTGGCAACAGGTCTGAGCAGAACCCATGCCCTTCCAAAGGGTTTCCAAAAACCTACATACATACACACACACACACACACACACACACACACACACACACACATGACATCTCTTCCCCATCACGCACTGAAAATTTCCTGCACATATCAATACCAGTCTCCACAATGAAATCTGTCCACTTCAAGTGGCTCTAAAATTGGAAAGAATCCCATAAGTATACATCTCTGGCGCATTGAAATTCTGACTCCAAACAAGAAAAGTTATGCTAGTCGAACTTCTTTAGAGGAAGGACGACCAGGAATGGGAGTTGGGGAAGAAGGCTGACATCAGAAGGAGAGGAGGGGGCGCAGATCGGCAAGGTATTAAGGGTTTACATGGTTGTCTCTGAAGGGCCAATAAATTCCCACCATCGCCGATGTTTTATGATACGATTGAGGGGCTCCCTGAGCCCACCTCCCCTTTCTTGACAGAAAAGAGATGCAATATTTTCTCTTCCCAAATGAAGCAAACCAACCCAATAGGTCAGTCTGCACTTCTAAGTCATCCTCTTCAATATGGCTGGCACAAGGAAGACCTGGGCAGAGGAAATAATACAGTGGGATTGTCATAGAAGTGGGGTAGGGTTAGGAAAAGTGGGAAACAGGCACAATCCCCAAACTGGAGGATTTTAAGAACTGAGACCAGCTTCCCCATCAGAGGCCTCATCAAGTCTTCCCAATAATTGCCATGGGGGAGAATTTCCTCCTCAGGACATGTCACCCATCCACTATGAATTATTTATTAAAGATGTATATTTCCTAACATGAGAGTATATCATATAACTTCTTGGCAAAGATGGCAGCATTTTCAGTAACCATTAAGAGGCTTTGTGGAAGTTTAAATACCTCTGTCAGGCAAACCAAATCATATCAGGGATCGGTGAATGTCGTTGCTAGAAAGAGAAATTAGTTTACAGATAGAGCCTCACTCCTTTTCTAGAAATCTCAATAAAAGAGAACCTTTCAATAGTCTAATGTTTCCTCTTCTTTACTGGGTCCGAAGGGAACTTGGGAGAAATGGAAATGAATTCATATTAAGGAAGGAAATCCCCAGGGTCAGCCCCTCGTTTTCCACATATGTGTGTATGTATATATGTGTATATATCGTGTGCACATGTGTATACACATATATACATGTATGTGTGCATATACATGTGTGTATATATGTATATAATTATTATATAAAACAATGATAATGACAAATATTGTACCGAGCTCTGTTTAAAATAAAAGCAATTGCAAAAATCCAGTGGCAGATGAAAGAAAGGGATGACTTCCACTGCCCTACCTCCCTAGCTTTAAATTGTCTCTGTCCTTTATTAATATTTATTGGAAATGGATAATTGCAGATGTGTGCGGGGCTGGGGGTGGGGTTATGCTAGTTGGCTTGTCTGAGAGACAGGTTTATTACTGCAGTGAAATATTAAAGAGCCCCGGAACATCAGGAGTAGTTCTGGGGACTGGGCTGTTTAAGTGACAACAGGATTCCTGTCCCCCTCCCCTCCTCTCCCCATAAAGGTACTAGAGCCTGATCTGTTTACATCTCCCCTGATTAACACCTGTAAAGGTTTATGTTACACAGTTCTCTACTACAGATGCCATAAGGAGACAGGGATCTTAGAAATTCTGATGGGGAAAAAAAATAATAAAACAAACTAAAATGCTCCAAAGTACCTCACTTCCCACCATTTAAGTACGATTTCAGTTGGCCTTGAATTTTCAAACCATCAGTAAAATGTTTCAAGAGAGACTGCAGTAGCGGGGACAGAGTGGGAGACAATTCTCAAAAGAAGACTTTCTAAATAAATTCATAGGTTGTGGAGGTGGGAATGGCCCTTGGAGCTTATGCAGTGTAATGCTGCTGATTTGACAAAGGAAGGAAACTGAGGTCTAGAAAGGGGAAGGGACTTGGCCAAGGTCACCCAGGTAGGAAGTAACAGAGCTAGAATTCACCTCTCCCGGGTCTGCCACAATCCAGGTGCCGATTTCAGTACTGTCAGCACTGACAGATGTCCAGCTAGCCTGATGGCGCCTTTGATTGACTCAGAGGTGGGAGACTGGTACAAACATAGGGCTATCCTGATGGTACTGAAATGGGGCTCAGTTGTTTTAAATTTTCCCTCTCCCCCCACCCAGGGGTTTTCTGCTTTGGAGTCAGATAACAGAAGGAGGCAAGAGCTCCTCTCAGATCAATGTAAAACTGTTCTTGAAAAGGAGCCGCCATCCACAGAAACCACACCAGTTAAGGAGATGGAAGAGAGTGTTTGGTACTGCTTCAAATTTCTAATCATGAAAAAGTCCCCCAGGCCTTAATAAGTGTGAATTTACTCTAGATCCCATGAATGTAGGCTGTCTTAAAACAAACATGCCAACTATAAAAAAGGGAGGAGGAAAACACCTTTCTCCCACTCCAAGAATCTAATGGTGTTGGCCATTTTTCCATCTGCCCTGAAATTCACCAAAACCAAGCATCTTCACAGGAAGGGATAAAAAAGGGGGCAGAGGGAGAAAGAAAGAGATTTTAAAATATAAATAGTTCCCTTCTCCCTTGGCAGTCACAATGTTCAATCATAGAAGTCTTTGGAGGCACAAACCCATCTACAGACCCCCTAAGTCCATTTTTCAAAGTCTGTCTTCCAAAAAGCAGGGTGAGTGCATTTCAAAGGGGCCCTGAGATTTTTGTTTCCAGTTTGGGACATCTGCAACTTAGGAACTACTTTTCCAAAATTAACATTGTGGCTTTCTATCTTGTTTAATTTTCTTTTTTTTTCCTAAGGCTATCAAGAAAGCCATGACAGAGAAGGCTTTACAATATTAAATCTCATGGGATGTTTGGCTTCAGACTTTGCAGGGCTGTAAGTCTTGGTACAAGTTCCCACCGCATCTCCCGCCTAGAGTAAAGACATGAGAGCCCATAGGAGAGTCTGGGCACGTCTCAGGAGTTTTATACTCCATGCCATCCGGAAGAGTTATTTGGACCTTCCAGCCTGGGTGTGGATCATTTTGCTAAACACAGGACTGGTATTTTGTCACCAGGGCGGGAAGAATTCCGAAACGGTGTTAATATTTAATCATTCCAATGGCTAAGTATTTTATATCGAGTGACAAAATAAAGTAGGTACTTTTCCTTGGAGGATGAAGGGTCTTCTCCCTCTTAAGCCTCCAAGGCGAAGGTTGGGGGATGCAGATTGGCATCTTTTCCCTAAGCAACAGTTAATTGTTGAGAGAGGGCCACAGATTGCTTATCGTGTAGTTGAGGTTTGTGTTCGTGTGTTTGTTTGTTTTGTTTTGTTTTAAGGACCAGTCCTGACCTTCCACCTCAAGAAAGACTCCAATGCCTGAGAGAATGGTCAGCCCCAAGATGCTTATAGGGAAGAACTATCGGGGAAGGCTATCTGTAATGAAAGAGGGAATCTAGCTGTACAACGTGGGCAGATGGGGCTTTCATCATAATGAAAAGTTGAATCTTTCTTATTTACTGCCAGGGAGGGAAAAGTGAGATCTGAATGAGATCCCCTGGAAGGCTTGGATGGCAGGTTGAGATGAACCAAGGTCTGACACAAACCCAAATTTCAGGCTTTACTGAGAGGAAGGTTCAACTTCCTCCTTTCCCACGTCACAGAGCAAGAGACAAAGAGAACCAAGGGACCGGGGGTCCCTTCCTGCCCGCTTATGTTCACTGGCTAAGCTCAGCAGCTCTGGAGCTAATCCCTAAGGACAATGCCAAGGAGAGGACCCACTTTTCCTTTTTTGGGGGGGAAAGAGGATAGGGGAGGAGTAAACCAATACCACCAGATTCTCTTTCCAAAAATAAACACCTCAATTTCAGGTAAGGGCCATTTCTTTAAGGACATTTCTCCCATCAGAGGTCATTTCATTTATTTTTCCTACTGAAACCCCCAAAAAAGCTTTTTCAGGAGAAAAGCCCCTACAAAATCAGTCCGTCTTCTCAGACTCTGCTTATTCCACACAAGATGTACAGAGAAGACAGGAAAAGATATAAATGACCATAAGACGTCTATTTGAATTTATCCATTTAGTTCTTTGTCATCTCCCAAGCCAGCCCGGATTTTTAGAACTTTTTTCCCCCACACCTGACCCCAACCACCACCATTTTTGCCAATCTGCTTTTAATGATTTGAGGGGAGGAGGAAGGGGGAGGGGCATTTGTGCCAAGGTAGAAATGACAGGAGCTGTGATTTGCGCTAACTAGCTATTGATCCAGCCCAATCGAGATGTTGTGGACAAGAAAATAAAGGAGAAGGGGCCAGGAAGGACGCTTGTGTGCAACTCCATTTAAAAATGGAAAAGAAGAGAGGAAGGCCCCAAACAAAACCAATTTATGTCCTTGCCTGGGTGAAGCCTGAAGAATACTGATGGGCACCAGCGGCTGCTGTGCATGCTAAACACGCCCGGCTCCAGCTCCCAGGGAGAGCGTCCTGGGCTGGGCATTAACCAGGAACAAAGACGCAAACGGCAGGGACCAACCATTCACGCTTCAGAAAGCCCGAGGAGGAGAGCCGGCCCCCTGGAGCTGAGAGCTGGGAGATCTCGGGAGTTTTGCTGGGCCACCGAAGTCCCGTTTTATCTGTGCCTTTTACCTAAGGGCTACCCTGGTCTACAAGCCCCAGACAACAGAAAGGGAAGGCTCAGGAAAAGGGAAAAGCAGCTAAAGAATGAGGAGAGAAAGGAGGGGGAAAATAAGGAGGAGGAAAAGGAGGAATAAAAGGAAAGAGATGAAAAGGAGGAGGAGGAGGAAGAAGAAATATGATGAAAATGAACAAGAAGAAGAAGGAGATGAAGAAGAAAGAGAACTAGGAAAAGGGAAAGGAAAGGGAACTAGAAGAATAGGACAGAGGAAGAAAATAAGAAAAAGGAAGAAAGGAGAAAAAAACAAAAAGAAGGAAGAGAAAAATAGTGAAAGGAAAATGAAGAGAATTAAGGGAGGAGGAAGAGAGGGAAAAGGAAGGGGAATGGAAAAAGGAACAGGGATGAAAGGAGGGAAAGATAAGAAAGGGAATAAAGAGGAGAAAGGGGGAAAGGAGGAAAGGGGAGGAGGAAGAAAGGGGGATAGAAGTCAAAGAGAAGAGTGAAAAGAGAAAGAAAAAAGAAGAATATGTAGCAAGAAGAAGGCAGAAGAAAGAAGAGAAGGAGCGAGAGGAGATGATAGAGCAGCCGCAGGAGGAGAAGGAGGAAGACAGAGGAAGCAAGCTAGGTCCTGGTCCAGTAAATAGGGCGCTAATGAGAAAGACATAATAAAGGCAGCTTTAACCAAGCTACTTTTTGGCTGGCTGACAATACTCTGATGAGTGAAGAAGACCCTGTATATTTTTTTTAATTATGATATATAATTTTAAGATGTCATTAGCCTTAAAAAAAATGACCTCATTAAAATAAAACGGAAATCTACAGGAACCGAAGTCATCTTTAGGTTAAAAAGAACAGTTATCACTTTAACTCCAATGGTTTTCCATTTCAGGTCTTTTTCCTCCTCAACTTATAGATTCATAATGGCCTCTAGACACTGGGAGACCTAAATGGAAACGAATGCCGGAATTAAACATCTGTCACCCCCAAGCAGCTCCCTAGCGACAAACCCTCAGCCCTCTGAGCCTCCCAACAATATATGCCCAGTATTTTTGCCCTAGAAAAGTTTGTCAGTTTCCACCACCTCCTCTTCTCTATGGGTCCCCCTCCCCAGAAACAAAAAAAAAAATGTTAAAAAAAAAAAAAAGGGAAAGGAAATTCAGGGACAGTCATGGGAGCCCTGACAGGTCTCTGGATTCTCAATGAATATAAGCCAGGATGGGAACAAGAGACAAAACAGCTATTCATTATAAGAGCAACTGTCAAATTAGGGAGGGACTCAGAGATGAGAACAAGGCCTTACAACTTCCTTCCTTCTTTTCTTCCTTTTACCCTCTCTCTTTCATTCCCTTCCTCCCTCCCTCCCCTTTCTTCTTCCTTTTCTCCCTCCCCTCTTCTTTCCTTCTCTCCCTTCTTCCTTCCTTTCTTTCTTTCCTTCTTTCCTTTCTTCTCTCCTCCCTTTTTTTCTCCCTCCCTCCCTTCCTCCCTCCTTCCTTTACCTACCCAGTTCAGGACACAGATCTGTAGGCAGAAACATAAATGCCGGCCATCATTTGGGGAAGGGGGAGTTTGAAAATGGATGGAGGTAGAAAGTAACACACACACACACACACACACACACACACACACACACACACAGCTATTCCAATCTCAGACCAACCTGTGCACTGTTGTAGAAAAGGGTAGGGTCTCTGCCATGACTTGGGAAAGGGCTTGGCAAACAATCCTACCTCCACCTATGTGCAGCAACCCCCTAACTCCTGCAAAAGTTGTTCCTGAGTTGAAAGAGGAAGGAAGGAAAAGAAAAAGACACTCAACCTGTCCAGCCCAGAGAAAACTCTACTGCAGCACTTACTGCTGACCCTCTGGGGCCTGAAGGCTGGGGGGAGATTGGCTATTAACTTTTCCTGTTTCCTCATCCCCCTACCCCCAGCCACAAACTCCTTTCCTCATAGTCCCCTCGGAGGACCAGTCACTAGGGCTGGTCCACAATTCACCCAAAGTGGGGTGAAAAGAAGAGGAAATTTCGTAAAGCTAAACTGCAGACAAGGCCTGCCTTCCACGGGGCAAATGAGGGTGGCCAGCCTCCTCCAGGGGAGCCTAAAAGTCTATGGGGCTCCAAGGGACTCCAGCCCAGAGAGAGTCCCTAGGCTTCCTGACAAGCCTCTGATGTAGCCAGATCGAAGATGGAAGGCAGGGAGGGCCCTCCTTCCCCTGCAGGATAGGGACACCTGCCCGGGTGGGAAGAGGGGGGCTCCCCAGGGGCATGGTGAGAAGCTAGGCCTCCCAGCCAGACCCGGAAGGAAGAACCGGCAGAGAGAGGGGTGAAGGGGGAGGAAGAAGGCACGGTACCTCTACCTTCTTTGCTGACTGGGTTCGGGGGCTTGGACTTCTCCCAGGGCGCCAGCGTCTTGTCATCCTCCGGGCCGTCCAGCAAAGCCTTCTCGCCGGGCATGTACCAGGTGGAGCTGTGCTCAGCCATCAGGGAATCCAGGTCTATGGTGCTCATGGAGCTCTTGACCGCCTCGGGGCAGCAAGCGCCCAGCTCGCTGTCTCCGTTCTGCCCTCCAGCGCATTCGGCCTTCTTACCGCCGCCGCCCGCGCCGCCCCCGCCGCCCCCGCCCTTGGGGCCCAGCGGCTGGTCCTCGGAGATGCTGAACTGCTGCCGCTGCAGCTGAATCTGCGCCTGGAGGATCTCCAGCGGGTGGATCTCGTCCTGCGGGGACGTGCTGCTCGTCGGGGTGCGGACCTGCTCTAGGCCCGGCGTGCCCGGGTGGGCCGCCCCGCTGCTGCTACTCAGGCCGTAGCTGTCTGGGGTCGAGGTAGAGGTAGTGAGGAGGCCACCTAGGCCCGGGGCCCCTTTCTGTCCGTGCTCCCCGGCCGGGCCCCGTGGGATCTTCGGAGAGCCAGTAACTAGGGGACTGCGGCTGGGCTTGGCCAGGGCCGAGGCCGCGTTGTCAGAGCTGGACGACACCTCGTCCTCGTTGGCGTAGCCCGTGCTCACCTCGTCAGCGAAGTCCCCGACGTGCGGAGAACTGCCCGCCGACTTGGCCCCGCTCTGGATCCCGCTGTCCAGGGACGACATGAGGTCGGCTTGATCGCCCAAGAGCAGCTCGGCCCCTTTGCCCCACGACGGGGAGGTTAGGGCCTTGTCATGGGGTGTGGGCGCCCCTCGGGGCTCCCCGCCTGAACCTCCACCGGGAGGGCCAGGCGCCGCCTGCTGCCCGGGGCTCACGCCCGAACCCCCGCTGTCCGCAGCAGCCGCAGCAGCGGAGAACTTGTCGAAGAATGTCCCGGGACTCACGTGGCCACTGTCCCTTTTTCTGCGGCCCCGACCCCGCCCTCCTCCTCCTGGAACCGGTTTACCGTCGTTGCCCGACGTGGCCTCAATGGTGTAGTTGGGGGAAAGGCTTGTGCCATCGCCTGAGGCGGCCGGGTTAGGGGGACCTGGCGCTTTACCTCCTCCACCGCTGGTCCCTCCCGGGCCTCCCGGCCCCGGCACCCCCGGCGCAGCTCCGCTGGGGAAGTAATCGGGCCCCGAATTCCCCCCGCCGCCACTGCCGCCGCTGCCCCCACCGCCGCTGCCCACCGCCCCGTCGGAGTCGGTCTGACTCAGTTTCCTCTTGCTCTCGGGCTGGTTCTTCTTGTTAAAGGTCACGTTGAGGTTGGGTGCCCCGAGGCTGGCGATCATGTTTTGGCAGGCAGTGGAGAGGGCGGCCAGGCAGCTCTGGCCGAAGAGGTTATCCTTAGAGTTGGGTTTGTTGAAGGATCCCAGACTCAGGGCACCCAGTTTGCTGGCCGAGGCCCGTTGGCTGGGCTGGAAGTCGGGCTGCGGAGGGTAGGTGCCCCCGCCTCCGCCGCCCCCGCCCCCGCCGCCCGGGGAAGCGCTCACGCCTGGGTTACTCAGTGGGGTGGCCTGCCTGCTGGTCCCGCTAAACGGGAAGCCCGGCTGGCCACCCAAGGGAGGCGCCGTGAAGTCGGGCGGTGGTGCCCTGCGGTCCGAAGGGGTGCTGGGCAGGCCCACGCCAGCCCCGGGAGACTGTAACTGGCCAAGGCCACCGAGGCTGCCCCCGAACTGGGAGTGCAAACCGGGGGAGTGAAGGGCAGGCACGTGGCCTTCACCGGGCATCCTCAGCGACTCTTGCAATCCTAGCCCAGCCACCCCTGGTCCCCGGAAAAGCATCCCAGAGCCGCCCTGAGCCAGGCCCAGTTCGTGGGGGCTACCGTCGGGGGGCAAGTTAGAGCCACCCAACCTGCGAGGCAGGAGGTCTCCTGGTGTCGGAGGAGGCGGGTGGGGCCCAGGGAACCAGGCGCTCTCTTGTGCCAAGTGAGGGTTCTGCGGGTCGAAGTTTCCCATGCGCCCAGCACCCCCTCCCCCGCCGCCGTTGGAGCCCCCGCTGCCGCCCCCGCCGCCCCCGCCGCCCTCCCGCTCAAAGTTCGCCTGGGCCAGACTGGCCACCGGCCCCCCGTGCACCAGGCCACTGCCCGGCCCTACGTCCCCGGGGTGGCTGAGTGGCGGCAGGCCGGGCTGGCGCAGCCGCTGCTGCTGCTGCTGCTGTTGCTGCTGCTGCTGCTGCTGCTGAGTGCGGGACGCCATCTGCTTCATCATGAGGGCCGCGTTCTGGCGCTGCTGCTGCTGCTGCTGCTGCTGCTGTTGCTGCTGCTGCTGCAAGGCCTGGGGGTCCGGGCCCGGATGCTGCAGAGCTGGTCCCGGGGGAAATGTGTCGGGCACAGGGGGTGTGAAGTCTCCCGGCAGGCCCGGGTAGGCCGAAGGGGACAGGTGGTTGTCCAGCGCTCCACTATGCAGGCTGCCATTCCACGAGGCGCAGCGGTCCACGGTCGGGGTGCTGGGGAAGTCGAACCTCGCCCTCTTGGCCACGTTCAGGTAGGGAGCATCGAAGTGCTGCAGCCTCTGGTTTGGCGCCTGCGGCGGCGGCGGCGGCGGTTGCTGCTGCTGAGGAGCAGGGGGAGGCGGCGGATGCTGCATGGTAAACACTGGATCAGAATAGGGGTGCATGCTCCTGTTCTCCAGTCTGTGGATGGGGTATTCGAATTGAGCATGCTGGTTCGGAAGGATGGGCCCACCGTCCTGCAAGCTGCCGCTAGCCGGATTGGCCTCAGCCTGGGGCTGTCGGGGGATAGCAGGGGGGCAAGAGTTCTGTCTGGCCAGCAAATTCGGCTGCTGCTGCGGTGGTGGAGGCGGCTGTGGCTGCGGCTGCGGGGGAGGGGGCTGTGGCTGGGGTGGCTGCGGGGCCTGTTGCATTAAGGGATGCCTGGCTGCGTTAACCCCAGATTCCATGCCCACTGACATTTTCCGGGCCCCTCCAAACCTCTCGAAGAACACTCCGCCACCGTGCTGCTGCTGCGGATGAATCTTAGACATGGCCACCATGCCCGGGGCCCTGGGCAGGGCCGAGGCTCCCGGGAAAGCGCCCCCGGGCACCTGTCTGCCAGTCCCGTAGTGAGGCAGCTGGCCCTCAGACTCCGAGGGAGAAAACACTGGCAGATCAAAGTGTCCAGAGGGCCCGTCACCAGGGTAATTGTATTCCAGGGACTCGACACCCCCTGGGTTGGCCATTCTGCGCGCCTCCAGGCTGTGGGAATCCGAGCTGCTGGAGGCTGGGAGGCCGTGGAAGGAGGCCGCCCGGTTGGGGGACTGATCCAGGGGTAGGCACGGGGCAGGTACCGCATGGCCCGACGGTCCCGAGCTGTGGTGCTGGAACTCGGGGATGTTGCCGGGCCTCTGCTGCCCGAAACTTTCACCCCCTTGGGTCTCTGCCATGTGCTCGTAGCCCTCAGCGAAGCCAGGCTGGTTGCCGAGGCCACCCCCACCGCCGCCGTAGCCCAAGAGCCGGCCTCCGTGCAAGCAGGAGGCACCGGGATCCGGACCCGTGAAGTTGCCGCCGAAGTGAGGGTGGTGCTGGTGAGGGTGGTGGCCGCCGGGGTGGCCGTGGTGAGGCTGCTGGCTGCCGAAGAACCCGTGCACTGGCTGCGGCTGCAGGCCCCCAGCGTGCAGCTCAGAGTGACCTCGCCCGTGGAAGCCATAGGGCTCCCCGGTCATGCCCATGTTCATACCTAGGAGAGGGGGCTCTCCCAGGGCGCTGATGGTCGGGTCTGCCGGCCCCCCCGCGTGAAAAGCCGGGGCTTTGAAGTGGCCGTTCATGCTCAGGCCGGGTTCGCCAAAGTTTCTCTCGCCTTGGCCAGCGTTTCTGTTATTGATCGGGGGCTCAAACTGATCCAGGCCAAACATACTTTCGGGGGAGAGGGGAGAGGCTCAGGGGGCGGAGGAGAATCAATAGGGCATGACAGCCTGTTTCTCCCCGCGCGCCTCCTGCCTGCAGCTCGCTGTGCCCCCTGGATCGACGCTCCGAGGCGGCTCTGGGAGCGCTCAACTGGGTGAGGGCGCAGCGCGCGCCGCCACCTCGCCCTGGGGCCGGAGCCTGGGTCGGGGCCGGGGACACCAGGGGGTGAGGGCGGGGGGCGGAGGAGGGCTGGGTGGAGGTCTCCGCTCTCACCCAAGATACTGCCTCAGCCGGAATCCCGCGTGCAGGGTTCACATCTTGCAGAGTGGTAAGGCCTCTAGGGGGAGAGCAGCCGGCCACATGCCCCGGGCTGTTCGCACGGAGACGCGTGGGTCTCGGGAGGGGGGAAAGGGGGACGGGGAAGGGGCGGGGGAGCCGGCCCCGGGGCCGCAGCGGCTCGGGACGGGAGGCTATCAGGCCCTCGTACGGGAATAAAAAGTAAAGTGGGGGGTAAGGGAAAAGGGGGAGGGGAGAAAAGGCAATCACCTTCTCAAGTCCAAATTGCTTGGCGTCCGGAGAGATGCCGCCTACACCCCAGGTGCACCCGCTGAAAGGCCCCGCGAAGGGAAGTCATTCAGAGCAGGCTAGCGCTGGAGGACGGAAGGTCCTCTCCGTAGCCCCTGCAGTCCAAATATTCGCTGACTGGGGTGACTCTGATCCACCGCTCCCCCCACTCTCCCCCAGACAGCGCGGTTCAAGCCGCCTCTGTTCTAGGGAATCCGGTTGCTGGAGGCACGGCTCCGCATGGCGAACGTGGGGACCCCGATCCGGGTTCGCGGCAGAGCTGGGACGTGCCGAGGTAGTCCTGCACCTGGGGCGAGAGGCTTAGGGCTGCTGGTTCTGCGGACTGCCGGGCTCGTGTGACCGACCCAAGGAGCTGGGATTGGGGGCACAGACGGACGTCCAGACGCCTTCCTCTTCGCAGAACTAGGTGCCCTGGGCTCTGGGCTAGAAGGTCGAGCGCCGTGCTGCACTCAGACGCTCAGGGTGCCAGACACCCCAGTCGCCTTGCCTTCTTCCCCTTCCGTGCTGCAATCCCTTCGCTCGCTTGCCTTGCAAAGTCCCCTTGCCTTTCTCGACCGTTGGTTCTGGGCTCGGAGTTAAGCTGCACTCGCTCGCTTGGCTCCCCGCTCCGGCTGCTGAGGGGAGGGGTAGAGGTGGCTCTTGGGCTCTCCGCTGCCCGGCCTCTGCCCCGAGGTGCTTCCGAGCCCCCACTCCCCCTTTCGGACTGGGAGGGGAGAGAAAGGGGGGTTTGAGGAGAGGTGGAAGAAACAGACCCGATGAGGGGGGCTATGGCGCGCTGTGCTCTTCTCTCTAGGCTCAGGGGAAAGGAAGAACCTGGGGCCTTCGCTCCCCTCTCCCGGCTGGGGGCGGGGGGGGAGGCCTCGGTGTGGGGCGCTCCGAGGGTCTCCCTCCGCTCCCCTCTCTCTGTCTCTGTCTCTCGCCCTGCGCTCGGGAACCAGCAACAAGTTTTGCATTTCAGCAATCAATTTCAGCCATTAGGTCTGCGCCAATCAGCGGGACGCGAGCTCCGGGCCTGGGGCGGGGCTCACTCTTAAGGTGGTCCGGAGCCGAGGCCGGGTAGCCAGCCCCCGCAGAGAGCCGGTGCTTCCCCCCAATACACCCCACCCCTAACCACCACCCCCCCCAGTCACTGCCAGTATCCCCGCTGCCCTCAGTACCTCGGGCCTCTGGGGGCCCGGGAGGGGGTGGGGGTGGCCAAGGAACGGGGCTGGGGAGGGGGGGGAAGGGGAGACAGTGAAAGCAGGGGACTTACGAGAGAAGGAGGAGGGAGAGCTGGGCTTTGTTCGATTTCCCGTGCGGTGCCCCCCCCACCCCCTGCCCCCCATCTCCTCCCCACCGCCACTGATCCGAAGCAGAACTCACCAGGCTGGCTGGGAATAGAGAGGGGGACGGGGAGGGGGACCGGGAGGGCAACCGTGAGGGAGAGAGGTGGGGAGGTGGGCGGCGGTTCGGGCCGAGTGGTGCGGGACGCCTAGACAATGGGGTCGGGAGGCAAAGCCCCGGGATTGGCCTCAGAAAGTCGCCAAGTGGTGGCTGGAAGCGACCTGCTAGCCCAGGCCGGCGCTGTCCCCTGGAAATACAGCGCAGGGCTGTAGCCCGGGGCGACCCCGAGGTCCCGGACTTACAGCGGAGCCGACTCAGCTGCGTGCGCCCAGGGATTGCTACCCAAGTTAGCCAGTCCAGCTGGGGAGGGGCGCATTTTCCCGTCCCAAGATGAATGTAGAGGCAGCAGCCGCGGAAAGGTGGGGGGTGGGGAGGTACGGAAGAGTGTTGCAAAGAAACACCTTTAAGTTTGGGTGCCCGAGATCGATCCCCAGCCCCGTCACTGGGGAGTTAAAAAATCGCTGCCGTTTCGGGATCCTTTTCCGTGTCACTCGCTGGCCACGGCACTAGGAGCGGCCCCTTCGGTTACAGGTCCGCAGACCTGGCGAGGACTGGGAGCAAGGAAAGGAGGCCTGGTTGGGTCAGGGCCGCGCGATCCTCGGCGAGGCTACTGGGACACAGCCGAGCCCCCGACCTCGAAGTCTCCGGTACAAAGGCGCAAAGTTCAGGCCTGCTACCCCGCCGCTCGCTTATAGCGCTCCGCGAACCGGGCTTGTGCTCCAGGTCCGATGCCTGGCCGGGGCTAGGCCTCCTTAAGAGCTCAATCAGTCCAGAGGGGCCAAGGAGTGGAATTGGGTTGTGATACCAGAATCAATAGGTGTAATTTAATATCTTCTCTGCTCTTTATGAAATATTTATCCCAATAATCTTAGTTAAAATGTTTAGCTCTTCTTGATCTCCACTGGGGCTGAAGGCTGCCCGGCAGTCAGTGGTTGGAGGTGATAGGACTGGGGGAGGGAGAGGAGTGGAGAGAGGCGGGGGGAGAGACAGAAGAAGGGAGGGAGGGAAAATCCTCCTTGCTGAAGATAGCAGCATCAGGCCCCTGTCACTACGACGCTCACATCCCTGGAAAACTTCTCTTGAAATGTCCCATGATCTCTGTTAAATCTCGATACAAATTCAGCATGGTGTATAAAAATTTCCTCCCGTGTCCCTGGCACCCACTGCGTCCCACAAGGGTTTATCACTCAAGTCCGTCCTGTGTGTGGAATCCGAAATCAACGTTAGCAAAAAACCCCGTTGGCTCTGGAGCCCACTTCGGTTCAAAACAAACCTCGAAAGCCGTACAAACCAGAGACCCATCGGTAGCTGGGGCGATCCACAGGCGCCCTTTCCTGGAGGCTGCAGCGAAGAGGGTCTCGGGGCTGATCTCCGCTGACACCTGGAGCCCGAGGTCAACTGTGCTGCATTCTTGATAAGGAGAAACACTCTGGCCGAAGCTAGGCCGCAGAGCCAGCAAGTTTCCTCGGGGAATGACTTTGGGGAGGTGGGCAGGGTGAAGGGGAGCACAGTTTTAGAACTCGAGGGGGACAGAATACTAAATGCGTTCCCAAATTCACCTGAGGTGCCGGTGCTTCGTGAGCGTCCAAAGATGTTTCTTTACCTCCTCGCCCCCACCCCTGAAATTAAAAATGAAAATCACTCCGCACCCCAAAAATGACCTCCATAAATAAATGGCCAGAAGAGGAATTTGTCCTGGACGGCAGAGTTTTAAAAGGATTTTTTTTTTTTTGCAGGATCAGGATGTTGAGCTGTGATTAAATATTGATTTTATGTAATTAGTTTTCATGTGAACTATCCTCCTTGCTGATGGCTTAGAGATTTCAGAACTGGGAAAGAAAAGGAATTGGACGTGGAAGTTATTCTTTAGTGCCGTGACAGGAGACCCGGCCCCGGGCGCCGGGAGAGCGCCTGGGTGGGAGGGAGGAGCCTATGCAGGCCTAGGGAAACCGAGATAAAGGGACGAGCCCCCGGATGGCGGCGCTAAGGCCCACCTTCCTACCAGTCTCTCCTACCCTCTCGCCCTCCACCACCTGTCCGGGCAACCCTGTTAGAGTCCCAGAACGCAATCTAGGGACAGGAGTCCGAGCGACCCAGAACCTAGGAGAGGGGGAAGGGATCGTGTGAGTGCGTGTTGTGAGTGAGTGTGTTTAATGTGTGCATGTGCGTGTGCGCGCGCGCTCACGCGCGTATGTGTACGTGCACAAGGGCCTCTGACAGGCTGGGCGCAAATGGTGGCCACATGCCCCATGTCCAAGCCTGAGTGCCCAAGTCTGTCTGTATCTACGGAAAGCGCCAGGCTCCGAAAAGGCATGTGTGAGCACGTCTCTATCAGGTGTGTGTCCATTTCTCCCGGGTGTAGAAGGGAGGAAGAGGGAGTATCTCAGGGTTCCTAGAGGAGAAAGAGGCCCGAGCTGAGCGCCCATGCCTGGTGCCTGGTCTAGTTAGATGGAGCCACGAGAGTCCGAGGGTGTGCAGGAGGTGGAGTGCCCCAGATAAAGGAGCTGGGAATCCGGGGCTGTGTGCACTGAAAAGGAGACTGGGTGAAAGTCTTGCCATCTGTCCATACAATCTGAGAATCTCAAGATCTTGTGCGGCTTCATTGGGTCCCCGAGTGACTTCCTGTCCTTTGAGAAAGCGGGTGTAGCCGGGGAACATGAAAGCCTGCGTCACTGCACGTCGTGGGTGGGCTTCCATTTAGGACATATTTTAATATGGCTGTGTCACAAGGTGTGGGTCTCTCTTCTTTAAGGCTAAAGGTGCGCTTCTTACATTCTTGACTGTCCCAGAGACCCAGGTGAGCAGCACCCTCGATAGGTATGTGTGTGTGGAGACAGAGGGGGTGGAAAAAGGGAGGGGGCGGAAGGGAGGGGGGAGAGGGAGGGGGGGAGAGAGGGAGGGGGAGGAAGGAAAGGAAAAAGGGAGATTGAGAGGAAGGAAGGAAAAGAGAGAGAGAGAAGGGAGGAGGAAGGGGAGGGAGAAGGAGGAGGGAGGAAGGGAAATGTAGAGGGATGTAGGGTTTTTGTTTTATTTTTGCTCTGGCTGTGTTGATAGCTGATGTGTTATGTTGTGTGTATAGTGTATGTTAGGAAGTAGCATAAATTAGTAAAAGGTGTGTTATGCATGAGAGGGGTTTGTGTGCCGGTAAGAAGAGGTGAGAGTCCTGCTATGGAGTGCTGTGCATGATGGGGATGGTGGGGAATGCTTATGGATTTTGGTAAGGGCTGTATTAGTTTGGTGTTGGTAGAGTGCATGAGGGAGGACTTTGGGTAGCTGTCTGTATCTGTTAGGGGAGCACTCTGGGTTGGTTAAGGTAGTGTGTCAGTAAGTAGTGTGTTAAATGGGCATGGGCAAGTTTTTGGTTGGTAGGGAGTGCTGTGTGTATTGGTAAGGATTGTATTAATGGGGTGTTAGTGAAGAAAGTATCAGAAAGAGAGGAGGAAAGGGAGATAATGTGGGAGCATTATTGTATTGTAAAAAGGGTGGTATTAGAAATTGAGCTAGTGAAGGGGTATATGTGTTTGTTAGAAAGGCCTATGTGTGTTAGGAAGGGGTGTGTGTGTGTGTGTGTGTGTGTGTGAGCGTGTCTGTGGTGTGTCAGTAAGGTGATGGAGTGTGGTAAGGAGGAGGCTTGGGTGTTTGCTAAGAGGTGTGTGTTAAGGTGTGTTTATGTGTGAGTGTGTGTGTGTGTGTGTGTGTGTGTGTGTGCGTCCGCCCGCCCTTGTGTGTTCAGCCACCAAACTGACCGAGATTTTTTTGGAACGGACACAGTGCCCCCTAGTGCCCACACGAAACCCCAGCCCCGAATTCAGGAAATCAACTAGGAGGTGCCCGCTGCCTCAGAGATCCTGTAGAGGACCCTGCCACCGTCCAACTTCCCCTCATAGTAAGCTGGGGCAGGACAAAGTGGAGGTGTGCATGGGGAATGGAGTTGGAGAGGAGGTCAGTTGGGTCGTGGCAGTGCCTCCCTCTCCTATTCCCAGGCCTTGGGCACCCCAACAGGAACGAGAGGGGAGCGAGCAGCTGTAATGCATCCCAGTCCCTATACAGCCCCTTCTGGCTCCTTTAGCTTGCAACCAGAACCACGCCCGAGCAAGGACAGACCTGGCATATAGTAGGCCATTCCTACAAGTTTAGCAGGATCCAGGAATCAGATTTCGAACTGGAAGGGGCCTTAAAGACCACTGAGAAGAGTCCTTTAGCTTTACAGATAAAGAGAGTGAGTCCCAGACAGGTTAATGACTTGCCCAGGGTCACACAGCTAGTAACTATTTGTCAGTAGTCAATCAACATTCATTAAGTGCCTACTGTGTACTAAGTGCTATTTGGGGTAGGACTTAAACCCAGTTTTTCCTGATTCCAAGTCTAGGGCTTTAAACCACTGTGTTACCCTGAAATGGACTGGTTCATGGTATTTGCTTTCCCAGTAGGCTCTTAATTAATGCTTGTTACTTGACTGATTGATTTGATTGATAGCTCCAGAGTTTTTTTTATTCAAACCTGAGGACCCAGTACTTCCAGACTAATTCCTTCCCCCAAAAAAACTAGCCTTGGGCAAATCATTCAACAAGCATTTGTTGAGAAACCATTGTGTGCCACATAAGTAGTTAGGTGGCACTGTGGGTAGAGCCTCAGACTCGCAGTCAGGGAGAACTGAGTTCAGATGTGATCTCAGACCCCAAAGTGGGATAGGCTAAACCCCTGGACCCCTCAGACCCTTACTGACTGTGTGACCCTGGGCAAGTCACTTAACTGTATTTGCCTCAGTTTCTTTATCTGTAAAATGAACTGGAGAAGAAAATGGCAAACCACTTCAGTATCTCTGCCAAGAAAATCCCAAAGGAAGTCACAAAGAGTAGGACATGACTGAAATAATTGAACATGTATCCCAAACTGTGGTAGACATAGCCTATAAAAAACAACCACCAAAAAAAATCCTATCCCTGCCCCCTAGGAGTTTACAATCAACTGAAGGGATACAACATGTTCAGTGATAAATAAATAGATATTCTGAATATGTGTGCATGTATGAACACAGGCATGCTCATGTGTGTGCCTGTACATAATGTATGTGCATATGTGTATGATTGGATTGGACCTCTGATTTCAGTGATATAGGGAACTTCCCAGTAAGTACGCTGCTTCTGCATGGACACTTCGCTGTAACTTAGACAAGTGTTGCCTCTAGTACCCAGAGGGTAAGTGATGCCCAGAGTCACACAGTCAGGGGCAGGACCTGACCCCATACCTTCCTCACTGCGGGAGCAGATTTCTATCCACTACTTGGACTCTAAAGACTTGGCCATGGTCCTGGCTCAGCCCCTAGCAAAGCCTCCTTCCAAGAAAATAGTCAAAAGGAACTTTCTTAGAGCACTTTGCAGTTTACAAATATCACCTCATTTATTCTCACAGTAAACCTGGAGGGCAGGTGTTACTATCAGCCCCTTCCTGTTTTTTTTTCTTTTCTTTCTTTCTTTCTTTTTTTTTTTTTTTTTTTTACAAATGATGAAACTAAAGAGAAACTGAGATAGACTAAGAAAAGCTGCCCAGCTATTGAATGGTGCCAAATTTGAATTCAGGGCTTCCTAACGCCACATCAGTCCACTACAACATGTGACACACTGCCCCCCCCCAACCCCCAAACAATATGAGCCAAAGACTGCAAGAAAGCACCCAGCTGGAGATCCAGATGAACTTCGCTACAGCGTCCTGCTGAAACAGATGTAGGCTCTGTGGAAGGAAAAGCTACCTAATTAGAGCCACCTCAGAGTGGGATAGGCTAAACCCCTGGAGAGTGGGTTCCCTTTCTCTGTAGAGGCTTTCAGACAAAGGCTGCATGAACACTCGATCAGAGATCTTGCCAAGAGGATTCTAGTTCTTATAAGGGTCAGATTAAGGGCCAGTCTGCATATTTCTGCAATGCATTATCTACTGTGTGCCAAGCAGAGTGCTAGGCATTGAAGTTAGAAAGACAAAAGAGAAACATTTCCTCTCGTTAGTGTTGATTTTGTCACAGGTACATATAAAAGGAGACTCAGAAGAAATGCAAAATAAAACACAATTTTTTGAAGGGGAGGGGTACTCTTGGTGACCAAGAATGGCACAAGAGGAGGAGATGATGTCATCAGAGATACCAAAAAAGAGGTCATGTAGCAAGTTCAAGAGAACCTACATGGCACTCCATTGGTATTTCCAAAACATCAATCAGTCTAGAGGAAGTCCACAGCCCATTGGAGCAATCCCTTGTGGAAGATTTTCGTGGGCAAGAATCCCATAGGTAGGACCTGACCCCTCCCTCTACTGTGACTTTACTATCCTTCCTTAAACTAACCTCACTAGTACTCACACATCAGCTCTGCTCCTACCTAATGTCTGCGTGAGCCTAACCCACTAACCCTCTCTAGAGCCCTAAGTTGGCTCATCTGTAAAACAAATGGGTTAGACTAAATGACCTCTAAGGTCTTTTCCAACTCTGGAGTCAGAAGATATGAGTTCAAATCTTGGCATTTAATCTTGGACAAGTGGTTCAATCTCTGTCCACCTCAGTATCATCATCGGTAAATGAGAGATCCCCTACAGCTCTAAATCTATGATTTTGTGTATTATAATCTATTATACCTCTCACCCCCACCTCCAGTGACAGGTCCCCACCTTAGGCAGACCATTTCATTGTTGGATAACTGTCAATATTAGAAAACGTCCTTATTTCCAGCTACAATCTGCTCCCTGGAGCTTCCTTACCCACCTTTACCTCCTTCAATTCACCATCACTGGTCCTGATTTTGCCCTCTGGGACCCCAAAGAATAATACTAATCCCTGTCAACACTGAGATCCACCCCGCTCAGATGTCAGACAAAACTGGGGTTCAATTTCATGTCCCCTAAGAAAAGCTGCCACTCAGGGGAAAATACTAATAATAAAGCTTCATCCATTAAACATCACCAGTCACACAATTAGTAAGAAAATGCAAAAATTCAGCTCCGTTCATAATTATTCAACAAATCTGTTCAGAAAGATTCTCTCTCTCTCTCTCTCTCTCTCTCTCTCTCTCTCTCTCTCTCTCTCTCTCTCTCTCTCTCTCTCTCTCCCGGCAGCAATCAACTTGGTGAGCTCATTACCACCAAATCTCTGCAAAACTAGCTCCGTAAACTTTTACTGGACCCATTATTAGCAAAAGCTCTTTTCATCACACCGTCACCTGTAACATCCCCTCACTGCCCTCCCCACCCCTTCTCCAGGCTCCATCGCATGTCAAGATGAAATTCTGCCGGGACGTTTGTCAAGACCTCTCTCGACACGATCGTCCTAACAGCCCATGTTACCGGGGCCCGGATCTGGCTGCCTGACAACCGGGGAACACTACACGAGCTATAAAAAGGGGCCAATTCCATTCACAAGCAGCCTTAGCAAGAGCTGCAGCCCCTGGGTTCCAGGGGGGGGGGTATTTTTCCACGAGACAGAGACCGGAGCTCCGGAAACCGAGTGCGAGTCCCTCACCTTGGGACCTCAGGCAAGTCCCTCAGCCTTTTTGCTCTCAGTTTTCTTTTCTGTAAAATTAGGTTTTGGAATCTAAGGACTTGGATCTATCACTTAATATGACCTTGGGGAAATTGGCCTTAGTTTCCTCATCCTGTAAAATGGGAGGGAAGAAGTAGATGACCTCAGATGTCTCATCCAGTTATGGGGCATGGACCCTAGTTGCACCTTCTACCTCAAAGCAATAGATCTAAAGAAAGGGACCTTTTTCTGTGTCATGGACCCCTTCTCAGAATCATGCTTTTAAGCCTAGGACAGTGATAGATTCCAGGAATATCTCCTGGAGAATTTCATGAGCTTGGAGGGAAGGAAATAAGCATTTATGGAGAGTTTGCTACATGCCAGGAGGTTCATAAATATGATTTTATCTTACTCTGAGAGGTAGGCGTGACTAGTATTGCCCCTTTGCAGAGGAAACTGAGACAGACAGTAAGCATCTTACCCAGGGACACACAGCTGGTTAAGTGCCTAAGGCTGGATTTGAACTTAGGACTTCTGACTGTATGCCCTGTGATCTCCCTACTGTGTTATCTAGATGCTTGGGAATTCTGAGCTGTAGTGGATGTCTCTACTAAGTTCAGTATTAATATGTTGCACCCCCAGGAGTGAGGAAGGGAATTGGGAAGGTGAGCTCCAGGAGGCCTAAGGAGGGCAGATTATTCCAGGTGGGAAAAAAATGGCCCAAGTTAAGGCTGTTCAGAAGAATAGTGAGATCAGTCACTGAGTAGGCTCTGCTATTCCAGCCTAGGCCAGATGGGGAGACTATCTTAAAAAAGGGAAAGAACAATGTTTATAAATACAAGAAATAAACTAGTAGTAGAGTTATTCATTCAACTTCAAAAAGAGGTGGCAGCATAGAACCTTTACTGTGTGACCTTGAACAAGGTTTTTCACAATTCATTGACTTCAGACAAATTGTTAAGACTCCTAATAGCTGACCATTGCTTAGATAACATTTCTCCCAGAACCTTTCTCACTCCCAGCATCGCTGACCACTGACCACCAATGACCTGCCCGAGGCACTTGGGTTATCAGTGACTGAATCCAGATGCCAACTCCCCAGTCTTGCCCCCTTCTCATCCTCTGGCTCTCACTTGAGTGCCTCTGCATTGGGTATCTGCTACAGATGCCAGAAATGTTGGATCTCAAAATCCAGGTGCAGTAAGCAAGGCTTGAGGCACAACATGTCAGTAAGCACCTTTGCCCCTAGAAGGCAGTCTGCTAGAACTCAGCACCAGATCCTTCCTTCAAGAGAGAGAAAATAAGACATATATGGCCAAATCCTGTGGCAAGCAATTTTTACAAATATTATCTCATAATCCTCACTGATCTGATCCCCATTTTACAGATGTGGAAACTGAGATAGGCAGATAGATGTGATTTGCCCAAGGTCACACATGTAGTATATGTCTGAAGTCAGATTTAAACTCAGGTATTTCTGACTCCAGCCATCACTGGAAAGCCAGAAATGGAATTCCTGGCACCCAAAGGAGGGGGGAAGGGCTTCTTGCATCAGAGTCAAGGGTGTGGACCTAGGAGGGAACCCTGAAAGTGGATGAGTGTCCAGGGTGAAGCAGGAAGCTAGCCAAGGGGGCTGGTCCCACAGCATCTACTGGACAGTCTACAGAATAGACCCCATTGCTCTCCAGGTCACATGCCAAACATCTACATAGCACACACAGATGTGTGAGCCCCACCACAACCCTGTGAGTCAGGTGCTATTACTATTCCCATTTTACAGATAAGGAAATGGAGGTTGATAGAGGTTAAATGACTAACCCATGGTAATACAGCTAGTAAATGTCTGAAGTTTGATTTGGACTCAAGTCTTCCTGATTCTCAATCCAACACTCTCCCCATGTACTACTTAGCTATGTAAATCATGGGCCACTGCCTCCTTCTGCCCCTTCCTAATCAGCCCTGTTCTCCTTGACCTCCCACCGAAGATTTCGGTAGGTTCCTGAGTGTTGAGTTGGACTGGATCACTTCCCAAAGGGCCTAGACTGTCCTCCGCCCTTCCCTGATGGGCCCCTTGTTAAGGATGTGCATGGCCATGACTGGGAGCTGTGAACCCCAATAAACCATCTGCTAACATACTCTGCTCCCCAGACAGTAACCTGTGAGCGTGTGTGTGTGTGTGTGTGTTTGTGTGTGTGCATTCATGCGTTCATGCACACTCATCCATGATCACACTCCCACACCCACTATGGTACATGATATTGAAAGCTAGGTAGAACCTTAGAGATCCGCTAGACCAACTTTCTGCCTTTTTTCAAAAATGAAGAAACTGAACCCTGGAGAAGTAAATTGGCTCACCCAAGGTCACATAGCCCGATCATATACCTGGGCTGTGATTTAAGTCTCTCCCCCAAATGCCAATCCTGCATCTCCAACAACCAGCTCACCGTGTCCAAAACCCGGCTCCTTCTCCCTCCCCCACTTCCCTATTTCTGTTGAGGAATCACCATCCTCCAAAAGCATCAAGAGTCATCCCTAGTTCTTCCTTTTCCATCACCTGGAACCTGAATCTTGTCGGCCCCTCCCCCACAGTAGTCCTGTTTCCAGCCCCTTCTCACCATACACAGCCCCCACCCTCATCGAGTTCATCGTTGTCCCAACCATCCCAACGTCCTTCCCATTAGTTTTACATTCTCTCTTTCCCTACTCCCATCCAATCTCCAAATGGTCACTAAGCTGATATTCTTCAGTTCATATCTGATTGGGTTCACCCCCTGTTTCAATGATTCGCATTTGTCTTTAATTTAAATAAAATCTCTAAGTTCTGACCAAACAGACTTGTGTGTTTGCTGTTTGTTAGTCATTTGCCACCTCTTTGCTTTTACACTGGCTGCCCTCATGCCTGGTACACCATCCTGCCACCACCAGAATCCTCAGAATGCATAGAACTCTTTGAATGTCACAGACATTCGGGGACTTAAAAGTCATTTTGTTCCACACCCTCATCTACAGATGAGGAAAGTGAGGCCCCAGAATAAGGCAGTAACAGTCCAAATTGCACAGCTACCAACTCCACTAGTTGGTGAGCCCAGACTGGAACCTAGGCTTCTGAACGTCCAGGAGTGTGCTCAATGAACTAAACTATGATGAATTTCTTCAAGATCAATTGCAGTATGGCAGTGAGGCCACATCCAAGAAGCTCTGTCTGATTCCTCTCAGTTAGAAGTGGTTTCTTTCCTCTCTACACCCCAATGGGCTTAGTGTAGCCCCACCCTATGGCATTGGGCAATTCTAGTCCACCCTCTACAGAGCCTACTAGTGCCAGGCACAGAGCTAGGTTCTGAGAATGAATGAGAAGCCAAAGTCACTACCATCAGGGATCAGATATTCTATTGGGGGGAGGGGGAGGATAGGGCAAAGGCATACACACAGGCCTCTCTTCCTCTCTCCTCTCTCTCTTCTCTCTCTCTCTCTTCCTCCTTCTCTAACTTTGTTTCTCTCTATGTATATATGGATAGAAGATAGCTAGATAGACTGACAGACAGACGGATAGATGGATAGACAGATAGATAGGTGGATAGATGGATAGACGGATGGATGGATGGACAGATAGAGAGAGTAAATATATAGAACAGCTATTGCAGGTAAGAAGGGGATGTAGAGCATAGAGCTGTAGGCCTGGAATCAAGAAGGCCTGAGTTCAAATTCAGACTCAGACACTTACTAGCTGTGTGACCCTAATCAAGTCACTTGCTCGCTGCTTGAGTTTTTTCATCTGTAAAGAAAATGGGGATAGCAATCGAACCAACCTCCCTTTGCTGTGAGGATCAAATGGAATTGTATTTGTAAAGTGCTTTGCAAACCTTAAAGTACTAAATAAAGCTAGCTATTCTTATTATATATGAACATATATATGTATGTATATATGTATACATACACAGATACTCAGCAGTTTATATGAAGTAAATATAAAATTTAGATATATACTAGATGTGCAAATGCAGTCACTTGTGTGTGCTGTGTATGTATATATATGTGGGGTGTGTGTGTGTGTGTGTGTGTGTGTGTGTGTGTGTGTGTGTGTGTAGAATAGTGTATACAGAGATAGAGAAAGGATTTCACTCCAGTAGAGAGCCCCTAGTGAGGACCTTCTGCCACCAATAAACTCTGCTCCTTCTTAGCAGCCTCTAGGCTTAGTGATCTGCCTAGAGCTCTGGGAAGTTCAGAGCTTTGCCTTGGGTCTCAACCCCCCAGTAAGTGTCAGAGTCAGGACTTGAATACTGACCCTCCTTTCTCCAGGGAGGGCTAGCTCTCAATTCACTGCTGAGATGCCTTCTAGAGGGAATGTGAAGTAAATGTAGCAGAGCCACATCCTATATATGCACTGCAACAAATATGTAGAGGGAGACAGAGCAGGGGAGAGACAGAGTCAAAGAAAGAGACAGAGGGAGAGAAAGACAGAGACAAGAAAGAGACAGAGAGAAAGGGAGAAGGAGACAAGGGGAGAGAAAGATAGAGAGACAAAGAAAGAGTGAGACAGGGGAGAGAGAGAGACAGAGAGAGAGGAAGAGAGATAAAAAGCATGAGACAGACAGACAAAGACAGAGGGAGAGTGAGATAGAGGAAGAGAAAGACAGAGACAAAGAAAGAGACAGAGAGAAAGGGAAAGGGAAACAGGGAGAGAAAGATAGAGACAGAGAGAGATGGAGAGAGAAACAGGGAAAGAAAGACAAGAGAGACAAAGAGAGAGATAAAGAGAGTGAGACGGGGAGAAAAAGATAGAGACAAAGAAAGAGACAGATAAAGAGAGTCAGACAGGGAGAGAGAAAGAAAGAGACAAAGAGAAAGAGGAGAACAGAGACAGGGAGAGAAAGACAAGAGGCAAGAGACAGAGAGAGAGGGAGAGGAAGAGAAAAGCAGTGAGAGACAAAGAAAGAGAGGGAGAGAGATAAAGGGAGTGAGACAGAGAGAGAGAACATACAATTGACTTTGGGAAGAATTGTTTTCTCAATTGGGAGGATGAGAAAGAGTCTCCTCTAGGAAATGGTTCAGGAAGGAAACAAGCATTTATAGATTCAAATAAATTTATTTAATTAATTATTAAATATCAATAACTCTAGTTCATATGCATTATAATTCATATTTAAGAATATTATTTATTTTAAATATATTTTATTTACCTAAAAATAAAATCTATCTATGACTACAACAGTTTCGCCTACCCCGACCCCACAAGAGTCAGATGAGGTGGCAGCTTCAGTGGCAGGAGGGAAACTCACAGGACAGCCTTCAAATAGGAACGAAGTTCCAGAACAGCCACCAGGGTTTCCCCACCCCTGAGCTACACTGTTCTGCCTGGGGGATGGCAAGGAGGCTTACATATATGATGTCTTTTGAACCTCACAAGGATCCCCCGCTAGGGTATGATTACAGGCATGATCATCCCCATTGCACAGATGGAGAAAAGTGAGTCCTGGGTTTAGAGTTGAACAGGGTTGTACAGCTAGCAAGTGTCAGAGGCAAGATTTGAACACAGCTCTCTTCCCAACTTGACGTCCAGCCCCCACAACAAAGTACTTTCTACCCTTCACCTCATTGGATCCTCACAACTGTCAAGTAGGAGAGTCCTTAGAAGATCAAATCAAGGGTCAGAAGAGGCTTTAGCACATAGAATATGGGGAAGGACACACTGAGAGAGACCTTAGTACCTAAAACATAGATTGTAAAGGTGGAAGGACCTTAGAACTTAAAAAGTTAAGTGCCGAAGACTAAAGAATTCATAGATTTTACAATGACAAGATGTGCGTTTGGGGATTTGGGGTGTTTTGTGCTCCATTGAGGGAGTGAGGAGGACCAGAGCAGGGGCACAGCTGCTACCCAACAAAGAGAAGGCAGAATGTCACCAATTCTTTATCTTCTATTTTCTCCCACAAGGAGAATGACCTTTGAACTAGAAAGAATAGGGGGCTGGTACCCAAGGTAAGCAGAGAGATTCTGGGTTCTAGCCACCAGGACCACTACATTCCAGGATACTTCAGGAGCTTGTCCGTGGAACTGTCAAGTGGTCCCTGGAAGTTGTATTGCTTTTTAATATGATATATATTAATTAATTAATCAACAGTTCATTAAAACTAACAATATGATTCACCCCAGTGAAGCCTTCCTTGATCTCCCTTATTATGGGATTTCCCTTCCCTAATGCTCAGTATCTGGCATGGAATAAATTAATAAACCAATAAATGCCAACTGATTCACTGACCAGTTGCCTGTCTGATATTTAACCACAAATATGTAACAACATATTTGTTGACTCTATATTTACTCTGTATCTATTTATATAGATTTATATCCCCTCAGAATGTAGCCTCCTTGCAAGCAGGAAGTATTTCGTTCTTTGTCTTTGCACCTCCAGTACCCAGCACCAGAGGACCAGTACTCGAGCTAAGTCACTAGATTTCATCTTACACCATTTCTTTTCTAATCCCTCCATCTTCTTGAAGTCCCTGAGGCTTTCTCCTACTGATTATCCACTTTCCCTGGCAACCCTTTCCATACCCACCACCCGGACCCGATAGGGAGCTGAAATAATCCTCATCACCCATGACCACTTCCAAGTCTTCCCTCCAGCACCGTTACAGAGGGGATTGGGCCAACGTTAGCTCACAAGTGGGTGCCGTTATGAGGACCAGAAAGCAAGACTCCAGCAGCCTCATTCATTGTTCTCTCCACAGCACCATGCTGCATTAAGACTTTTTTGAGAGGGAAAAGGGCAGAGGAAACAGACTCAACATTTCCAACCACAGCCACCTGGGGGCATTTGAAGTTTCACAGAATAGAATTCTTGCCTTTGAATCCGCCCAGAACACTGGGGTTAACATGCCAACTCTCATGCCAAGGCCCTGGGATTTCTGAAAAAAAGTAGAAAGGGTCATGGCCTCCATTCCAGATTTCATCCCAAAGACAACACCGCCATCGCTCTTTCAGATGCAATGTGATTCCCCGGATGTGCCCACGTTGGGGAACTTTCAGCATCTGCAGACACAGTTGAAGGTATCTTTTCATCCTCACCCACCACCACTGCTTACCATTTAAATAGAGTGTTGGAAGATAAAAATATACAGTATCTCCATCTGACAAGGAGCTCCCCAGATTCTCCATCGCCAAGACAAGGACCTTGACGTCTCCATGTCCAAGCCATCCGGGGAAAGGGGTAGGGGAAGAGGGAGGGATTCCGGCTGTGTTATTGACTCTAGAATTAGAATAGAGCTGGAATGGAGGAGAGCCAAATTTTACTCATGGCTGGGCCATTAATTAGGCTGCTCCACCCTGGTCAAGTGACTCAATTCCTCTGGAACTTGGTTCCCCCACCTGCAAAATTAGGAGGTTTGGGAGAGATAATCTCTGAGGTCTGTAAAGCACTAACATTGGACATTTCATGGCTCTGAACTGCTGTTGTATGTCTATGTTCAAAGGTTACTTTTAGCACAAAGGTGCCATGCCCCATGATCCAAGGATCCAGACAGCCCTAGTGTTCTATGCTCTAAGGTACCTAGGTTCCAGCTCTCACATTCTTTGGTCCATATTCGAAGGCCCCTCCCAGCCCTGACATCCCCTGCTCTCAGGCCCCTCCCAGTCCTGACATCCCCTGTTCTCAGGCCCCTCCCAGCTCTGACATCCCCTGTTCTCAGGCCCCTCCCAGCCCTGACATCCCCTGCTCTGAGGCCCCTCCCAGCCCTGACATCCCCTGTTCTCAGGCCCCCCCAG